>CM038229.1:51664925-52083078 GCA_021442155.1 Cymbidium sinense
TCATTTAAAAATTTAGGCATGCTAAATGGGGTGTCAAATATTGGAGAGATTTTAAATTTCTGGAGGAGAGACCTCGAATTTGATTTAAGTTTAGAACCCACATTCAACAAATTTGGGTATGTTGAATGGGGTTTAAGCATTTTGGAGAGACTTTTGATACTTTCATTGGTTCATATTTGAATTTATTTATTTATTTTTTATGTTTGGGAACCCTTCATTTAACAAATTTGAGAATGTTAAAATAAAGGGCCAAATGATTTTATTTTGGGATTACTCACTTAGCAAATTTGAGCGTCGGTCGGTTGTTTGAGAACAATTTTCCCTTTTTGCTTGTTTGCCCATGATGTGAATCATGTGTGAATTTGTTTTGATTTCTTTTTAAAAGAGGATCTTCACTAAGCAAATTTGGGTATGTTAAATGAAGATCTAAGTGTGTTTTGATTTTGTTCTGATTTTTTGAAAAGAGAATCTTTACTTAATAAATTTGGGTATGCTAAATAATAGATCCAAATGTGTTTTGATTTTGATTTTGACTTTCTTTTTTTGAAAATGAATCTTTACTTAGAAAATTTGGATATGCTAAATAAATGATTCAATGTGTTTGAATTTTTGTCTTGATTTTTGAAAATGGATCTTTACTTAGCAAATTTGGGTATGCTAAATAGAGGATCTAAATGTGTTTTGATTTTTTTCGTGAATTTGAAAATAAGATTTTTACTTAGCAAATTTGAGTATGCTAAACAAAAAATCCAAATGTGTTTGATTTTTTTTTTTATTTTGAAAATAGGATATTTACTTAGCAAATTTGGGTATGCTAAATAAAGAGTCCAATGTGTTTAATTTTTTTTTATGATTTTGAAAAGAGGATCTTTACTTAACAAATTTGAGTATGCTAAATAAAAATTTCTAATGTGTTTGATTTTTGATTTTGACTTTAGAAAAGAGGATCTTTTACTTAGCAAATTTAGGTATGCTAAATAAAGAATCCTAATGTGTTTTCTCTTTTTGAAATTTTGAAAAGAGGAGCTTCACTTAGCAAATTTGGGTATGCTAAACAAAGATCCAAATTTATTTTGAAAAATGAAACTCTTACTTTGCAAATTTAGGTATGTCAAATAGAGTCAATTATGTTTTATTTTTCAAAGATGAAATTTTTGTGTGATTTTGTTTGAAGATAAAGCCTTCATCCAAAAGTTTGGACATATGGAATGAAGAGTCTTATCTTCAAACTTGAAGTTCTTGAAAGGGAAGAAACTCCAACTTCAACATATGTAAGATATATTGAAATAGAGTTTCAATTTTATGATATGATTTTATTTAAAAATGGAATCTTCATTCAATAAATTTGGATATATTGAATAAGAATGTTCATTTGTGCTTTTGAAAAAGATGATTTTTTTTATTTTGTTTATGGAAATCAAACCTTCATTCAATATATCTAGGTATATAGAATGAGAATGTTTATGAGTGCTTTTTAAAAGATGATTGTTGATTTTAATTGAAAATGAAAACTTTCATTCAATAAATTTGGGTATATTGAATGAGGGTATTCATTTATGCTTTTTGAAAATATGATTGTTGATTTTGTTTGGAAATGAAAACTTTCATTCAATAAATTTGGCTATATTGAATGAAGATGTTCATAAGTGCTTTTTGAAAAAGATGATTTCTTGATTTTTGATTTTTTTTGAAAAGATCCTACATATAACAATCATGAAGGTTGTTAGATGAGGTTGAAATATCTTATTATGTGCATTTTGAAAAAAAAATGCTTTTTTGGAAAGATGATGTTTTTTTTATAAAGGATTTATTTTTCTTTATTCTTGGAATGCACCTTTCCTTATCATAGAAATGGTAAGAAGGAAGTCTTTAGTTATTTCTTTTTATTAATTTTTTTTATTTTCACCTTTTGGGGGAACCCAATAGGGGTTTTAAGACCTACATGGAGTGAGGTCTTAAAACCTAAGATGGAACAGCTTAAGAATGAAATAATCTAAGTGCCAATAAAAAAGAAGGATAGTCTCAGACTTGTATGAAATACAAATCCACTATCGATACTTGGAGACAATGATCATTTACCAAAGATGGATAGAGAAACTATCCTCAGCGGAGTCGCTAGAAAAATCATGGTGAAAATATTCCTGCCTTCATCTATCCTTTGGAAAGGATAAATGAAAACAAAAATATAACACCTTTGTTGGGACACCACATAGATCCACAGATATTCTTATTATAGTGATCGGGTACGACATTGAGGAGAGGTGTACTATCTTGAAAGATAGAAGTTACTACTACAATGGACCTAATCACCAAAAAGACTCTGGGTATGGGTCTTCAGAATGTGCTAGAGATTCTTCCCCTATTTTACATGGAAAAGTAAAGCATGTTTATTTTAAATCGGGTTGTTCATGGAGGCAAGCCCCCATAGTTAATTATATCATGAGAGATTCCTTAAGAATACTCTCGATTAAGGTAAATGATCGTGGTCTCTAAAGATTTCAAAGATCTATCAATCAATTGGTTTATTTTTAGAAGATTGTTGACCTCATTTTTAGAATGAGCTCCCAACTCCTCCATCTTATACATAAGACTTCTCTTAGATACTAAGAATTCCTTAGTCTTAAGACACTTCTAATAATTAGGTAAACACTTAACATAATCCTAGAGACTTAGAAGAGTTAGCCATAGAAATAGTTTATGCCTTAGGGGTGTTAGGGAAATTTTCTACCTACATAGCTTGAACCAAATCCTCACTTCCTTCTTTCAAGTCAAACTCCAAATTCAAATCAACCTTAAATTCAAATCAACTTCTATTCCAAACCAAACCTTAAATCAATTCCAATGGATTTTTCTCAAATCATGAATTAATTCCAAATAATTGAAACCCAAGATTGAATTCCAAGGTCAAAAATCTTTCCTAAGTCACTTTGATTCTCTCTTATGTACTTAGCTCAAATCAAATCAATTCAAATTCAAGAAATTTTCTCATAACCCATTTATATTCTCATTTATATTCACAAATATAAATGAAATATAAATTCAAATAACCAAAACTAAATCCAAAAATCTTTTCTAAGTCACTTTGATTCTATCTTATGGACTTAGCTTAAATCAAATCCAAATCAATTCAAATTCAAGAGATTTTCTCATAACCCATTTATATTCTCATTTATATTCACAAATATAAATGGAATATAAATTCAAATATCCAAAACTAAATTCAAAACTCAAATCCAAATTTAATCAAAATTCAACCTAAGCCTTTCAAGTCAAATTCTTGAACTTAGCCAAATCAAACTCAAATCAAGCCAAACTCTTAATTTTTCTTCATGATTCAATCAATCCTTCAATCATGAAACCAAATATAAACACAAACTTCAATCATCAAATCAAAACTAAATTCAAAATCAAACTTAAGTCAAACTCATGTTCACCCTTTGAACTTGAAATTGTCAAATGAATCAAAACTCATTTGACTCCAAATCACTTGCAAATGGAATTATATTTCAATCATAAGTCCATGTGTGAGTTCAACCAAACTTGATTCAAGCCTTGATCAAGTCAATTGACACACTTAGGCTCACTTGACTCAAAGTGACCTAAAGTAACCCTTTTGAGCCAAATTCTAATCCTACTCAAATTGGATTGAACTAAGCCCACCTAAGTCTCACATTGTGAGCATCAATCATCATGAGATGATCAATCACTCAAATTGGGTCAAACCAAGTCAAACCTAAGGGTTGACCAAGTCAACACTTAGTTAAAATGAAACCTAAACTAGCCAAAATCCACCATAGGCCAAATTGAATGAAACCATTGATCAAAATCAATTCATGATCAATGTTTGAACTTGACCAAGTCATCATTTGAGCCTAACCTAGCTGATACCACTTGACCCAAGTTGACCCTACTTGACCTAAAAAAGTCAAAATGTGTCAAATCTTGATCTAAGCCAAATTAATTCCAACCAATGGATCAAATTCATTCTAAACCACTTATTGAACTTCAAGCCTCAATTAGAACTAGCCCAATTGACCATGAACCCAACTTGACTAAAAGGCCAAATTGAGCTAAAATCAAACCAAACCAAAATTAATTGAAACCAAAGCTTGCAAAATATTTCAAATGACCAATGAAACCTAAACCAACCCATGACCTAACTTAATTGGGTCAAATAGGTCAAATTGGTCAACTTGACCCATTTGACCTAAATGAAATCAAATGAATCAAAACCAAATATAAACCAAATTAAACTAAACCAATGATGCCAACACATTTCAAATAGTCATATGAACTTGACCCAACCCTTGGTTTGACCCAATTTGACCAATTGGTCAACTTGACCCCAATTATCCTATTTTGACCTAAATGGGTCAACATGAGAAAAATGACATCAAATCAACTCCAAATTCTTTGAAAGTTGGCACAACCTAATCTTAAACTATTCTAAATCTGCCTAAAATAAAATTAAAGCAAATGATCATTTTACCCTAGTTCAAGGGCTAACCTATGGCCAATTCCATTTGAAATTTGGTCATATCCTTTTCATGGCTACTTGGCACTCTCTTAGTGGACCAAGTAGACACTAGTGGGTGCGGTGCACGTGGCCTAATGGGTTTGGGTCAACAAAACCAAACCCAAAGCCAAAACTGATCACCCCACTCAAAATAAGCACATGGGAATCACTCCACCTCATTTAGCACATAGAAACTTCTCCACTACCTCCCTTTGGCCAAACTGAACCACATGACATCCAAAATGGCCTAACCAACTCACCCATAGGATCAATTTGATTAAAATGACAAAGCCATGCTCGACCGTCCGATCCTTCTAGGGGGATATATACTCCCCCTAATTTCACTTGAATTGCATTGACTCACATTCTGATTGAAGCAGGAACTCGAGAAAAGCAAGCTCCCCAAGGTCTCCTAAGCTACTTTGAATTCTCCATTCTCAATTTCTTCAAGCCAAAAATAGGGGAGCTCAAGGAATTTTTCAACTCATTCAATTCTCCTAGAGCTCAATTCCTCAGTCAAGCACGGGGACCCGAGCTCACCCAAGTCTTCATCCAAGTTCTTAAGCCACGGAAGAGGGCTCCGAGCCAAAAGCAATTAAAGCCCACTTTGGTCAATAGGAAGATCTACTCAATCTTAAGCCCTCAAATTTTTAATAAAGCTTTGTCTCTACTAGACTAAGCTACTTCAACAGTTGGGAGCGACGGTGATAACCTCTGGCAAGGTATGGATCAAAATCGAGCTTAGGGAGAATTTTCTTTGGTCCTTTTTGAAGGGAATTGTAATCCCATTGCATTTTGACCATTAGATCTTCATCTCCTTGCATGATGATGGTGTCGATTAAATTTTAGCTCAACTCAATCCAGCTCATCAGAGATGGATGGTTACCCTCTCCCACAGGCGGGCTCGGATGAATAATGGATCATCCATCCGCATGTTTTGGATGGATCACGATTAATCACATTAGATCTGAGTTTTAATCCCTTTAATATAGCAGGTTTGATCTTGACCATCCAAACTTTGATCGGACGGTCCAAGGGAAAGCGCGTAGTGCCGCAGGCTGATTGTATAGCCGATGTGATAACTTAAATAACCAATCCCATTGTGCCACGTGGAAAGCACATGCCACGTCAACGGTCCACGTGGCACCGACAGGATTAGTTATATAATTATGTTATTTAATTAAGTTTTAATCATAGAATCTTCAAAAATACATAACTAAATGTAGAAAAATAAGAAAAATACAAACTCAAATGCATTATGAAGATATTGCAAAGGGGAATAATATAAAATTAAGTTTAATTAATGTTAAATAGTAAATTTTATGAAATTTGGGTTTTATTAGGAATATAATTATGTTAATTACTCCTTAATTACTCCACTGATTAATTCCAAACTTCTGATGTTTGTTTAATTGGATGACTTCTGCCTCCCCTAATTTTCTTAGAATTTATTAATGGTTTAATTAGGGTAATTGCTTAATTCATTCCTAATTACTCTCTTAATTAATTAAATGATTAATTAAATTATTAAATAGTGATAAATTCATTAATTAAGTTTGCTAATTATCTTAGAACAGTGAATGGACTTATGGAATGAGAGTAGAGTCCTCTCCCAAATCTTTTCCCCAAGTTCATTTCATTTGATAAAAATCTAATTAAGGTGAAAATTAATTAAATAATTTAATCACTTAATTAAATGGCTTAATTAATCAAAATTTTAAAATCAAATCAATATGAACTTAATCTTTTCCTTCTTGGGTAGATACTTAGGTGTTCAATAACCTAAGTAGCTTAAGGAAATCATATCTAACCCATAAGTGTGGAAGGGTTATGAAAGTAATTAAATTAAATCATTTAGCTTAATTAATCATTAATTATGAACCAAATGCATTAGGCCCCTTTCTTTCTTAGGTGCATTGCTTATTTAAATTCCTTGTGATTTTATGTCATACATTGGCTCATAATTATTTGGTTAAATATGTTAAAGTGGTGTAGGTAAGGGGTAATTAATGGACTTAATGTACACCTTAACCTAAGAAAAATATAAAATCAATCTAATGGTTATAAAATTAAACTAAAATAACATACACATGTGGGAGATGGGTTAGGACCAACAAACCTTCTCATAATTCCTAAATTTAAATCAAACTCAAAACAAATCAAAAATTTCTTAAACCAACTTTGATTCACTTTAAATAATCTTAATCCATAAGATTGTCTTTAGGAATTAATTAGAGTGAGTGAAGTTACAAACTTACATCACTTTGTTCTTTCCTAGTATGCTAAATATGTATGTCATATGAAAATCATGTATTCATACCTTTTGAAAAATAAATTAAAATGAAATATTTTCTTCATGTCAAATTGCATGTTTTGGTTAAAGTAACAATATGAATGGCTATTATCACTACTAAATCTAAAATTATTTTCAAAACTTATAAATTAAACATTACAAATGAAAAGTATGTTATTTATAAGTACTTATAAACTTGCATGTAAATAACATAAAATGGGTTGTGTGATTTCCTTTTTTTTTCTTAACATTGGTTTGTATAAGATTTTCCAAGTGTATAGTCCATTTGAAAATGACATAACACTTGCTTAAATCCATTCTTATACACTCCTATGTTATGAATTAAAAAGGAACTCTACATCACACATATAAACTAAACAATCAAACCAAATTAAACGAACATAAACTTTTTGCATGATTCTTTTTCCATTCATTTGCCTTTGTACATGCACATATATTTAAGGAAAGTAGTATATTAGTCTAAACATCCCAGGGTTGTGAAGTTTTAATTAACCTCAAGTAGGTCTTGTACTTTACACCCCTTAGTGTAGAAAATAATGGTGTTGTACTCACTTAAATGTGCATATGAATAATGGATAAAAGAATCCTTCTTTTCTACTTAACAAAATCATGCATACATGAAACATTCCAATTTTTTTTTCTTAAACAAACTCTCTTAGCATTCATCATGAAGATGTGCTAAACAATTCCATTTACATATATAGATATGCTTAGGATTCATCCATATGTATGTTACACAAGTTGGGGAAGAAATAAAGTGTTGTGTGTTTTGTGATAGTAATTCACTTTACTTAATATTAAAATGACTTTCTTTTTGAATAGATTTGTTTAGGGAAAATCTAAACTTAGGATTAATTAAAATACATAATAAAATATTCATTAAATAAAAATCAATAATGAATCTACCTTAGAAATTACTTAAGGTATGGAAGAATAAGAAATTCTCTTCTCTTTCTCTCTCTTTACAACATTTAGTAATTAAGTTGTAGGTTCATTCAAACCTAATCAAATCACAAAATAAAATCAACCAAATCAATTAAATCACTTAAATAAAACCACCCTATAAATTGAACTCTTTCACACTTAGAAAATTTCAATCTTAAAGTCTAGCTAAACATACCACACAAACCTTAAATAGCACACACATTAAGCTAAGACACCACTTATAGCTTTAGGTTAGGGAAATGCATGGTTTGATGTTTACTTTTATTTTGTGATGTGGTATTTTTAGTCTGCATGTTAGGGTGTATGTGCGTAGATTAAATGATAGGGCGATCTTAGTCTAATCATTATCTTCTGCAGAGGATTATGCTTAAGGGGCGCTGTAATAAAAATATAAATATTTTTCTGTGCAAATTGCTTATACCCCTAAGCATTATCCAAAATAGGCTAGGAGGACTTGGTTACCCATGTGTGAGGTGCTAAGTCTGATTTACCTAATATACATGCATGGGATTGTTTGGTTTTGTTTAGCTAATCTCTATTTTATAGGTGTTAGTTAGATTGACTTTTCCTATTTTCATGTAATTTTGTAATTAGGATTTGGAATGATTGTTATGGGAAATTAGGATGAACATTGGTCATAAGACTATGTCTTATGTACCATGTGAAGCCTTTGGAGCAACCACATTCCAACCAACCAAAAGAAGAAAGAAAAAAGAAATAAATGAAGAAAGAAGAATGAAGAATGAAGACCCTCATAACATGAATTCATTTTTGTAATTAATTCATTTGTAATCGGGTTGTATAAGAGTAAAGCTTAGCTACCCAATTATTTTGTGTGGGTTGTCCACACACTTGGCCTCTTATTTTTTTGGTATTTAATAATTTAAGTAATTTTATTTCTAAATTATGATATTAATTTTATATTTTTATTTAATCTCAATTTAGCCTGCTCAGCCTTTTTAGATATTAAAATTTATACTCTAAATCCTTATATTGAGCACATACAAGCATTTTTAGCTTAAATGGTCTCACCCAATTAATAAAATTCATAAATTATAATATTATAATTGGTATGAAATCAATTATTTTGGATTGAAGGAAGCTCTAAAATATGTGAAAATCTCTTTTTTCAACTCTTGGAAAATATTTAGTGCATTTGTATTATCATATGTATTTTAATACACTCGAAATAGGATGAAGGTTGGTCCAAATGTGTGTATAGGTTTTTTATGTTGAAATTATTCATATGCACTTAAATATGATTGTATAATACTTTTGCATAATTGCGCAATTTTTATCAATATGTATTGCACATCATATTTAATAGGATCTTCACTGCATATATTGTACATTAACATCCACTTCAATGCACTCTGTGATGCAATTATATGCTAATACATATTTTAGAATACATGCATAACTTTAAAAATTTTATGATTAGTTTGAAGATTATTTTATTAGGCATGTAGGTCTTAAAGTAATTCAAGACTTTAAAACATTTGCACAAATGTTTACATCGTTAAATAATGCTCAAAGTTTAATTCTCTGACTTTTAAATGATGTCTCCTGTCCATTTGTATTGGAGTTTTGCAAACTAGGTGACAAATGAGGATGCAACATGTTTTACATATGTCGTACCATTTTAATATTTTATAAATATTTCAATTAAATGTGGGACTCGCATCCATTTCTATAAATTAAAGGCCATGATAGCCCATTTCCACCACTTCCTTGCTCCTAAGACTTTGATGGTCCAAAAAAGAGATAAGAAAGTCTTTCTCAAATTTCAAGTGAATCTCCCAAGTCTTTTGATATTCTTCTAAGTTATCATCACTCATTTTATGTATTTATTTATTTTATTATAGTAGAGGTTCTTTTTATTAGAGTTATTTTAAATCTTTTGTTTTTTTAGGTTCATATTTGTGCTTTTGCTTTCTTTTTTTGTTTTAAGTCCTGAATTTCAATAAAAAATCTGACAACATTTTAGCGTCGTCCTCTGTAGGGGGGCTACATTGAAACTATTTTAGCCACTCCAGCGATGGACGATTGATGTTTGGAAGCACCTTATTTTCTATCTCGTATGCCGATGAGCATAACGAGACATCAATCTTGCATAAAGCAACATAATATTCTACACATATTCACACATTTTTTAAACATTCACAATCAGCTGAAATAACAAGTTTGCACGATAATGCAGTCGATTTGCAAACTAATAGTAACAATATTTGGATTTGATTTTTCTTTTATCCTAAAGAAAAAGAGTAGAAGATGAAAGTCATGAGAATTTAGGTCTGGAGCATATTATTGAGTAAAGAATTAGAGTTTATCGCTGTAGTTTTTGTGAAGAGAAAAGGGAAGCTTTTTAGTGTTGGTGCAGGAGAGGAGGGTGATGAAGCTGCTATATCATAGAGTTCGGTTGGAAGAGACTTGTGTGTGGCATGAAGCTTAAGAGAAATTAGGTTGAAATGAGGAAAGAAGAGGTTGAGATAGGAGGAGTTGCATATGCTTGAAGGAAACAGGAGGAGGCTGAGAAAGAAGCTCAGTTTATGAAGCTTGTAGTGTCGAGTTATAGCAATAATATCTGAAAATGGATGGGGGAACAAATTGAGAGATATTGGGGGTTCTTTCTTTGACCAGAAAAATGAGGAAGAGAGAGACTTGAAATGGGAAGAGCTTCCCAAGAGAGGGAGTGAGTTAGCTAGGTTGTGAGAATTCCTCGATTACACTCTCATTTGCAAAGTCGTGGACAAAAAATGAAGGTTAGTGGAGGAGAGGAGATGAAACCAGAAGAGAAGAGAAGGTGATGGTGGCTCACTGAGAGGAAGGAGAGAGAGAGAGAGAAAGAAGAGGGTCGATCCTCATATGAAGTAAGAGATTAGGAAGAAGTGAAGGTTCTCATGGTAGACCAAGCCAGAAGGGAGAGGTGAGGATTGAGGGGTGTCGACATGAGGAATGCTATGATCAAAATAAGAGATATGGAGAGGGTTCTCGCTGGAGTCCTCAAATGGGAGGATGAGGAATTAGAAGTGGGAACTAGTCAGAACGAAGCAGAGGAAGTCATCGAATGATATCTTGAAGGGAGAAAGCGTGTGTTGACTGCAGTAATTGGATGCAAAGAGGCGGAGAGGAAAGACGGAGAGAACCCGGAGAATACGTCCAGTTCGACGTATTTTACATCTGACTTCAATCCTCAGCGTGTCGAGTTTTTTTCCCATTTTAGCTTAACGGTCTCATGCTTGGATAGATGATGCTATAAATGGATGGCGCGACGCATTTACCATTACCGGCCCGACCTCTCTGCTCAAATACAGGAGAAGAAGCATCGTTGGAATGCGTGGGAGGAATTGAATATATATATATATATATATATATGGTTTAGGGTGTATTTTTTTCTTGCAAACCGAGCTCATAGAGAAATAGAAAATCTCATATCCTTTTACAAAAGAAGCATAAGATGGAGAACGAGAAAATAATGACCAATTTAAAGATGTATATGTATAATTTTTCTATTTTTAGTGATATTCTTTGAAATTCTTTTATTTAATATATATTTCTTAGCTCTTGCAAGAGGACTTTGCTTGTTTTAGGAACTTCTTTGCATGGGTACTTTCTATAATCTCATGAGAGAATTTTATATTTTCATGAGTTTGTGGCCTATCTAGAGAGAATATGTTCATTACATTCCATTAGAAGTAATTTGGAGGCTGTTTGGTTAGTTTTTAGGAGAGTTTTACATCTGTACTCTCTGTACTCTTATGAGAGTATAGTGCATTTTGTACATTTTTTCCCAGTTTTTTTGGCCTAGTTCTTGAGATTATGTTCATTATATTCCATTAGAAGCAATTTTGTAGATGGTTTTGGGAGATTTTGCATCTATACTCTCATGAGAGTACAAATGATTTTGGGCATTTTTTTCCAGTTTCTTTGGCCTGTTTGGAGGAAATATATTCATTACAATCCATTAGGAATAATTTGGAGATTATTTAGTTAATTTTTTTAGTATTATTTAATATCTATACTCTTTGTACTCTCTTGAGAGCTACAGATAATTTTGGTCATTTTTTCCAATTTCTTTGGCCTGTTTGGAGGAAATATGTTCATTACAATCCATTAGAAATAATTTGGAGGCTGTTTGGTTAATTTTTTAATGTTATTTAGCATTTGTACTCTCTTAAGAGTATAGATGATTTTGGACATTTTTTTTCAGTTTTTGGCTGAGGAAATATGTTCATTACAATCTATTGAACAATTTGGAGACTATTTGGTTAGTTTTTGTGTTATTTAGCATATGTACATACTCTCTTGAGAGATATTTTGCCATTTATTTTGGCCTATTTGGAGAAAATATGTTCATTACAATCCATTAGGAACAATTTAGAGGTGTTTGCTTGGTTTTTAGTATTATTTAGCATCTATACTCTCTGAACTCTCTTGAGAGTACAGATGATTTTGGCCATTTTTTTCTAATTTATTTGTCCTATTTGGAGGAAATATGTTCATTACAATCAATTAGGAATAATTTGGAGGTTGTTTGATTAGTTTTTTAAGATTATTTAGATATGTACTCTCTTTACTCTCTTGAGAGTGCATGATTTTGGTCATTTTTTTAGTTTCTTTGGCCTATTTGGAGAAAATATGTTCATTACAATCCATTAGGAATAATTTGGAGTGTTTGGTTAGTTTTTTAATATTATTTAGTCTATACTCTCATTCTCTTGAGAGAACGGATAATTCTGGTCATTTTTTTTTAGTTTTTTGGTCTGTTTGGAGGAAATATGTTCATTATAATCTATTAGGAATAATTTGGAGGCTGTTTGGTTAATTCTTTAGTGTTATTTAAGATCTGCATTTATCATGTACTCTATACTCTCTTGAGAGTGATAATTTGGCCATTTTTTTAGTTTCTTCCTATTTGGGAAATATGTTCATTACAATCCAATAGAAATAATTTGGAGGCTTTTGTTAGTTTTTTTAGTGTTAGAGCATCTCTCTATACTCTCTTGAGAGATGATTTTTAACCATTTTATTTCCAGTCTCTTTGTTGAGATTATGTTCTGTTCCAAAGAAAGCAATTTGGAGGCTTGGATTTTGGGATATTTTTGTCTCAGAGTACTCTCAGTACTCTCATGAGAGTATAGAGCATTTTGCTAATATTTTTCCACTTTCTTTGGCCTGTTTGGAGGAAATATGTTCATTACAATCCATGAGGAATAATTTGGAGGCTGCTTAGTTAGTTTTTAGTTTATATTATTCTCTACTCTCTTGAGAGTACATATGATTTTGGGCATTTTTTTCAATTTCTTTGGTGTGTTTGGAGGAAATATGTTCATTACAATCCATTAGGAATAATTTAGAAGCTGTTTAGTTAGTTTTTTAGTGTTATTTAACATCTGTACTCTCTGTACTCTCTTGAGAGTACAGATAATTTGGGTATTTTTTCTAGTTTCTTTGGCCTTTTTGGAGAAAATATGTTCATTACAATCCATGAGGAATAATTTGGAGGTTATTTGGTTAGTTTTTTAGTGTTATTTTGCATCTATACTCTATGTACTCTCTTGAGAGTATAAATAATTTTGCTTATGTTTCTCCACTTTCTTTGGTCTGGTTATTGAGATTATGATCATTACATTCCATTGGAAATAATTTGGAGACTATTTGGATAATTTTTGGTGGATTTTTACATCTGTACTCTCTGTACTCTCAGGATTTAGCTCATCTTTTCCACTTTCTTTGGCCTATTTGGAGGGAATATGTTCATTTGTGGAGCTATTTTACATGTCACATATTTGTGGAGCTATTTGGGTAGATGAATGCGGTCAATGAGCAGTGCGATGATGAAGTTGTGATGTCTAATGACCCAAATTTGGGAAACTCGCAAAGACTGCTCAAAATGAAACGGAGGCATGCATCACTGACTATGCACATCAAACTGGCTGTAGTGTTTGGAAGGACCATATAAGTTATTGGCCAAACTCTAAGAATTTGAAATCAAAAAAAATTTATGTGCAAAAGCGAAGAAATCGCCAAAGGCTTAACAAAATTCAGAAAATTGATACAAGAGATTGTCAGACCATGATTAGATTCTCTATTGATTTGTAGGGGAACTGGATGGTTAAAAAATATATAGAAAGTCATAATCATTCATTAAAAGCTAATCTACATCTTCTCAGATCACAAAGATGCATTGCCGATGAGAAGGCATCCATGTTGAAGACAATGACAGAGACCAGAATTAGAGCAACTGATGCATTTAGCTATATGACTGAGGAAGTTGGCAGCGTAGAGAATATTGGATTCACAAAAATAGATGTTTTCAATTTCATTCAGAAAGATAAAAGATCGAAGATTACGAATGATGACAGTAATGCATTAATACAGCTGTTCAATGGAAAGCAAGCAGCAGATGGGATGTTTGCATGAGATGTACAAATTGATGAGTCAGATTGCTTGGTAAATTTTTTTTGGAGAAATGGCATGTCTAGGATAAAATATGATTGTTTTGGGGATGTGATAATTTGTGATACAAGTTATCAACTCAATAAATATAATCTGTTTGTGCCCTCTTGTTGGAATGAATCATTACCGGAAAATGTCTTATTTGGAGTAGTCTTTCTATCGAAGAGACAAATGAGTCATTCTCAGCTATTCCAGATTTCTTTAGTTGATGACGACATCCTATAACAATATTCACCGATCAAGAACAGCTAGCGAGCTATCGAAATTGTATTATCGCATACTCATCATAGGTTGTGCCAATGGCATATTTCGAAGAAAGCTCCTTCTATGGTTCATTGCTTTAATAGAATAAAAAAAGTACAAGGGATATTCTATGTACATGCATGAGCAAGTGTGACTCGAGAAAGAGTTTGAGGAAGCTCTATCATGCTAGAAGAAGGAAATTTGCATGATCATGCTTGTCTGTCTGAGCTTTATAAAACTAGATCCAAATGGTACACTATATTCAACAAAGATTCATTCTATATGGGCATCTTATCAACTCAATATAGTGAGTCTACGAATAACGTATGCCACGAAATCTCTAAACCAATAAGTTCGCTCACAGATTGTTTCTTGGGGTTGGAGAAGGTTAGAGAGACATGGCACCGGAATGAACATGATGAAGACTTCAAGTGTAACCAGTCAGCAATTATTCTTGTTGTTAAGACTAGTCTAATTCTAAAACAAGCTGCTATATTTTATACAAGAAAGTTTTATACTATGATTGAGGAAGAATTTTTGCATGGAGTTGGAGGCTATCATACTATGTCATGACAACTCCATGGAGTAGAGAAACTTAGAGAAAAAATGCATCCAAAATATGGACTGTCCATTTCAATGGGACTACCCTATATGTAACTATACTTACAAAAAATTTGAAATGATGGGATTACTTTGTGCCAACTGTATCTGAGTCCTTAGTTAGGAAGATATTTTGCACATTCCGGATAAGTATTTTCTCATGTGATGGTCTACCAGAGCAAAGAGGATATCTACATCGATAGTGTATACAAAAAATTTAGAGATGTGAAAAACAGATGGAAATGCAAGTGGAATTATTTTACTAATTCACATAAGTCGATATGTATATCAAATAAGCATCAGGGCATAGGGTAATAAGAGAGCTGAGGACTATATGCTTGGATTCTTAAAAAAAACTATATGATGATGTCGACTCTATAATAAGTGAGAATTCTCCTCCAGCTGACAGAGCAGCTAAGAAGATGAAGTCAACCATAGCAGCCAAGGGAAATACATCTTAAAGGATCTAGTTAAACAACGTCCAAAGGGTGTTTCCAATGCAAGGCTTAAGGGATATTGGGAGAGATCCAAGAAAGCCAAGAGTAATTTTCTATTTTCCTCTTAATTTGTAATATTTTAAATATTATTGTTAATCTTCAAACCATCCTATTTATTGTTAAAAACCAAAGTATACCGAGAGAGTAAAACTTGTTGCCACTTGCAAACACCATTATCTATTATGCCAGAGTATTTTTCAGAGGTACGCAGAGAATATCACACATCGATACTGTAAAAAACCATCAACTAATACAATGTTCTACGGAGAATTCAACTCGAGCTCAATCAATCAAACAAGGGTACACTCGATGATGGATATTATTATAAGAAAATATTTTAATTCATGATATCATTCTTATGTTTTTTCATCCGCATACATGCGCAATGTCGATTACAACCATAATTACATCATCACGTCATTCTAATGCTTTAAAGTCTCCATGATGACTTTCTTCTACTTAACAGCACACCAAAGCCTCATCTGAATTCTAGAAGATCGGCCGAGGAGGTGCAATATTTTGCGAATTTTTCAAATGAAATTATCTCTAAAAGTCAACACCGATACAGTACGTACTACCATAGTGCTAAACAATATACTGCATAAGAATTTTATGTTAAATATAAGAATTTACTCTCTTTTATCTTTTATAACTTTATTTTTTTCTTACTTCTTATGTTCATCTTTATTTTTAATCATACTATTATTATTGCCATCTATACCAAAATATACAAATTTCCTGAATTTATTTTAAAATTTATTAATTTCTATTGAAAATGAATTAATATATTATAACATTTGATTAAAGATTTAATAATCAATGCACTATATACTCATATACTATTCAAATCAATATTTCAAAGCAACTTCAACTTAATGGTTACTGATATAATTATCTCATATTTCAATTTTTATTTAATGGACATTAATATTAGTCAATTATTTTGAAGACACTCAGTCTATGTCATAATCACATACTTCCTCGAAGACACTCAGTCTATTTCATATTTGAGTTTATTATATTGTTTAGTAGTTTTTCAATGATTTTGCCCTTAGTGCCCATTGTGGAGTTGAGTTTTCTGCTTGGTTTTTTTCCAGGCTACTAGCTAAATCTGTACTCTCCAGCCAATGCTTAGGAGAGTACAGAAAGTACATATACAAAATAATACTAAAAAATTAACCAAACAGCCTCAAAATTGCTCCTAATAGAATGTAATGAACATATTCTCTCCAAACAGGCCAAAGAAAGAGAAAAACATTAGTAAATCATCTGTACTCAAGAGAGTCAGAGAAGAGTAGATATCAGAACTTGTTTGAAACCAAAAAGGCCCAAATGGATATTAATATTGGTCAATTATTTTCTACTTGGACATTAATATTGGTCTATTGACTACCATGTGATCATTCTTATTAAATGTGCCTTTGTTGTATGGAATTATCCACTATCTCAATCGATTCTTATTTCTTTTGACAATGCAAGTATATTGGGGTATGATGTTATTTAAATGTTGATAGATACCATCTGTATTGCTGATACTTTTGTGATTTCCTCACTAGGGGATTGCTTCTAGGTCGGGTTGTTGTGGACTATGCATTCTGATATAATGTTGGTTTTGTTTAGGCCATCCCTTTAACAATATAATTTCTGTTGTTATGCTTGCATATGTAAATGTGGTTGTGCCTTGGTAAGCAGGTAACTATGATTAGTGATGTTGTGTGATTAGGGGTATTGTTGGCTATGATTTATGCTGTTATGCTTGTATTGTCTGGTGTTTATTATCTTAGAAAGGGGAGTTGGAAACCCTTTACCAATTTCCCCCAGGGGTGTTGTTGGCTAAGATCACAAGATTTCAATCAAATTGTCTACCATTTTCCCCTAGGTTTGTAGGCTATGATGGCTGGGATGACTTCACCCATTCCTTGGCTGGTAGTAGCACGTGTAATGTAACCCTTCTTTTGAAGTTTGGATACTCATGCTAGCGGTTTCCCCAATTTGGTGTGACTGAGCCTGAGCCTCTCTCCACCTATTTCTCCATATCTCTCTCATTACATTATTTTACTTTCAACCTAGCTTGTATCACTTTGACTATGCTAATTCTTCTTTCTAGATGTTTGCAGATTCTGCTTATTTTTTTTGCAGGTTCCTTCTCTTCTAGAGGCATACACTTCTCTTATCCTCAAGAGTTTTTGCTGATGGTTGGCCAATTGCTTGCTCCTTTGCTTTATTTATACATTTAGCTTTCTTTTCCTCTTTCACATGTTTTAACTGTATTTAGCTAGGGGATTTTCTCTCTAGACTATTTGTAGCTCTTTAAGCAATAGTTATTGAGTTTATCCC
Source organism: Cymbidium sinense (assembly GCA_021442155.1). Taxonomy (NCBI): domain Eukaryota; kingdom Viridiplantae; phylum Streptophyta; class Magnoliopsida; order Asparagales; family Orchidaceae; genus Cymbidium; species Cymbidium sinense. The sequence goes on from CM038229.1 coordinate 51,682,837, forward strand.
CTATTAAGGACCTTATAATCCTTTGACTATGGTAAAATTACCCTATATGGGGTTCCCCTAAAAAGAAAAAAATAATAGGTCTTAATTGATGATCCAATTTCCAATTACTAAATTTATACTGGTAGCTTATGAAATTCAGCCGATCTATGATATATGTTGAATGATGTACTGATGTTTATCCCCTATTATATTTTACCAAATTTTAGTATCTGATTGATGACTCTACCTTGCTTAAGAGGATAAATTGATTTACATTGCAGGTATTACATAGTTTAATATATACTCTATAAAGTACTCTATATTTTATGAAATAATTTTTATTGTATGCATTACAAAATTTGATAAGCCTGTATGTTTCTATTAATAAGATTAATAGAACTTGAAGAAAAAAATGTGTAATGAAGATGATATTAGTACTAATGATATTAGTTTACTAATCATTTATAAATTTGTCAATAATATTAATTTAATTAAGATGATACTTTCAGTTATTAGATTGTTTAAAAAAATTCATCATCTTAAAATAAAGAATTTGCTCCACACCGCCTCAAAATTTATATTTATGAATAAGACGCTGTCGCATGTTTGATAGTTTATTTTCTATTTTATGCACCACATGATTCAGATAGTAGGTTTTAAGAAGCATGATTTCTATAGATAGAAACTAATTTTATACATTTAAAAAATTCTAGCACATTTTTAAAGAACATAATTTTCTTTATTAAAGAGTTAAGTTTAATAATCGTACTCACTTATATTAAGTTCATATGTTAAGTGGTTTATATTGCTTCTCCTTCATACTTTCAGATTGTGATATTATGAATGTGACTGAGTATAATGGTTTATTACTAGCATCTAGTTTGACATACCAAGTATCATTCAATCGTAATTTTTAGATATTATATAATACAAATTATTGTAATTATTAATTTTTAGATAATATAAATTTTAACTTCACTTTTTTAGTTGATCTGAATTTAAAATATGATATAATTTGAATATCAAAATTAAGCATATTTTTTCCAAACAAGTAAAGAAATCATCATAGAAATATAAATAATATTATATCAACTACCCATGATTCGAAGAGTATAGAGAGTACAGAGAGTATAAAAAGTACAAAGAGTATAGAAAATATAGAGCATAAAGAGTACAGAGGGTACAGAGAGTATAGAGAGTACAGGAGCCTCCAAACTGCTTTAAGGTTATAGTGAACACCTCCTCCCGCAGAAGAAAAAATGAAAAAAATAGAAAAAATTAAGAAAATAATTTGTAGTGAGGAGAATACAAAGAGTTCAAATACAAAAACATCTCAAATATTCTAATAATACCCAAAACTATCTCAGAATGGAATAGAGAGTATAGTACAGAGACAAGAGAGAGAAAAGAGAGTACATACAAAGACAAAAAAAAAGTATAAAGGGTAGAGAGGGTATAGAGAGTACAGATGATACACTTACAAAATTGCTCAAAAAACTCATCAAAAAAGTAACCCATGAGCCTCCAAACTAACCCATGAGCCTCCAAATTGCTTTAAAGTTATAGTAAACAATTCCTCCCTCAAGAAGAAAAATAGAAAAATGGAAAAAATTAAGAAAATAATCTATAGAGGAGAATACAAAGAGTTCTACTACAAAATACCTCAAAATTTTCTAATAGCCTCCAAAACTACCAGAATAGAGAGAGCATACAGAGAGTATAGAGAGTTCAGAGAGTACAGAGAGTACAACGAGTACAGAGAGTGCAGAGAGTACAGAGAGTACAGATGAAACACACCTCACTAAAGCAACCCAGCATCAACCAAATTATTGCAGATGTTCTCTGCTAAACATATTTTATCCAAACTTCCCAGGAAAATTGAAATAAAATAGAAGAGATTCTCTGTATTCTCAGGAGAGTACAGAGAGTACAGATAAAACACATCTTACTAAAGTAGCCCAACATCAACCAAATTGCTGCAGATGCTCTCTGTTAAACATATTTTATCCAAACTGCCCAAGAAAATAAAAAAATAGAATAAATACTTTGTACTCTCAGAAGAGTACAGAGAGTACAGATGTAAAAAGGTTAAGAAGGCTAACATTAAGGTTCCTGACAACCCAGATGTTTAAAGAGAGCTTAGATAGGCAACCCAGTTACAATAGATTATTTTAAATGATATTTACATAAGATATTCTATCCAAACTATCCTGAATAAATGAAAAAAAATTAGGAAACTTAATGTTAGCTGGAGTACAGAGAGCACACCTGCAAAGCTGGAGAACATGAACAGATTGTGCACATGCTATCTATAGATAATGTTTAAAACAATAAATAATAGCTTGTAAAATAGGTGATTTCAAAATATCAAACTTCAAATGTACAGTTCTCAGCTTGAATTTTTCATTCCCAAATAGAAGATAGCATAAGCGAACTCAGCCCTAAAGCAATTCATCTTCTTGGGCCAATCATGGTGTCACCTAGTTCAGGGGTTTGACACGCTCCATGTACTTGTAAACATCCCAGCCAACATCGTATCATGGACGGCATCACTCACCATTTCGATTGACCATTTTATGGGATCGCACAAAAGACCAACATCTTCAAGAAATAATTTGATCTAATAAAGAAGATACCAATAAGTTGGCCCAAAAAATTAGTTTAGGGGAACCAAATTGAAAATAGTTCTTACAATCTCAGGAAGAGTTGCATCATGGGTTGGTTTTTGTAATGAGTCATAAAAATACGAGACCCCTAGCTTAATATGTCCAACTAGAGTGTCCAGGACGATTATCTATAATTAAGTAAGAGTAGCTCAGTGACACACTACAAAGTGACATAGATGAACATTTTTTTTTTATAGCCATATTTTGCATAACTCAAAAAAAGAAGAGAACGTTTATAAATTATAGCTTCTATCTATACAAACAATGATTGAATCATAATACCCTACATTTCTGTGGTAACTTACCAATCCAAGCATGAAATGTATAAATAGGGGACATACATATATAGAGTGAATATTTCGCCAAGAAGAAGGCAAGGCATCGAGATCCGAGATACTAATATGTCAGCAACTCATCGATATGCCCTCATGAAATAATGATATTCCCAGCCGTGAATACTGTATCACCCTTGCAAGTGAGAAATATTTGAAAGCGAGCTTAATTAAACGAATTGGTTATTTTATGTATGAAAAAGGAGTTAAATAAAGAATGTCTTGCTTGTCCTCAAATCGGGAGCACAACGTGTCAATAAGCTAGAGCATCGACTTAGGTAGGACATATCTCTATGAGAGAAGTCAACATGAAGAGCTAGATTCACTTGTGAATTAAGGATTGATCTCTTGAGATGATGCATACCTCCGATGCTCCTCTACCTAGCGATAGTAGTCGTAGGTCATCACTTTTATTGGATTATCTTTGTGAACCTATAAAAAATTTAGTGAAATCTGTTTATTATCTCAAATTTAAAAGAAAGTAACTTAATACCTCTGTACCATCTCGGTAAGTGGAGCCACCACATCACTTATTCTACATTGTGACTTCTGTAAGTGTGTGTGAAGGAGAAACAAGCAGTTTCCTCTTCCTCATCTTCAGCCTTCAGCTCAATCTTTAAAGGCTTAGACATCTTCATGTGGGTGGAGGCCTCCGAGCTTCCCATGGTGGACTCCACGGGGGCTTCCCTGGTGGAGGCTACCTGAGCTTCCCAAGCAGTATCCTGAGGGTAGCGGTGTAGTTGCCTCCTCCACAGTGGTAACCTCCCTGTGGGAACCTCATGTAACCTCATGGTCCTCTGGTAGCCTCAGGAGAGCATTGGTAGCCTCCATAGGTGTTGCCCCACATGTGCCTCCTCAGAGTTTCAGTGGCTTCCCACAGGGATGCTAGGATGCAAGAACCTCCTCCTCGATAGCAGCATAAATCAATCCCATATATTCATGTTATTGTTGCTTGAAAATATGATCTTTGTATCTTTCAAGTCCATGAAACTGCAAGTATCCTCTCCACCAGCTTTCTATGGGTAGAGGCAGCTAGGCTACACGGGAGAGAATATTGAGGAGAGAGATATATATGGAGATTCAGTGGGGACTGAACATAGTGGACTTAGAATGGGACTGCTATCAATCTCGACATGTGTTTGTGTGTTGGGGAGGGGACAATGATTCAAGGAGTCAGGTCTCCTCTTCTAATATGTCCTCGAATGAAAGCGGATATGTTAAAGCAGATAAGAAAATGTGATGACTTACATAAATAAATACATTCTTATATGAACTAAGTGATATTATTATGTGTCACACGTGTCCTCCCAAACCATGAAAGCATCATCTCGAAACTTTATTTTTGGCCATCATCATCGTCATTGATGCGGATGAAATAGCGTCCTTATGATGCTTATGTGCTCAGCAACCCAGATCTACAATGAATATTTATATAAGTTAACTTCAATGCATCAAATAATACATAGCTGAAGATATAGAACATACCATAAGAAGAGTGAAAGCCACTCATATACCGGTGTCTTACGTGCGAATCTTTGATGTAATACCATCAAATTGTGAAACTAGAAAGACCCAAATGGCCTCTGCCCATATGTATTCAGCAAATTTATCTATGTCATTGACGTAGGCAATCAATTTTGATGCCACCCTATAATTGTGATATATAAAAAAAGATTTGACAACAAAAAATGTATGTACTACTACACAAATTGTGCCACAGGCAACGAGCTATCCAAATACTCAAGTTTATTCTTATAGTCCACTGAACTGAATTGCGACAGCGGGGATTTCTACCATAAGACCTTCTCCCCTCTATTTGGCATCCCTATAATTATTACAATTTCATCGGGGGTGAAAGGAATGCACGTCCCATCCAGAAAGAAAGCTTGCTTCTCTATGTCCCAGCATGACAGGATTGAGGTAATGGCAATTGAGACTTCGAATTCATGAGTCTAATGAATTAATGCAAATAAAACCTCTTTAAAATATCAATGACTACACTAAAGCGTCTTTGTAATATTATCGAACACCGTTCTAACGGTGGTAGGCCTGCATCTCGAAGTTATCCTTTCCCTGACATGGTAAACTTCAAAATGAAAAGACAGTTAATGATAGTACATATGCAAATCACCCATAAAAACTAACCAATCACTCTCCAAATTGCTCCAAATGTAATGTAATGAATATATTTCCTCCAAACAGACCAAAGAAACTCGAAAAAAAAAACAAAATGCTTTGTTTGTCGTAAATACTACAGAAATGCAGAGAAAGAGTTTAGAGAATGCAGATACAAAAATCTCCTAAAAAAATCAAAATTGCTTCCAATGGAATGTAATGATCATAATCTCAACAACCAAGCCAAAGCGGAAAAAATGCCCAAAATTATATGTACTCTCGAGAGTACAGAGATCTGAATAAAATAATACTAAAAAACTAACCAAGCAGCCTCAAATTATTCCTCATGGATTGTAATGAACATATTTCCTCCAAATAGGCCAAAGAAAGTGGGAAAAATATTAGCAAAATGCTCTATACTCTCTTGAGAGTACAGAGAGTACAGAGAGTTCATATACAAAAATATCCCAAACATCATCCAAACAGCCTCCAAATTACTTTCACTGGAATGTAATGAACATAATCTCAACAACCAGGCCAAAGAAATTAGAAAAAAAGCCAAAATCATCTGTACTCTCAAGAGAGTATAGAGAATCTTGTAATAAAATAATAAAACTAACCAAAGCTCCAAATTATTTCCCATGAATGAACATATTTCTTCCAAACAGGCCAAAGAAAGTGGAAAAATATTGGCAAAATGCTATGTACTCTCACAAGAGAGTCAGATCTGAATCTTAAATAACTAAAAACTAACTCGCATCCAAATTGTTAATATATTGTGATGAACATATTTCCTCCAAACATATCAAAGCGAAAAAATGGCCAAAATTATTTGTACTCTCGAGAGTATAAAGAATCTGAACATTAATTAATACTAAAAACTAACTAAGCGACTCCAAATTGTTTCTTGTGGAATGAACATATTTTCTCCAAACATGTCAAAGAAAGTGAAAAAAATATTAGCAAATTGCTCTGTACTCTCATGAGAGTGAGAAAGAATAAATAAATACCCCAAAACTCCAAACACTCCAAATTCTTGAATTTAATGTAATAAACATAATCTCAATAATCAAGCCAAAGAAATTAAAAAAATGGTCAAAATCATATGTACTCTCAATAGAGTACAAAGAGTACAGATATTAAATAACACTAAAAAAATCAACCAAACATGCTCCAAATTGTTCCTAATAGATTGTAATGAATATATTTCCTCCAAATAGGCCAAAGAAATTGAAAAAAATAGCAAAATCATCTACTCTGAGAAGAGAGAATCTGAAATAACACTAAAAAAAATAAAACAACCCAGATTATTCCTAATGGATTGTAATGAACATATTTCCCAAACAAAAGCGAAAAAAATGTCAAAATGTACTCTCAAGAGAGAATGCAGTATAATCTTAAATAACACTAAAACCAAAACAACTTTCAAATTTTTTTAATGGATTGTAATGAACATATTTCCTCCAAACAGGCCAAAAATTAGAAAAAATACTAAAATTATCTGACTCTTAGAGAATGAGAGTGCATATCTAAATAATACTAAAAACTAACCAAACGACCTCCAAATTATTACTAATGGATTGTAATGAACATATTTTCTCCAAACAGGCCAAAGAAAGTGAAAAAAATGGCCAAAATCATCTGTACTCTCATGAGACTACAGAGTGAATCTTAAATAATCTTAAAAAATCAACCAAATAGCCTCATTGTTCAGGATTGTAATGAATATATTTCCTCCAAATAGACTAAAGAAACTGAAAAAAAATTATCAAAATTATATGTACTCTCAAGAGAGTATAGAGAGTACATATGTTAAATAATCTAAAAGCACTACATCCAAATTATTCCAATTGATTGTAATGAATATATTTTCCAAAGCCAAAGTAGAAAAAAATACAAAATCATATGTACTCTCAAGAGTACAGTACGAATGTTAAATAATACTAAAAAATTAATCAAATCTCCAAATTATTCTAATAGATTGTAATGAACATATTTCTCCAAACAGCCAAAGCTAAAAATGCCAAAATCATCTCGTACTCTCATGAGAGTACGAGATCTGAATCTAAATAATACTAAAAAATTAACCAAACGACTCCAAATTTTCTAATGGATCGTAATGAACATATTTCCTTCAAACAGAAAGCGAAAAATATCCAAAATCATATGTACTCTCATAAAAGACAAAATCTGATCAAAAATCTCTAAAATCAAGCAATCAGTCTTCAATCTGCTTCTAAAGCCATGTACTAAGCATATTGTATCCAAACAGGGATAGAAGTATTTTTTAAAAATGTCAAAATGGGTTGTACTCTCATAATAGTACAAAGACTACTATGAAAGCAATATAAATCAAGAAACAAATTCTAATGTCATCGACAGAACATACTATCCCTAAATAGGTCACAGAATTCATCATGAAATAGCATCAAACATCCTACCATGTGATATACTAAACATTTCAAATTTAAGCTTCAAAATTGAAAATAACGACGTACATCACATCTGAGAGTACACATGCAAAATATCTCCAAAAACTACTACAACACGTCACGTTCATTTAAAGGAATCAAATGTTCCAAAATATTCACCTATTGGACGGTGAGAAAAATAGAGAAAATCTTAAATTCATTAAAGTTGGGAATGCAGTGTAAATACCTAGTCTGAATCTCAATTTTTGATTCGCAAGATTTGCTAAATCGGCGAATGTCGGACGTAGTCGAGCGAGTGAAAAAATTCATTCGTCGAAGAAAGCCTAAAGCGTTACGTGATGAGGAATGTCGAACGACGTCCGTCTCGTTTTTCTTCTCCATTGTTTGACCGAAGGGCGGTCGGGGTAAGTAATAAACGGCGTTGTGAATGCCGTTGTAAGGTTCTGGAGTTAAAATAAAAGCGGAAAAAAAATGTTGGACTTGTGTCAGCCAAGGATTAGAGTCTGCACATAAAGCTACATGCAGACTCCAATCAGATGACTCCATTTCTTTTATTAAAAAAAAAATTAAATACATGCTTTCAATTTTCATTGAAGTTAAGATGCGTCTGGACTCTACACCTAATATTTTTTCATGGTCGAGACACTTGCGGGAATGAATTTCTTTCAGCGTGAGGCTTTTTTTTTTTTTTTTTTTTTGGAGAGGAGAAGATAAGTGCTTAGGTAATTAATTAATTCTTTTATCTTTTGTGAAACGGCAAAGGACACAAGCATAAAATGCCACATACGGAGAGATAACGTGGGGTGATTTGGGAGGATAGAGGAGATATATTTTTTATTTATTCGTTTATTATATATATATATATATATATATATATATATATATATATATATATATATAAAATCAATTTATACTAATAATAATTTAGATTTAATTTTCTATTTGACCGCTAACTACAAGTACAAGTATTTTGGCAAAACTCTAACTATCTTCCGCAAAACAAGATTTAGAATGTATATATTAAATAATAACTAGCAAACGAAACTAATTTTATTGAACATATATCTATATTTATTAAAGATAACAATTCAATTATAGTTTTAATGATTGTACTTTATTTTTAATTTAAATCTAATAATAACAAAAAAACTCTTTTTTCTTAAACTAATATTATATATATATCACACATATATAACAACTAATATATTATTGTTACAATAATTTTGATTATAATATTTTTTTTGTTATGACTAATTAAGTTAATTTTAACATATATAAATATCTTATAAAAATAAATTAAATAAATTTTTTTACTTAATTCAAAATATGTGTATATACTAATCAATTTATTTGGCCTAAATGAGTGAATGTTTAACTTAAATTTTTATTTTAATTCTAGTTTTAATTGATTTAATTTATATGCTGCAAATATCATCACTGCACCTCCGAGATTACGCGTCGTCGAGTCTCGCATGTAGGTAATTTTGGCTTCGTCATTTGATTATTTTCCCTCAAATCAATTGAGAGCATCTCTTCAACGATTTACCGACCATTGTTTAGAATAATTTTGACCCTCTTCGAAGCATTTCAAACTCAACTTGCATGATTTTGTATTCATTGTCCGCTGATTTTATCGTGCTTGGTTGACCCATTTTATGGAGCTGGACTAGAGGTCAACATGGATCAAACTCCAAATCAAGATCATCATGCAAAATCTATTCAAAAATATAGACATGCATTTTGCATATAAAATTCTTATCCGTATCATGAAGACTAAAAGAACACATGATCAGCAAACCTTGATAGAAGATGAATAATTTAAGAGGATATCAATATTAGAGTTGCAAACTCATGCATCACAGATTAATATGCCACTCACATTAAGAAAATACTAACTCAAAAGACTAAGAACTACTGATGCAAAACTGTAGGATTTGATTTACTGAGTTCTATAGGTAGAAAGTTATTAAGACAGCAGCATCTACGAAAGCATATAGCAAGCTGGTTTTAGCCAACCAGTAAATGTCTAGGAATTCCTTTTGTGAGAACTTGACAGACTGCCAACAATGTAATAGAACCAAGAACAAAAAAGAAGAGACTAAAAAATGTTTATGACACTTTATCCTCAACTAAATGATGAAATCATATATAGTACTCGAAGAAGATAATCAATAACTTTAGAAAATAAGAATCAGATTACCATGATTTTGTATGCAAGACTCAACTATGCAATGTAAGATTACAAAAAAGTAACAAATCCAAAACTGAAGAGGAATTACCAGGTTTGAAGAAAATTGATAGCCAGTCAATTGTCTTGAGAAGAGCCTCCTCAGACTGATTAACAGAAAGAAATTTCTAGGGCTTCAGATCGTGATGCATAATCCTCATGAAGTGATAAGCTTCCACAACACCCACAATCAAACTTGAAAGCTCTGTTGCCTTTCTCTCTGTATAACGCCTCTTTTGAATGATTCTATCAAACAACTCACCCCCAGCACACAAATTTATCACAACGTGAACAGCCACAGCATCATAATAAGCTCCCTTGAATGACATAACATTTGTATTGCCGGTGAAGTGATGCATTAGTTGAATTTCCTTCATCGCATCCTCCTCCTTAGTAACTTCCTCTTAGCAATAGATTTGCAAGCATATTCTTTCCCAGTAACCTTCTCCACACACAAGTATGTAGTTCCAAACTGTCCTTGACCAAGTTTCTTTTCTAACCTATAAATCTCCTCAAAATCTGGGTTTGTTTACTTCAATGAAGATCCATGAAGACCAGCACTTGAGAGTTTCTTGCTATGTATTGGCTTCTTTGGTGGTTTCATAGGAGGCTGATCAGATGGAAACTTCATCTCAGCTTCTGGAAATTTAACTTCTTGGATCTTAACCTGCTCCGCAGGTCTGTTTTCGTGAGGTAAAGAAGTCTCCTTCCACAATGGCCGCTTCTCATCGGGGATAGGGTATCACCTTGAACACGGGTAAGACAAAAGGTTGCAGAAAAGGATTGCAGGATTCCATTATTGGAGAAGCTTGTGCTGGCACATGCGTTTCACATCAGCTTCAATACTTAGTAGCTCTCAAATCTATACTCCCTCTTCCCTTTCTCTCTACACGGGATTCTGGCCTCAGAACTCATTAGAGGGATTTTTCGGAGCAAAATTGCAGCTTTATCATGAAATGGATGATATTTTGGCAGGACGAAGAGGGCGGATGCGGGGAGGTGGATGGAAGAGGCAAGAAACGGTGTAAATTGATAAGATTATGAAGAAATGGGGTATCATTTATTTGAAGGAAATAGCGAAGATTTTGTAATTTGTAGTAGAGGTAGAGATAATGAAGAGAAATGTGAACCATGAGATACAGGTGCTGAGAGATGTCAGGGAGGGGAAGATGAGGAAGGACACAACGGTCATTTTGAAATATTGATTAGTATTTTTTAGCGGAATTCACCATATAATACATAAATATATAATTTTTTAATTTAAAAAGTTATATTCTTTATTTAATTAAAACATATGTACTGAATTTTGATGTTGATAAATATCATGTTTTTAAAGCTGAAGTTATTGATTTCAAAAGTATTATATTTTAATATCAATATTTAATATCCTTTTTAAAATATTAATATTAAAATTAATTAATTGAATATTCTATTAAAAAACTTTAAACAAAATAAATCTTAAAATTTAAGTTTTTTTATTAAGTTTTGACTATATTATTTGAGCAACAAATTATAGTTTGGATTATTAGCACACACCTCTCAAGCACTAAGCAGACGAAATCCATCCTATCAATTTTCTTAATCATATTAGTCTTATTTCATAGTATTCAAGATTATATGCTTTGCCACTTGCATTTAAATATCGGTCCTGTGTTGCATAAATATATCAACTAAATGCTCTATTGATTAACATGCATTAATAACCTTTTGATCAAACCTAGTTTAACTTTAAGTAATTTGATCTACATTTTTATCTGTTTAAGTAGATCTTCTATTCAGGCAATCTTTTCTACTTAGATATATCACATTTATGTAAACATCTTCACTAAATCCCAATAGATTACCTATACTTAGGATATCCTTTCTTCCTTAACATCTCACATTTTTTGGGAAGAACTTATGCTTTCATTTACTTATTTTATTTTGGCTATGAGGGTTGTATTGCTCTCCTTTCATGTCAACTTCAATCAAGAAAACTCAAAAAAGCATTAGGAGAATTACTAACTTGTAACTTTTTGGAGAAGCCAAGAAAATCTAACTTAGTGATTTATTAGAGGGACACATAGTGCTGGCTATTACCAACATTAAGTTGGAGCTAGAGGAAAAGAGAGAGAGAGAGAGAGAGAGAGAGAGAGAGAGAGAGAGAGAACATTATCTTGAAGAGTGGTGCTTCTTCTTCACATGATAACCAGTTTGTCAATGGGGATAAGTTACCACTTCAATTATAGGACTTGTCTCCTAAGCAAGCAATCTCCAATCCGTGAGTTAACTCATACTGAGGAACGAGTGTCCCTAGCTATTGAGATTGAGAATTGTGTCAACAACTCACTCAGCCAAAAAAATTTCTATTCTATTTTTCTACAAGGGCAATGTGTGGACTCATGATAATTAAATAACAAAAATAAAAAATATTATTTATTTATTTTATTAATTATTGTTTATTGATTTGATGTTGATGTTGCTTTAAAGATTTTGATTAGATGTGTGAGATATGTGGTGCCTTACCTCCATGAGTTATATATTTACTATTGTGATATATTTTATATATTTGGCTTCTCTACCCTTCATTTTCTCAAGATGTTAAAGAATTTTCAAAGATAAACTAAAAATTTTAAGAGAGCCAATTTAAGATTTTTCTCCCTAATTTTCAAACACAATTTCAAATCCATGAAGAGTGATTTCAATCTCAAAGGGTACTTTGATGTTCAAGCACAATAAATGATGAATTTTTATATATCTTAAAAATGGTGAGTTCTAATTTTATTAAGACTAATTCATGCTCGATCTACATCCCCCTTTTTTTCTAGAGATATCACATATTTTTTTAATACTTTGGATTGGTTTTAGCATTGGTTGTGCCCAACTCTCTCACTTTTAAAGTTCCATTTAATACATATCTTTCTTAGTAGCATGTAAAGTGAAACATAAATTTAATATAATTTTTCTTCTACATGTATATAACAACCAAATGTTTAGAGAACAAAATAAAAAATTAGAAAAGAAAGTGCTTTTTATTAAGGTACAAACTAGATGGATGATAAACACTTGAGTGAGTAAGATCCTAAGCATAAGTTAGCACGGTCCATTGTATTAAGGGGTGGGAGGCTAATTTTTTTATAACTCTTAGGAGAAGATAAATGATTTACACATCTGAGGTGTCGATAGATACAGGCTTAATGCTTAGACATCTTGTTTCATGACAGCCTCCCTTAATTTTGCGAGCTTTTTATGTGGTCGATAAATTTTAAATTTCTTTATCAAGTTTATGAATAGAATTTTTCCTAGCATGAACAGGAACAAAGTTTTCAACGTTAAAAATGGAGAAAGCATTAAGTACCCTGAGTATATGTAAGTGCCTAGTTTTCTTGAGTACCAAATTCTCATTTTTAACAAGGGATGTGAGTTCTTTAGAGATTTTTATACTCTAGAAAATAAGGTTCTAAATATACTTATAAACTTGATGAAGGAGTTCATTAAGCCCGATGAGAGTCATAAAAATAATTATAATGGTGATTCTTTAATGATGATGAAGAATAAATGACAACTTAAGACATCATTGAGGCTCAATAAGGAAGTGTCCAATTCAAAATCGACCACATAATCCACGTGGTCATTTCCCCCTTGTATTATTGAAGTGCAAGATTTTAATTTCTTCAGGGGCAATGTCTCAATGATCTTTTTTAAAGAACTTGTTTATTACATATGACTTTCTCTTTTTCTATCTTCGTTCATTTTTTTTGTCATTGTGCAACCAACATTGTAGTTGTCCTGTCCCAAGCTTCAGAAGAGAAAAGTAAAAGGGTTGTGTTAGGTCATCGACAATCAACGTAAGACTTATTGAAAATCATAACATGAATCTCTTAATATATTATGTCAATAATAGAGTATTTCATAGAAGTTTAATGCGGTTGTCTAGAATACAATCAAAAGTTTGCAAAAGCTACTGCATCGATATTCAGTTGCAATGTTAAATAAGCAAGGGTGGGTTCCAACATTATGGGCAGATGTTGGCAAAGAAGTTAGTCCATGAAACTAAAATTATGATAAAAACCTAAAATATAGGTACTATTATATGTAAATTAATGGAACTAATAGATATTATGGTTCATAAGAATATAAATATCTTATATATTCAAGAAACTAAACGAGTGGAAGAAAGCCAAGGAGATTAATACTTTAAATTTTAAACTTTAGTATTAAGATATGAGTCATATTAGAATTGATGTAGATGTGATTATATATATATATATATATATATATATATATATATATATATATATATATATATATATATATATATATATATATATATATATATATATATATATATATATATAGTTTAAAGGACAATATAGTAATAATAATAATTTACGGATAAGTTATTAAACCTATTTGTTAATTTAAGCAGTGAGTAAAACTCTACCCCTTAGCACTTACCTCGCTCACTCACGCCTGCAGCCTCCCTTCCTAAACTCCTCTAGAACCCCTCACTGCTGCCAGCTTCCCGACTCCCTGCACCTTTGCCACCACTTGCAAGGAGTTGTGTGATGCATTGATGTTGCATGGTAGATTAAAGAAGATAGCTAAGATGCCAAAGCTCAACTCCTTTGCTGATTTTTTTTTATATAAAAACTCAATAGGTAAAAAAGATTTAAGCAGGATTCAAGGAAAGTTATATCCTTTGATGGTTGTTTGGAAGTAGCTTTTGCAAAAATGACAACTTTGAATCCTACAAAATTCTAAAGCTGATTTTTTTTTCATTTTGTCTTAAATTAAATGTCAGATTTAGTAAATATAATTGGTATAATGATCAATATTATTTCTTGGTGAAATAAAAAAAGTAAATCAATTTACTTCTTTTCATTTGATATTTATTTTTGAGTGGCGGGCTATTGAAACTAGATTAAACCAATAGATTTACTAGATCATTCCTTAAAAACCTTTTTCTTATTCATTATAAGTAACATTACATAATTTATTAACTTTATTAAATAATTTTAATAAATGATTAGATTCACTAGGGTGTGTAATTTAAGGTATTGATCGAAAATTGAAATTTAGTAGTCCATTGAGTAATAAAACATGATTAATTTGATTGCACTGATTTATTTTCAAGATCATAAATTTTTTGCCAATATCTATCCCAAACCTAAAAGAAAAAACTGAGAGAATTTTTGAAAAAATTAGTTCATGCCCGTACTAGAAAAAAAAAAGCATATTAGATTATTCATTAACTTATGATGTTGCAGTTACTAATATCTTATTTAACAAAAGAGGAATATATTATCACTTATAATAATAGACTTATTAAAATATAAATTGATTATTTCTTATAAGAAAAATAGATCGCGTGATTATAAATATTATAAGATTATTTTAGATGAAAGTTTAAGTACTCAACATCAATTATTGATTTTGAATTTTAAAATTGAAATGTTAGAAAATGAAAATTAAATCAACAATATCCTAGGATTAGTTGCGAGTATTAAAAGAAAGCTAATGATTTTTTTTTTTTTGAGTAAATTACAAAATATTAGAATTTGGGATATTCATGAGGCTAATATTATGTGAGAAAAGCAATAAGTGATATTAAGTAAGTTGCAAAAATGTGCTTATAAAAGTAAAATGAAAAGCTCCAATAAGTAACAATAGTTAATGGTGGAGTTAAAATGTGCAAAATAAGATAAAAAAAAGGTTTGATATAAAAATTAGTTTAGATGTAAAATATTAGAGAATTGGGAAAGATATAGAGTACTCCATAGGGATTCTAAGAAAATAATTTGTAGTGCAAAGAATTTAGTATTTAGTTATTTATTAGATTAGATAATAAAGAAGGAGAAAGATGGATGTATAAGTTAGCAAAGCAAAGAGATATGAAAAGTAAAAAATTAGTTTAAGTGAAGTGTATTAAGGATGAAGATTATAAATTGATTTTATTATAAGAGAATATTCAACATAGGTTGATTAGATATTTTGATAAATTTTTTCGATGATGGTCATGAGAACTTTAATGATCTTATTACCTTAAATAAAATAAAAATTTTATTTTTATAGTCTTATTAATTAAATTAAAGTTGGAGTAGCCTTAAAAAAAATTAAATGTGAAAACACATTAGGATTTGATGATAGTAAAATAGAAGTGTGAAAATGTTTAAAAGATTAAAAAAAATTTGGCTTACTAATATTTTTAATATTATTTTAAAGACTAAAAGATGTCAAATGAGTTAAGAAAGAGTTTGTTGGTTTTTATATATAAGAATAATGGTGATACAAAAGTGTATATAAATTAAAGAGAAATTAAGTTAATATGACATACATTAAAATTATGAGAGAGAGTGATTGACAATAGGTTCTGATGATACAAAAGTTTCTCAAAATCAATTTAGATTCATGCTAGGTAGGTTTACTACAAATTATATACATTTGTAGAGAGATTTGATGAAGAAACATAGAGACAGTAAAGAGTATCTACATATGATATTTATTAATTTAGAGAATACATGTGATAAAGTTCCAAAAGAAATGTTTTGGAGAGTCCTTGAAAAGAAGGAAGTTAATATTTCTTATATTCAAGTTATTAAGGATATGTATACTAAAGCTATCACTTTTGTTCAAACACAAGAAGGATTGACCAAGTATTTTCCTTTTTTTTGTTGGATTACATTAAGGATAGGCTTTAAGCCCATACCTTTTTGCTTTAGTTATGGATGTTCTTACTAGACATTTACAAGAGGATGTTCCTTGTTGTATGATTTTTGTTTATAATATTCTTTTTGTTAATAATAATAGTGAGGGAGTTAAAAAAAACTTAAACTATGGGGTCAGCCTTAGAGTCTAAAGGCTTTCTTTTGAGTAAAGCTAAAACCAAATACACAGAGTGTAAATTTAGTTATATAAGATCTAATTATGGAGTTATAATAATGGTGATCATGTTATTACAAAGAGTGAATATTTTAGATATCTTAGGTCTATTGTTCAAAATGGTGGTGAAATAGATGTGGATGTTATTATGAGAATTCAAGTTGGATGATCAAAGTGAATGAATGCATCGAGATTATTGTGATAGAAAGGTAACACTTGGACTTGAGGGAAAATTTTATAAGATGATGATGAGACCTGCAATACTTTATGCCGTAGAATGTTGGCCAATAAAAAAAACATAAAATTAAGTTAATTATTTTAGAGAATAAGATTCTCAAATGGATGAGTGGCTCTACACTTAGAAATAAAATGTGAAATGAATATATACATGAAATAGTTGAAGTAGCTCAAATGATAAATAAGATTAGTGAAAGGTAGAGGTAAACCTAAGAAGATTTGGTTAGGAAGTATAAAAATGACTTTATTTTATTAGAATAAAATAAAAATATGACACTTAATTAAACACAATGGAGAAAAAGGATTGTTGGAAAAAGGATTCATGTACCCAACCCCATGTAGTGTCATAAAGGTTTGTTGTTGTAGTTGTTGTCATTATCTAGGTGTGGATTTTTTGTTGCTATATGAATAAGAGTGTCATTTGTAGTCAAGTTGGAAGGCATATGATGAGCACCTTTTATTAGCCAAGCTGGCTAATCCCTTAGGTGCATTTAATTATTTAAAAGGCTCTAGGGCCTCTCAAATTATTCTCTTGAGTCACTCTTCCTTCTTCAAAAACTATCAACTCATGGCATAATATTGGAAATCCATGTTGATTGATTCTCCTAAAAAACGTGTTTGGTTTCTAGTTCGTGGCATCAATCTATTCTTATCACATTTTTTAAGATGTTAGATCTTGTCCATGGGAGACACACATATCTTACTTGCAAGATCTTATGAGATTAATAAGAAAAAAGAGAATAACGAGAGGGAAAGATATATGTAAAGAGGTAAAGTAGACAATTTTATTTTCCCATTAATACAAGAGTAGAGCCCCAATAATTCGATGAAGATAATCTCCCCTCAAACATCTTATTTTGTAGGCATGGACCAAGGGTTTGACATTATAAAATATATATGTTATTTTTTAATACAATTTCATTATTTTATTGTAAAGGATATTAAACCCATTTCATATGAAAATATTTATTTATTCATTACCAAGAATCATGACTGATTATACGTCATTAGTTGGCTAATATCCTAGTTTTCATGACATTACCCACATTGTGTAGGTGGTTACTTTATTAGTCTAATGGAGATTATGTTCTAGTTGAACATGGGTTGTCTAAATTTTGTGTGAACCCTTTTGGCAAAGCTATTGGCAAGCTCTTGGGTGAACTAGCTAGCTTGAAGCCTTGAGCTACGTAATAAGTTCATGTCCTTTTTTGATCTAGAAAGTTGACAAGTTTATGGTTATGAGAAAAATTTATGACACCACATAGAATTTAAGAATTTATTATTTTGATAATCAAATGCATCAATATGGAATAAACATATTATCTTGAAAGATAAATATATCATTCCATAATGGCTTCAATCATTTAATAAAAGACTCCTAAGACTATTGAGTCTTTCATGTACCAGAGAATTTTCCCATGAACTATATGAGAAGTATAACATGATTTTATTTTAAACTAGGTTCATGGTTCCCTATAAAGGCAGACCCTAAAGTTAATTACATCTTATGAAGGACCTCTTCCTAAGAATAGTCTTGATTGAAAAAAATAAGTCATTATTTTTAAGGACTTTCTAAATTGGTTTTCAAAGGAATGATATTTTGGAATTTCAATTGAGAATGACCCAATGTGGAGAGATTTATTTTTCGGATGCCAAATGGGATTAAGTAAGAAATGTCTATTGATATTAGGATGTCTAGTAAGCATTTCAACTATCTTTTCATTGAACTTTAAGTTTTAAAATTTAATTTAGGTTTTGAGTTAAAATTTTTTTAGAAATCTAAGACTTAGATTCTAGCAGCACAATGCTGCAAAAATGCCTAAGGTTGAATACTTACTTCGAGGAGGATGCTTTAGAACATAAGTCTATAAGTGCTTCTAACACAAGCTAGATGCTCGACCTAGTTTTATTTTGAGAATTATTGGTCATTTCTCTCACTTGAGGGAACTAACTTATCCCTGACTCTTCTAGACTTACAACCCGTCTAGAAGGGCTATTAGCTAACACTATCTATGCGCATTTTAAATTCATGGCATAAGATGGCTAGGTTGTTGTAATTTAGGAAAGAAATCTAAGAATCATAGACTCACTTTTTAATCCCTAAGATCATGTAGGGTATGAAATGCACTAACTAATGCACATTTTTTAAATTTTAAATGTTTTGATTCATGATTCATTTATGGCTATGGGTATGCATTTTTATGCTTAAATGTCATGCAATTAGAATTGGTTATGGGCCAAATCATTAAGAGAAAGGCAAACTTCTCTAAGAAGGCGGTCATCCTCACAGGTCAGATGACCCTTATGTGCAATGAGTGAAGTGCCTAATTCAAGAGTAGAGAATAATATGATTGCATGATTTTAGAGTGCTAATTATTTCTAATTAATTTTAAGTTATCTTTAGGACTTTAATTTATGTGAAGTTTGAAATTTCATTATTTCTTTATTTGAATTGTTTAGATTTAAGTTGGGTAGAAAATTAATTTATTTTTCTATGAGCTTACGTCCACGCATTTATCCTAGGAAACATAGCACATAAAGAAAACTTAGAAAGAATGTTGATTTTATTACACACCCAAAATAAACCAAACTAATTTAATTTTAGAAAAAAGCCAATGCGATCGAGTACCACTATACACCATAAAAGAAAGAAAAATGGGCAGCTGAGCTCTGCCCTTATACAGCCTAGCCTAGAATTATAGTTTAGATCTACGAGTCTTCTTTCCAAGATGGTCTTCTTCTTCAAAGACCTCCATTGGGCTTCATAAAGGACCTCTACACCATCTACCGGTAGGGCCAGCTCCTGCTAATCTTAGATCCCATAGATCCTAACGTAATTCTAAGCTCAAGTTTACATTTTAAATTCAAAAATAATTCCTAAGCTCTACAAAGTAAATGTCAAGAAAATAAAAACAATACAGAGCAGTTATATTTCACAAGCATACGAGCTTAGTATTAGCTACTTGACAATCCCACCAAGCCCACCAATCCTATTGGCTATGCTAAGAGACTATTCAGTACCTGCCAGCAAATATAAATTTTATAATTTATTTATGACGACAGTCCCTTTTAGCAAAGCCCCTGCAGAAGACAATGTTAATTCTAAAAATAACATCCTACCATCCAGACTGACGGCAATCAATCCTAGCCATTCAGTCTAAAATAATACACTACAATTAATAAAAAGACATTTCGCATCACAACATCATAGAATGTTACTGAAAATCACAGAACAACATAACCTAAGTCTAGCAGCCATGACCTATTATTCTAGTATGTGAAGAAAAGGGGTTTGTGTGGTAAGACATTACTATGCTTTTGGGTTTCAATTTCAATTTTGTATTTGAGTATTTGTTTATTTAACTTTGGATGGTTTCAATTCAAATAATTTAATGATTTGTTGATTTTGTTTTCATTTTAGATTCATTTTATCATGTTAAAGTGAAATTTAAATTTTCAAGAATGAATAATAAAATAAGTTCCACTTTGGGTGAACCCATTCTATTCAATATCCTAAATCCAAATAAGATGATATCTTTATTCTAAAGTAAAGATTCATCTTAAAGATCTAACTAAAATCTTAAATATTTTAATTAATCCTTTCTTTAAATTTAGATGATTTGAATTAGTTTAGTTTATATCATTTTATTTTAAATTTATTTATCATTATTTTACTTAGTGGTTTGTGTTTTGATTTCTTTAAAGTATGTTTCTTCATTAATAATATTGTTATTGTGATTTATCTTGAATTAATTTTCACTTCAAGTTTAATCCATTTCTTATTAAGATTTAGTTTGGTTTTCTCTTTAAATTTAATTCATTCGTTATTATGATTTTAATTTCATTTGATTCCTTTGGCTTAATATTGTGTTATTGACATTTTATATTTTATCATTTAGTTTATATTCAATATTTTCTTAATTTGATTCATTATTCCTTAACTTATATGTTTGCTTGATTGATTATGATGATTTATATCTTTCCAATTTTAAATCTTTTAATTAGATTTACTTTTCTTTATACATTAAATTTGTCTTACTTTCATAATTTAGATTAATTAGGTTTTAATGTTTATGTTGTTTGAATTCATTTTTAATTTAATATTCATTTTTGTTAAACTCATTTCGCTCATTTGATTTAAGTTAAATTCATTTATTATGTTTATATAACTTGTAAGTTTTCAATCATGTTTATATGGTTACTTTCAAATGAGATCTAGATTGAAGCAATTATCCTTAACTTAAGTTACATGATGATGATTCTATTACCATTTAGGTATTATGAATTCAAATAAAAGAATCTAATCATTTTAATTACCTTTAATTGAAATGATAATTTTATTATTTTAGAAGACCATCCCTTTCATCCTTTGATTTAATATATATTCATCTTGATTATGACTTAAGAATTTAGAAGAGATTATCCTCTTATGCTAACTTATTCATTTTTTGTTAAGTTTAATTTTTATTTAAGTCTATTGAATCCATTTCTTACTAAAGAATTAGCTTTCCAAATTTCCAATTATATAACTTATATATTTCATTATGTTCATTTAATTCATTCATAATTAATTTGAATTAATATAAAACATATTAACCTAATACATTTAGGTTAATCTTTGATTCATTTCTTAGTTTGAATTGATTGTATACTAAAAATTCATTAATTTATTTACTTGTGAATATATTAGTTTTAAAATTTACTTAAGCTTCATTTCATTATTATTTTTATTAAACCCTAAGCTTATAATTAATCAAATATTTGACTCAGCATGCTGAAAATTTTATATTTAAGTATTCTGATCTTGATAGGAATGCTTTAAATTGATTTATGAATTTTTTACTATTTATTGTAATTTTTTTATTTACTATTTATTTAAATTAACATAGAGACTTGGAAATTTGATAATTCTCAATTCAAGTCAATTGGACTTAAAATTGTTATGACAGGTGGGGTTCCCTACCAATTTGATTTCTCTAAAGTTTCATTTCAATCAGATGTAATTAAGCTATAATTAAGGTTTTAAGTATTTCATTAAAATTGAAATTAGTAACTTAGTGATGATTATTTAGGGTTTTATTTTTTCTTGATTCCCCTATGGAATATGCATCCAAAGATGGTTCATTCATAATTTTTGGAATTCTAGTTGATTTATTATGATTTATTTGAGTTCGAGTTGATTAATTAAATTAATTAATTCAATTAATGGCCAAATTGAGTGATTTTGTGATTTATTAAGTTCTAATGGGTTTCAGTGATTTATTCATGTTCATTAGGATGTGTTATGATGTTTTAAGTTGATTTGATTAGTTTTCATAATTTATTTCATTTATTATAATTTATTTGAAAATGAGGGTTTAGGGTTTGAAATTTCAAATATTAAAATTTATTGCTCAATAAATTATGAAAATATTAGCTAATGTGTATTTTATCATCAATTTCAACTCCCAAAGTCTCATTTCATTTTGATTAATGATTTGGGATTAATTTAAGTTTAAAATTTTTATTCAAACTCAAATTAAGGCCAAAATGCCCACATAATTTGGGGATTTTAATTTTAATGGATTTCTCTCATCAGGGATCCATAGAACCTAAGTTTATAATTTTTGGATTTATATTTGATTTTCTATAAATTTTTGAATTTTTAAGCATTTTTCTTTAATTTTTAATTCGGAAACAGGATTTACGATTTAAAAACTTGGATCCACGTGGATCCGACGTGACACCGCTTTCCATGTGGCACTGAATCATTGGGCTATGTGGGATCCACATCGATCCCGCATCAAAATAGCGGCGCACGTGAGTTAATTTCAGGCCATCCGATCAATGATCAGACAACTCTGATTCAACCCGCAATTCTCCTTAAGGGTTTTAATCAAATATCCGCTAGATCGTCCATTCCTTATAAAGGAACGGATGGTAGATTTCGCCTACGATGACGAAAGGTGAGAGCGTTCTATCATTTTGCATGATTTCCAACCATCCGACCATTAAAATCACACAATTTTGGTGCCAAATCAATGGTGGATGAAATCATGAAGATCTAAATTTGATCTCACTTGAGATCAAACTTCACAAAATGCCAAAATCGAAAGCTTGAGAGGTCTTTAATGACATACCTTGATCCTAGAAATCTCCGACGATGGAATCGACTCCAATAGCTTCAAAATGATGTGGAGAGCTTGTGTGCAAAAGGAATTGAATTTCCTCCTTGTGGACCACCTCCTAGACCAAGCTCGGCTTGAGTTTCATTATCTTGGTTGTTCTCCTACCTCTAGGGGATTGGGTTAGATCTTAGTCCAAGGTGAAGAAGGCGATGGGATGATAAATTTTGCTTGAGAACAGAAATTGGTGATTTTTCCATGGGAGTCGAGAGCTATATGCTCATTTTTTTCCTTATCTTGTGTGGGTATGGGTGATCAAAGCTTTTTGAAGCTAGCACCATTACTCAATACCAACATCTCTAAGCTAGAGGTGGAGTAGGGATCAGAAATAAGGTTAGGTAAATTAGATTTGGCTTCATGTGCCTTTGATTTGCCATAGCATATTCATTAGCTTTGACTCCATTTGGATTTGATTAAATGGCTTAATGTTGGCTGAAAATCAACACTGATTCAATTTGGAAAGGATTTGATTGCATCATAAGGGGAGTAGTTAGAGATTAAGTTCAAAATCCCTTTGAATTATACCACTGAAAGATTTTTCAATTAGCTTGATCTAAGTTTCTTAACTTGATAGATTAGCTTTAGATCAATGCTTAGATTGTATTCACTTAATCATTAATGAACTTTTTAATCAAAGGTTTTATTGAATTTGAAGTTTATTGATGTTTTTTTTGTGTTTAGTCCATTTTGATTCAAGTGGATTTGGGTTGAACTTAATTGAGTCAAAAAAATGTTGGCTTAATTATAATGTATTTAATTTTTAATTAGGTTAGTCTAAGAAATTTGGAATGCATTAGATCAAATAATTTTATTTATTTAAAGTTTAAAATCCAATTTGGCCCATTTTGGTTTCATGGGTTAAATTTGGATAAGTGTAAATTCATTTAGGTCAAAGTGGTCATTTTTAACTCAATTAAGCTATGTTCACACTTCAATTATGTTTAATCACACTTGTGAGATGATTTAGAGTGATTACTTTCATTTAATTTTAATTTTATTTCAATTTCAACTCATTTGACTCAAATTAGCCTTAATGGATTAAGTTTGGGTCATTTGGGTCAAATGACCAAATTGGATCCAATGATGGGTTGATTTATGTTCAATAATCATTTTCAAATGATTTTGGACAATTGAATTGATTTAGGTTAATTTGAGTTTGATTTAGGTTTGGAATAAGACCCATTTAGGTCAAATGACTTAATTAGCCTAATTAAGGCCACATTGGACTTATATTCTTTTAAATTCATATTTAAATATGTTCATATCATCATCTAAATCATTTGGAATGATTTTATTTGGTCAAATTTACTTGGTGGGACCCACATAAGTCAAACCCATGTCAAAAGGGTTGACAAATTTTTTACCATTGGTTTGGATTTAAATTTATTTAATTTCATGTCATGGTTTCATACTTTTAATTTCGTTTGATTTGAGTTTGTTCGGATTTAATTTGAATTTTCTTAGGTTTATATGATTCTTAGCTTAATTAAGGTAATTAGATTTAGTTCCATAATTAAACCTTAAGCTAAGCATAATGAATTTCAAATTTGGAGTGATGTATTTTTTAGATTGGAAATTTGGGTTGAATCTAACTAAACCCATTAAGTTAGATCAATCAAAGAGGATGCACTAGGTCACAAAGTGTGATGTCCTATGTGCCTAACTAGGAGATTCCTAATTATTGTCATTGTGAGTGTTATTAATCTCATCCAAAAATGAGGTCAACAATGATTATTGCTAAGTGGGCTAGTTATGATGAGTTTGTTTTGCTAGGATGTCCTAAGTCTGACTAACTTGTCTTGAACTAATCAAGTGGGCCACATAAAGGCATACATTTTTGTTGTTTATGTCAAAAATATTTTTTCCAATTTCATGGATCTAATTAGGTGTCATTTTCCATTTGCTTGTAGAAAAATATTCATTGGTAGTGTTATTGGGCTACTATAAGTACAATGAAAAGGCATGGAAGCTAACTCAAATATAAATACAAAATAAAGTCAATTTATCTTGCTCCCATTTGCTTGAGCCAATATAGATATCAATCATGTATCACTCAAGATTTATGTATATTACATTAGTCACTTCCTAAGTGCACTCACCCTCTCAATTTTAAATTTAGCAAAGTTTTAGTTTAGACTTGAGTTCATTCATCTTTGTCAAGGTCAAGAATTGAGGTATTTATAAACTTTAAAGCCTACTAGAAAAGACTCATTAATGATCATGATGTTGGCTAGCATGCCAACTAATTTGGATGGAGCAACCATAGTAATGAATGTGATGATCTTGGAGTGGATTGATTTCATATGTTGAGTATCAAACTATAGATTCGTTAATGGACTGTTATCCCAAAAGATTATAATAGTCTATAATATGGTATCACTATGAAGCTAGTAGAATCTTCAAGATGTGAAAAATAATCCATTTAGGGAGTAGTAGCTAAGGTGAATTATAATAATTAAGGGGATATTAAAATGAAAAGTAAATAAAACCTATCGCCTCAGAGGTCAAAATTCATGTGATGGGTCAAGAGGAAATCATGGATAGATGATGACTAGTTGATGGTTGAATGGATGCCTTACAACAATGTTAAGTTAATATGTTGAGATCAAATTTAGAGAGGTAAATCTTTGATAAAATGGAAAGTTCCAACCTTCTAAGTTTCCATGTTTATAAAGCATATAATATCTTCTTGCATGGCAAAGCAACTTTCCATTAATAAGTGACAAATCTCTAACTTTTTAAAGAGCAATTTGATGATAAGAAACTATGAATTTGTTCAATTTACTTTCACAGACATCTACAAATACAGCTTCAAATCAATCGTCTCACCTAAACAAAGTACCAATGTTGATATACTTCTTATTAGGATATTAGGATAGGATCACTAGATTAATTTAAATTTGAATCTTGCTTGACTATTGAATAAAACTTAGATCAACATAAGCTTAAATTCCTACTCAATAAAAACAAAAAGAAAAAAATATCAAGGCCACCTAGGGTAACTTGCATGAAGTTAGTATTTGAGTTGGATCAAATAATACTTGAGATTTATATATTAATTTACAACTATTTCATATTTTAATAATAAATATTTTGTCATGATCAAATATAACCATATTTGTCATGTATTGGATAACTTCGAGTTACATTGGATTAGATTATTTTAAGCTTCATTAGAATCATGTAAAATTTTTTGTGCCGACCATAAACTATTTTGACTTGATTCATGCTCAATTCATTTAAAGCCTAGACAACTAGCCTTCAAAGGTAAACTAAATCAATGAGCTAAGTTGAGCTTGAACTCAAAAAATTTCATGGTTAACTAGCACTTAGATAGAATCAAAATACTTAAAATCCATTGTAACATAAAAGATATGGTTTCAAACTCAAAGAAATAGACTCTCTATAAGATAAGACTTCATACCTAGAACACTCTCCAAACCTAAGATTCAAGCACTTAGCATGGCCTTAAAATATACCTATTTCATGAACTTTCATAACAAAATAATAGAACACAAGCAAAAGGTTGATAAAATGAAGCCAAATGCAAGCTAATAATAAACATTAATGGAAAATTATCCATAAGAGGTCATAAATATGTATGTCAAACTTAGTTTTGAAACAATAATGCACAAAAAAAAAAAAAAGCTTAAAAGCTTCAGGCTATTGGATGAATGACATGTGGCATGCACATGCTATGTACTGCCACATGTCATCCATCCAACGATCTTAAAGATTCATGAACTGTCATAACAAAATAACAGCACAGAAGAAAAAGGAAGATAGAATGAAACCACATGCAAGCTACTAATCAATATTAAAGACAAATTATCCGTAACAAGTCATAACTATATACATTATGCTTAGTTTCAAATAAGAAAATACTACAGTGCATAGGACACAACTTAGAAGTCTTCGTGCCATTGGATGAATGACATGTGGCATGCACATACTAATGTACCACCACGTGTCATCCATCCAATGACCCTGAAGATTTTCCTTGGCTTCTTATTTCACAAGCAAAGCATATCCCAATCTACAAGCAATAGGTGAATTACATGTCTAGTCTCCATCAGCATAAACTGCAATGTATGAACAGAACCAATCCAAAGCTTGCCATCTCTCTCCTCAACTTCACTGACTGCTCTCACCACCTTTCCTTGTCTATCCTCAAGAACTTTTAACAGGTTACCATCAGGTCCATACTTCATGATCAAAGCATGAAGTTTACCTCCATGTATCAGGTACAGTAACTTGGTTGGAATTGGGAGCTTCAGGAAAACTTCCTTATCTTAGGATACATGGATAAAAAAAATATGTAAATGCTCGCTATGAATATGAACCCAGAATTCACCATTCTCATTGGTCCTTAGATTGTCGGGAGCACCAGGTAGAATGGCAAAGAGCTCAGCTGTTCCAGCTTGTTCACCCTTCAGCCAGTATCTGGTTAACCTGCAAAGCATTGACTAGAAATAAAGATGAGCACGGTGATTTGAGAATCGAAAAGGAAAGGTGTTGGAACATGGAGAGAGAAAAGACTTGCCTATTGCGTGAACTTTCGCTGAACACCAAGAAGGATCCATCTTTGCTTAAGGAGACACCATTTGGAAACTGAAGACCATGGAGGAGTACAGTTGTTTCCCTTGTAGCAGGATTATATTTCAGAAGTCTTCCTGTTGGATCCCCTGTAAATATTGATTGTAGGAAATTTCTACAAAAGTGAAATTGTACATGTTAGCAACCTCTCAAAATAGGCCTATGTGAGCACATAAAAAGATTAGAATGCTTTAGAAAATCCTCAAATGGCATCAGAGTAAAAGAAGGCATGTTAGTGAATTATTATCATTGTCTTTCTCAGTCCTAACAATATATCTTCTTTTCATCTCCAAATTCACATTATGCCTCGGTTCCGTAAGATGCTTAGGTTTATCTTTCGATTCAGATTCACCTAGAACTGAGCTTAGAATAATAAAGATTTATTGACCTGTCGCATACAACAGTTTGCAGAATTTTACACGCAACTTGAGTTCATGAATGGACCACCTAGATCTATTTGCATTATAAAAAAAACTTGGGCCACCCAAATGAGGGATTTTCTACCCTTGCACAATGAAGAATATTAAATGTTCTCATTACATAAGAAGGTAGAATTAGTATTGATGAATTAGAAAAGAGGTGCAGACATAAGATAAACATAGATGTTTTTTAAAAAAGATCTGTGCCGTACAAGTTTGATGATTAATGCAGCCATCAATATGATTGAATGAACAAAAAGGATTTATAACACCAACCTCAAATAGTTTATGGCTAATGATGATGAGCATACCTTCTGTAGTATGTGTTACTGGTAACAGTGAAATAAATATTTCCTTCATCATCTATATCCAAGTCATTTGTGAACTTAAAAGGGACCCCCTCAACCTCTGTGGCCAGTGATGAAGCCAAACCACCTTGGGGACCGACCTTTAATAACCCAAAATATGCATCAGCAATATACAAGTCTCCTGTTTTCTTGTCGAATCGAAGACCCAATGGTCTCCCACATATATGCTCATTCTCCAGATAACTTACAGCTGAGGGTTTTGGATCACATATAGATGATCTGTATATAACATGGCAGTCAAAGAAACTCATAAGAAGATAGTTAAAAAGTGAAAAAAAAAAAAAAACTGCAGGTCAGCTATCAAATGATGAAATATAAAAATTACACAATAATAACAACACATTTTAGTCATTTATAACAAGAAGGGCCTTTCTTAGGACAAAATATGTAGTAATCCAAACTGTAGCCCAACAAATTTGATGAACGGGAACCCATGCTAGGTTCTATTTCTAAGTAAAGCTTGCCTATAACATGCATGGCTAATTTTAATTAAAATTTTGTTTTCAAACTTCTAACCATACATCATGAATAGCTGTTGCATGAATACCAATGGTTACAAAAGACTGCATACATAAGATTCTAGCCAAATCCAGCTGTTAAGGCGCATAATAGCAATGAATTTAGTAGTCTATATGTTTATATATAAATACCAAGTGGTTGAACCTACCCCTTAAGCTTAAGTTTTTTGTTGAAAATGGGTTTAACCACTAGTTTATATGGCCAAAACTCTTGTCTCTCTTAAGTTCAATCCATAACAAGTGCCATCAAAGCTCATGTTCAACTAAAATTAAGTGGTTCATCTACTTTGTAGCTCTTATGGATAATGATTGTCATTCCACCATGTTTGATAGTTCAATAAGCTTGTTACCATGCTCGTATAACAAATACGAAGTAGTTGGCCCTCACCTATAAGCTTAAGCTTTTGGCTGAAAATGTGTTTGGCAATTGTTATATTAACTAACCTCTAGTCTGCTTTGGTTTACTTCATAACAGCTGTAATTGTAGGAAATTCATGCATTAGATATACTTATTTTATAAAAATTTATAAATATTAGCCTAAAATGCACCTAATGAGATAAAGCTCAGATTTTTTAATTAAGAATGGACATAATAAAACGTAGACTAATTATTTTCTGATAAGAAAAGAATTATAAGGTCATTCTGAGTTAATATTCAAATATCTAATATCGACAATTAGTTTTGAATTTTAAGATGAAAAATAAATTAAAATATTATCCTAAGATTAGAAAGATATTTAAAGAATAATAATAATAATAATTATTATTATTATTATTATTATTATTATTATTATTATTATTATTATTATTACTATTATTATTATAATATATTTAAAAATAAGCTATAAGATCTTCAAGATTCAAGATGCTCACAAAAAGGCTAATGTTATGTGAGATATAGCAACTGAGATTAAACAAGTTGCAAAAAATAAGATTGGAGAATCAAAATAGAAAATTTCTTTTAATAAAAATAGTTTGTGGTTGAGTCAAAATGTACAAGAAAAAATAAAAAAAAAATGTCTTATTATAAAAATTGATTTAGATGTAAAAGTTCAAAGAATTGAAAAAGATAAAGTGACATGTAGAGATTTAAAGAAAACAATATGTGATGCAAAGAATTTTACTTTTAGTGATTTATATAATAAATTGGATACTAAAAAGGTGAAAGATATATGTATAGACTAGCCAAATAAAGAGATAGAAGAAATAAAGATTTAATTTAAGTGAAGTGCATTAACAATAAAAATTATTAAGTATTTTTCTTAGAAGAGGATATTGAATATAAATGGATGAAATATTTTGATAAAATTTTCAATGAATATTGTGAGAATGTGATTGACTTTAGCAACCTTAATACTCAAAATAAAAATAAAAAATTTTATTTTTATTGTTGTATTAGTAAAATCGAAGTTTAAAAGGCTTTAAGGAAAATGAAGTGTGAAAAAGATAATAAGACTTGATGATATTTCAACAAAAGTATGGAAATACTTAGGAGATCAAGAAATTTCTTAGCTCACTAATCTTTTTAATATTATTTCAAAAACTAAAAAGATGACTAATAAGTGAAGAAAGAGTTTGTTGACTCCTATTTTTAAAAATAAAGGTGATGTACAAGAGTATGCAAATTATAGATGAATTAAGTTAATGTGGCATACATTAAAATTATTGGAGAGAGTAATTGAACAAAGATTACGACACGATATAAAAGTTTCTCAAATACAATTTAGTTTCATGTCGGGTAGACCTACTATGGATGTTATATATTTGTTGAGAAGTTTGCTGGAGAAGTATAGAAGGAAGGAGGATCTAGATTGATATTTGTTATTTTAGAGAAAGCATATGATAAAGATCCAAGAAAAGTGCTTTGGAGAATTGAAGAAAAGAAAAGAATTAATATTGCTTATATTCAAGTCATTAAGGATATATATACTACAACTGTTACTTCTGTTCAAACTCAAGGAGAATTGACCAAGTATTTTTCTATTTCAGTTGGACTCTCATGAAAAAAAATGACAAAAAATATTTAATTCAAAAAAATTAATAACAACTCTCATGAAAAAAAAACCTTAACTAAACAAACAAAAAATATAGATTTAAGAAAAGAAATGTGTCTATGGTTATCAAGTGGTGACAAGGCCTACAATGACAAGGCCCTCCAACAACAATGATTAGGCTTATACGAAGAATTATGGAGTAAGAGAGTTGCCTTCTTGCACAACGATGACAAGGCCCTACAATGATGGCAGCAATGAAGATGATGCACAATGATAGTGAGTGTAGCATTGAGGAAAAAGGATAGTAACAAAGTTGGCACGACAAGGGCATGCAACTTTGGCTTCGTGAGCATGAGCATGAGAGGGGGCAATTTGGGAGAGAAGTAGAGTTGGGGTTAAGAGTACTGATTAAGGTAAAACAAATCTCTAAGTTATGGCTCTCATGCCTCACAACAATTACACTAATGCGCCTTGACAAGTGCGCCACAAAGTGATTTATGTCCAAATTACATTGGGGCATGCCCAAATTACACTGAGGTGTATCTTGAAGTGAGCAATTTTAAACAATGACTCGATACATGAATTCTCAATTTGGTATTCCTATGTGGCATAAAAACTCAATCAAAACTCAAGTTTAGAAAAGTATAAGCACTAGAAAACCAACATTGGTAGAAGTACATTTCTTTGATCACAGATGTTTCAAGTAAAAGTGCAATGAACTTCAATGTAGCACACAAACATATATAAGAAATTACAAGATATCTAAGATCCAACTTCATGCACTTCTTCACTCTTCTTTCTTGGAGTCAGCCTCTGAAGATTTGATGTCAATAAAAAGCAAGTAAAAATTCTAGATATACTTGAATCTTGGACCACTATAGTTTGAGTCAAAAAGCTTGTTCAAACAATACTTAAACCACAATTAAATTTAAAGGACATCCGCTTAAGATATTCTTAGGAGCTTAAACTAATATAAAATGGTGTTGGTGTGATCAAGGTGGATGTTCTCCTTCTTAACCTATACAGCCTTATATTTCTCTCCCATTCAATGTTCTTCTTTCGCAAAGCTTACACCTTGGCATCAAGCCAGTTGGCCATGATGAGCAGCCTCAAAATTACAGTATTTTCTAAGCCACTGCCATCCTCAAACTCACCTTTTTCTATGTTATAGAATTATTTAGGGCGATAATAGTGTTCTCATAGAAGATATGATGCAACCCTACTCTGAATTGAGACTAAAGAAAATAACAACAATTTTGCACCTTCTTGGAGCTCTATAAAAATTCAGGGAGAGATGACGAGGAGAACAAAAGAGATAGAAGAAATATTGAGATATTGGAATATTCCTTTCTTTGATTACATTCCTTTTGCATATCAAATTTCTAACAACCTTTTCCTGCACAACTAACAGTGTTACGATACTTGGTCACAAACCAAATAAAATCCTAATAACTTGAAAGTGACTTTAAGATATCTAATTACTAATAGTTACCAATTAGAAAAGTATAACATTGAGCTAATTGTGGCCTTTTTCCCATGACAAAATCTTTGTGCCATACAAATTATTTCCTGTTTCTTGCCTTTGACTTGCTCCCAGCTTCCATTTTGGCTTAACAAACTCCTCTCCTTTTTCGGACTTGACCTTGTCCTCAAGGTTGATAGTTCATTAGAAAGCTTATCAGCTGGAATCCATGCCACATCTTTAAGTTGAAGTCCCTCCCATTAGACTAAGTATTTCGTGGTTAAAGTATTTATTTTAGGTATTGTTGAGTGCCTAGAATTGGTTTAGGCTTCATTATTGGATGATTTGCTAAGAAGTTGGAATCATTTGGTGACAAGGCTTGAACAAGGATACATGGAATACAAGATGAAAGCATGATTCAACAGGTAAATCCAGCTTGTATGACCGTCCTAAGATTGCATAAGGTCCATAATAGTGATGACATAATTTGGAGAAATACTTAGTTTCTCAAAATCCGTTTGGTTTCATGCTGGATAGATCTACTATGGATGATATACATTTGTTGAGAGGTTTGATGGTTGAGAGAGGAAGCAGGATCTATATTAGAGAAAGCATATGAAAGTTCCAAGACAAGTGCTTTGGAGAATTCTAGAAAAGAAAGGACTTAATATTGCTTATATTCAAGTTATTAAGGATATGTATAATGGACTGCTACTTGTGTTCAAACATAAGAATTGACCAAGTATTTTCCTTATTTAGTTGGATTACATCAAGGATTGATTCTAAGTACATATCTTTTTTCTTTAATTATGGATGTTCTTACTAGACATTTACAAGAGGATGACCTTTGGTGTATGTTTTTGCTGATGATATTCTTCTTGTTGATAAGACTAAATGAGTTTAAGAGAAACTTGTGTTATGAAGGTAAACCTTAGAATCTAAAAGCTTTTATTTAAGTAGATCTAAAAGCAAATATACGAAGTGTAATTTTAATTATAAAAGATCTAGTGACATTGGGTGATCACGTGAGTGAATATTTTAGATATCTCGAGTTGATTGTTCAAAATGATAGTGAAATAGATGAGGATGTTAGAATTCACGTTAGATGGTTGAAGTAGAGGAATGCATTTGACCCATTGTGTGAGAAAAAAGTACTACTTAGGCTTAAGGAAAAAAATTATAAGATTGTGGTAAAACTTGCAATGATTTATGGAGCTGAATGTTGACCAATAAAAGATAAACATAAAATTAAGTGTTGCAAAGATGAGGATGCTCAAGCGGATGAGTGACTTTACACTTAGAGACAAAATGTGAAATGAATATATACGTGAAAAGGTTGGAGTAACACCAGTGGAAGATAAGATTCACGAGAGTCACCTGATATGGCTTGGTCACATAGAATATCGGTTATCTGATGACCCAGTTAGAAGAATAGATGCATTAGATTTGACCTACGTTAAGAAAGGTAGAGGTGGACCTAAAAAGACTTGATTAGATGGTATAAAAAGTGATATTATTTTATTAGAATTGAATGAGAAATTAACACTTAATAGGACACATTAAAGAAGAAGGATTCATGTAGTGGGATACAGCTTGTTGTTGTTGTATGGTTATAACTTAACAAGAATGTGGTCATCTATAACAAATTGGATATCCCGGCTATGTTTGTTTGCAAGTTGTTTCATGTGGTATTGGGCATCTAGTAGATAGTGTTTAGGTTGCTAAAGGGCTTGGTCTTTGTCCCGAAGGAAGGTGTAGGGTGTTTGAGGCTTCAATGGTAGACTGATTGCCCACATATGGATGTATGCTTAGAACGGGTTTTGGTGAATGGCTGAGTGGCAAGCTATATTATAGAATTATTCATCCCATGATAGTAGCAATGACCATCATGAAATGTTATCTATTGTGAAACACTGGAAGCGTTGCTCAAGCCAGCAATTGGAGACTTCGAATAAGCCATATATCTCAGTAGTGCAATTTAGTTCTCATTGCTATGAAACACTCTTTCTAAAATGCACTTTAAAAATTTTTGTCGCTATTAGTTGTAATAGGGTGTAATTTGTAAGGCAATCCTCCATGATCATGATAGTGGCGTGTTTTTTTTATTGTGGTAGCTTAACTATGAAGTTCATAGCGATGTCGTTCTAGGCTACCTCAAGCACGGGAAGTGGTCAAAAGAGTCATACTCAATGGTGATGAATGACATCATAGCACAAAGCTCCTCATGGAGCATAGCATTAAGCGATCAGCATCACATGATTTTAAAAAATGTTAATATTAAAAAAAATAAATATAAATATGAAATATATATATATAACATATATAATACATATATATACATATATATATATTGTGATATATTTATTATGTATATATATGTATACACACATATATTATATATTATGATATGTATGCGTAATATGTGATATGTACGTAATGTATGTGTATGCATGTGATGTGTGTATGATGTATGTATGTGTGTGTGTGTGTGTATGTAGGTGTATATGTATGCGGTATAATGTATGTTATGCGCGGATGATATGTATGTTATGTATGTATGTGTCTTGGCGTATGTACGTAATGCGCATGTAGATTTTACGTAAAATAGATATGTGTGCATGTATGCATATGTGGCATGATATTATAGTATGTAATGCGTGCGTACGTATGCATGTGTACGTAATACGTATACGTATGAGTGGTGCCCAGATGTATGCATGTATGTGTATGGATTCACATCTATATGTTTGTGTGTGTGTGTATATCTATGTGTGTGTCTACTTATATGTATGATATTATTTTCATATAAAGATTCAAAAAATCAACTTCGCATCATGTGCACCATGTGCCTTTACCCATGCATGGTGCAAATAGCACAAGTCATTTTGATATCGCGTTGCGCTATACAAATGACGCCGAGATGTGTCATTGCATGACATGCACCACGCCACATCCCATTTTATGTCATTGACATGTATGATTCAACTAGAGCTAGTAGTTGATATTAAATAATTTGACACACCAAACAGCTTTAGGCGTATTAGTGGATGTCGGTGCTCATTAAGGACAAGTAGAAATGCACTTAAATCCTAGCAAGCGTTTTGACACTTGGCCACTAACTAAATAAAATCCTAACAAACTTGATAGTGAGTTTAAGATATCTATTTACTAGTAGTTTTTAATTAGAAAATATAATCTTGAGCTAACTATTGTGTTTTGCCCACAACAAAATCCTTATGACATGCTAGCTGTTTCCTGTTTCTTGCCATTGACCTGCTAGTCCCAACTTCAGACTTGGCTTTAACAATCTAGAGATTCAAATGATTTTCCATTTTATCATAACCTTGGTGAGCTTGCCACTTAAAACCTCGGCAGACTTCTTTCAAAGCAGCGCTGCTACCTCTTGTGACTTCTCTTGCTTGAAGTTGGTCTACAAACCAACCGTAGCATAGCAATGAAGTGCGGATCATTTGAGAAATAACACCGATCTCCTTGTGAGTCCAAAATAAATGGTCAAGCCATGATCATAGGTGGCAATCGTAAGTTCATTTTTTGTCCAAGTAGTGCAAGGTTATTATCAATCTGGCTAGTTTTCCCTCCACTTGAATGAGCACTTCTTCTCCTTGTCCAAGAAGGAATATCTGAATTCTCATAAAGGGTGATCAAATAATGTGCTTTCCCTTGTCTTTGAGGTCATTGATAATGATCTTAATTGGCCCCTTTTCAGCCACCGCCTTATCAATCGCAATCCCTCGGGGCAAGAATTGGAGACCTTCATAAGCGGCACTGGTTTTGCTCGATTTACCCAACTACCCCAAAAAGAAGTGTCCTCGTGAAAAGATTAGACTTGAGTGATGCAGAGGTGCCTTCTTTAGAGGCTGTTTGGTAGCAAAATTTGAGCAGGATTGAAGCCGGATTTTAACTTAAATCTCGCCAAACAGCAAAAATGCAACTATTAGGGGCTTTTTGGCTGCAGGATTTGAGCCGGATTTAAGCTGGATTTAACTTAAATCCAGCCAAACGGTATTTTTGGTGCTTTACTGCTTTTGTGATCCCGTTAAAGCCGCTTTCGCAAGTTAAATCCGGATTTACGGGATTTAGAGAAGCAGAAGAGCGCCGAGGGTGGGAGGGAAGACGAGGATTACCTTTGCGACGTCTCCCTTCTCGTTTTGGGCTAGTAGCGGAAGGGATAGGAAGACGAGGGTTTCAAACCCGAAATACCAACCCTTCCCTTCTCTAGTTCATCATTTTTATTTTGATTTATTTTTAATTTAAATTTTATTTATTTAAATAATAAATAGTCAATACATTATTTTAATTTAATTATAATTTAATGAAATTAGATGTAATTATATAGACTTACTTTTTTATAATTAATTAATATATTTTTAATTAATTGACATATTATATTATAATAATTATATTTTAAATTAATTTAAACATAATTATATTATTTTTATATAAATATATTAAATAAAAATTATTATTTAATTCATTTATTAAATATTCTCAACTATTATTTTAACACATAACGAATTATATATTTTATTGATTATTTAAAAAATATCTCAAAAAATTATATTAAATACTATTCTTTATTATTCTTTTTTAATTTTTATTTGAATATCTATGAGATATTATTTATTATAGTTTAAATTTATATATAATATGTATACTATCATCTATATTACTATTATATTTTTAATTATTTGACTTATATTTTTTGATTTATTTATTTGATTAGTTTTTTAAATTTTATTTTATAATAAAAATAATTTTTAAATATTTATTATTTAATATTAAATAAAATAATTAACTTAAATTTTTATATAAGTAATCGAATAACAATAACACAGAATTTAACTGAATTTAATTATCAATATATTAAATAATTTTTTAAATTTAACTTTCACAGAATTTATTCAATTAAGATTTACTATATTTATTAAATTCTATTTGAGTTAAATATTGTGTACAGCCAAACAGTCCTTAAATCTCCCTAATTTTAAATCTCGTTTCTCCTCCGTATTGCCTTAAACTCCCAGATTTACTTCCGCCAGTGGCGGATTAATGGGATTTACGTTGTAGCGCACGAAGGGCTGGAGTATATTCTCCTTTTAGGGTTTAGGGTCGCAAACCCTCCTAAGACCCTATTCTCACATCCCCTCGATCTTAGAAGGGATATATCAAACCTGGAGTTCGCGTAACAGCCCAGGTTCACCAACATCAATCCATCGAGCACTAATCTATGGATCATTGCCAGCATCGGCGTCATCGGCGTCAGGAGGAGAAAAGGGTCTGGTGAAACCTTGCCGCGTGTGAATGATTTCGGTGCTTTCACCGAAAGATTCGAGATCCCCTCCCGACACTGTAGCTGCTGCCTCCTGCCACACGCCGCCCTTTTTCGAATCTCAGCTTCGCTGTTGCAGACATGTTTGTATTCGTCGGGTTTGTCTCAGTACACGTTTAATCGTTTTCTTATTTGATCGATCATGTGCTTCCATTGCTCGACGTTGCAGTTATGGTGTCAAAATTCAATTTCTAGTTTTGGCAATCCAGACTGGAAGGGGACGCATGAGCCAATGGGCAAGACGGCGTTGTCAACTAGGTCCGACTCGACATAAAACTACATTTCGTTGTCCTTAATCTTCAAAAAAATCCTAGTAATTTATCAAAGGAACGCACCTCCAACTCCTTAGCTGAGAAGCCATTCAGCTTTGTCTTAATTGTCCATTCAACAAGCAATTTCATAAAGAAAGAAGTTGACTTCCAATTATTCATCTTCTTCTCTAAGCCGATCATCCTTATATGATCAGAGAAAAAGAGAAATTCATCCTGCCTTTGAAAAAGTTCAAACCCTACCAGACCTTATATTCTCGTGAGTATAAAGGAAAAGACGCTAACCAAATACTTCACCATAATCTGGGTCGGGATAACGGAGGTTGGGGCTTCTTCTTCCAGCTCTGGCGGGCCTTCGAGGTTTAGGGTTTCTTCTTCTTGCCGACTTCGCTGCTTCTGGTGACTCTCTTCTCCCCAAGGTGCTGCTCTATTTCCTTCTTTTTCCCACTTTGACGGACAGGCCAGGCCTCCCCACCCCTTCTTTTGACATCTGATTTTGGTCTTCTATGCCTCCATATGGCGTCGACCTCTGACCCATCTTTCTCTTTGCATTTTCTCCCTCTTTCCTCCTCCCCCTTTCTTCTTCTATTCTGGGTTCTACTCCTTTGAACCACCCCCCTCGGAACGAAGCCCTCCCCTTACCTGTGCGTTCCTAGTCCTGCTTTTGGAAGGACTTACTCCTTTCACATAATGACGAAAGCAAGTCTCCTGCTCTTTCCTATGTCTCGTGTGATTTCGGGGAAGTTTGTTTTTCGAAAGAAGAACTCTTCGATGGAAAAAAGGAGGGGAACCTTGGTCATGCCTTAGGAAAGAGGTCATTATATGGCTATCTCCTTGTCACAGTCCGGAAAAAAATGAAAATTCAAAGGTAGTATGTAGCTTCTCTCTCTGGAAGGTGATTTATTCCTCTTCAAATTCACTTGTTAGGAAGATTTTGACTCAAGGTGGAATAATGGCTCTTGCTTCTTGAACAACCGCTTAATATTTCAAAAATGGTCCTGGAACTTCAGGCCTACTAAAGAGAATGTTTCTGAAATCTCTCAGGTTTCGAATTTTCCTTTATGTTGTTGGAGTGAAAAGCTTTTCTAAAGTTGCAAGTATGATAGGTTCCCCTCTTGCCATGGACAATCTTACTACCTCAAAATCCAAGATTATTTTTACTAGGATTTGTGTCCAAGTCACTATCTCCTCTCCTCTCCTTGATTTTGTTCACATCAACCTCAATGGGATGAGATTCAAGCAAGATATTTTCTATAATTGGAAACCCAAGGCATGCTACAAGTGATCCTCTTTTCCTATGATGACACCCCTTGTCCTCTTAATCCTTCCACTTTGCTTAGTCTAGGGGCGAGAGGAGAGCCCACCTCGAGCTCATCCCACCCCACCCCAATCACATGACCTCCACTTACCCCACCCTACAAGAAAGGCAAGAAGCTATCAACTTCTCTTTACTTGGTCTAAGCAACAAGCTGATAACTTTATTCTCTCTCGTATCGATAGAGTTTTGTGTAACATCATGTGATTAGAATGATACATGTTCAAGAATTATTAGACTACTTTCCCTAACTTTGATAAAATAGTTAGCAAAGCTTGGAATTCCTACTTTAATGGAGACCCTCTTTTTGTCTTTTCCAAAAAGCTAATGAGAACTAAAGCGCCCCTTAGAAGTGCTACTTGGGATCCCTCCTTTTTGGATCACCAGATTGCTTCCATGAAGTTGGAATAAGATAAGATTCTTCAACTCCTTGAGGATCACCCTCAAGATCATTTTCTAATCCACAAGGCTATGGACATAAATGAGCAATACCAGGACCTCATCAAAAGAAAGCGTATGTGGCTTAAACAAAGGACAAAAGCCCATTGGCTTTCTCATGCCAACGATGACTTGAAATTCCTTTATAGCTCCATCAAAGAGCAAAAGAGTACTAATCTCATTAGAGAGCTTCTCACTGATAAAGGACTTATAACAAATCCTGAAGCCATTGTTGAGGAAATTTGTTCCTTTTACTCTTCCATTTTCAACAAAACACAACTGTAACTCTCTTGAGCTTCCTGATGTCCCTTGTGGAAACATCCTAACCTCGACTCAGGTCAGTGATTCGACTAAGGATATCAGTGACCAAGAAATCATCTCAGCCCTTCATAGCATTAATGAAAACAAATCTCTATGCCCAGATAGATTCAATTCAAAATTCTTCTTCCATTGTTGGAGCACCATAAACAAATAATTCTTATTAGTCATACAACACTTCTTCAAAACTCAAAGGCTTCCTAACTAGTTCAAGTATAGTTTTATTACTCTCATTCTTAAAACTAAACATGCTTGCTCACTCAATGATTTCAGGTCAATATCTCTCTGCAATACTTTCTACAAGGTTATAGCAAAAATTCTTGCAAACAGATTAAAAGCAGTCCTCCCTTCAATCATCCGTCCGCCCCAATCTGCTTTCATTCATCAAAGAGACATTACAGACAATGTGGCATTAGCTCAGAAAATATGCTGTGATATTCTTTCTGGCAACAAACAAAAGACTTTCCTAGCTAAACTGGACCTTAAGAAAGCTTTTGATACGATTAATCGACAATCCATATTGTTCAAGTTAAATCAAAAAAGCTTTCCTCCCCTCTTCATTAGATAGATTGAAGCTTGCATCCTTATTGTTCCTTTCTCCATTGTACATAATGGAGAAGTTAAAGGCTACTTTATCTCCTCACATGGGCTGAGATAAGAATGCTCTCTATCGCCTTTTCTCTTCATGATAGCTATGGATTCCTTCTCTGTATGTTTAATAAGAAGGTTCATCTTGGTAGATATAGTCCTTTAGTTAAATTGCAACATCTCACACCTTTTATTTGTAGATGACCTCCGGTCACCGGTGTTAATCTCCAACCTATTTCTCTTAAGCTCTCTCTTGAGGCTCTATCTTCATTCATGGGGTTAGAAGTTAACAAAGATAAATCCTTAGTTTACTTTTCTAAACCTTCGAGATTAGCTGGCCAGTTCTATGAGATTCTAAACATTAGACCCGGATCACTCCCCATCAAATACCTAGGCCTCCCTCTGGCTATTAGTAAACTCAAGTATGTTCATTTCAATCCTTTTTTGGACAAACTATTCAATTGGCTAGCTAGTTGAAAATCCAAATTACTTTCTTTTAGAGGCAAATTTCAACTGCTCAGATCTTCAGTAAACAACTACTTATCCTACTGGTTCAGAGCTGTGGCTATCCCTAAATGTATCTTTAAGAAAATTTATTCATGCCAAGCAACAACTCTAACCCATTGCATAAAAAATTCCCTTACAATTTATGTACCTTCAAGTAAAAAAGTTATAGACTAAGAGATGATTAGGAATTAACTTTTCAATGATATTTTCCCCAAGAGAAACAACGCTAAGGAAAAAGTGAGATGGGATCAATTACAATCTTGAGAGAAATGGATTATGTTGAATTAGTTGCTGAAGAATGAACTTGTAGCTGATAAGAAACAAGTCAGACGATAATTCTATGAACTTATGAGGAGAGATGACTTTGATCTTTATACTTTGTACTTCACAATACAAGTCACTGGCATCTTCATCTGATAACAAAGAAGCTCGCAAAAGCCTCTAGCTTGCTCTTCAATGCCCCCTTCTCTTGACTTTGACAAATGCAACAACATCAACAATTTGATTGAGAAGGTCAGCTTTTTCAGAGTTGATGTGAATTTAATTATCCTTCAAGAAAAAGACTTCAGTCACAAATCCTCCACTTATCTTGTAAGAAAGGAAATCTCATTCTCATCCCAATGAGTGGTAAGTGCATAATTATGCACCTCAAGATTTTGATCTATGGAGGTTTTGAGTTGTTGCTTCTTCTTCTTCTTGCCTTCATGGCAACTTCAACTATCTCAATCTGCTTAGCTTAAGGAGCCTCAAGTCCTAGGTCTTTTAGAGCGATTTCTTTTAGAACTTATAAATTCTCTAATCTCCCAGTCATCAAATCCTTATAATAGATCTCAAGAGCTTGAGGAATCATTAACTTGGTTCAATCCAAGATTATTCAAAAAGGGGCAACTGCTCACAATGATAACTAGGAATATGTTTATTTATAATATGTTATAAATCTTTATAGTAATTGGATTTGAGGAGGGAAGAGTCAAATGCCATATTTGGAGTTAACTTCACCTTAGGACCAATCTCCTCTTCAGCTTTACCTAAAAGTTCACTCATAATTAATCTTATGATAATATTAGGAGATTCAATTAATAAGGTAGTACCCTTCTCAGTTTACATATTGAGTTGGCTCTTGTCGACCTCTCTTTTGAACTTAGTGAGTGGACTCATAACACTGAGTTGATCGAGGCCTCTCGATTAGTAGCATCCTTATGGGAGCAATCTCCTTTCTCTGCTTATTATGATCTAATTTAATCTACTTCAAAGGTCATTATGGCCTAAAAATCCTATCCAAATATTCTACTCTTTTCATGAGAATTTCTTTTTGCGCTTTATCAATGTAAAACAAAGAAGTGCATACCAGAGTCGTGCAACTTAACATCATGCTTCTCCTCAGCCATATAGAGAAGTTAGCTAAATGAAGTGGTAAAAAAAGAAAGATGGACAATCCTTAAAGAACCTTCTCTTATATATATATATATTTGTCATAAGTAAAGGTTAAAAGAAAGACAATAGAAGACTAAGATTTGCAAGGCCTTCTTGAGCCTTATCTATAAACAAGCCAAGGTGCTAATGTTGCAAAATGGTCAAATCAATACGAGCAATCAATATTGATGCGACAAATGTACTCAAGTCTAACTAACTAGGCTAAGATGCCGAAAGCTCCTTACCTAAATAGCGAGGGCACTCTTCCCTAAAATAAATTAAGTGTTTGACAAGCTACTCCTGACTCAACTTGATTAGAGCTTATTCATGATTGTTTGATTAACCATTCAAATGAACTTGAACACTTTCGTAAATACTCAATTGCTAAATGAATAAGTTTGAATAGCTTGTCTTGTCATTCATTTATGTTCACGAATAATATCGTTTAAAGCTCGTGAACAAGCTCTTTAAAGAGCTCGATTACGGCTCGTTTAAGGTTTGCTCAATATTATTTAATTTTTTTTAGGCTTAATAAGTTAATTAATACAGCTTGAGTATATTTCTCAATAAGATACTCACAAATAAGCTCGATTAAAGCTTGACTAAAGCTCATTTATTTTATTAAACAAATTGCTCATTAATAGACTCGATAATCCCAATTTGAACTGAACTCATGAGCAAACTCGAGCCGAGCTTGAATAGAATTATTTAAAATGAGCTCAAGCTTGAACGCCATCCTAAAAACTCGAATCAAACTTGATAATAATAAACAAGCTTGATCTTGAATAAGCACACTGCCATCCAGATTTTCTCTCACTTCTGTCTATTATTTAATCATTCTTATCAGTAAAACTTGAACATTGCCACCTACTAAATTTAATTTCAACAATACAAAAGCAATAACTATAGACCTAGCGAGGCTGATCTTTCTCAATCCTTGCCATATATGCGCTGCTGGTACAAATCCAACAAATGCCTTCGGCCAGGCATTTATTTTCAGCAATATGCTGAGAAGGAACCCAGCCAGATTTTGTCAGAGATACGTAATAGCAGGTTACAATATGGCCGTTGGGCTGAGGGCATCGCATTAACGCCTACTTCTCCATGACGCTGATAGATCTCCCCCCCATTTAAAGCTTGCTGAAATGGATGTCCCCTTCTCCCCGCACATCATAATCAAGGCCGGTCTTTCTTAACGTCACAGAATCATTTTTTTTAATGAATTTTCAAGCAAAGTATATTTGACTATGTCGCTATATATATTAGAGTTTAATTAATTTATTGAGTAAGTCTTTAAGATTGATTTTATGAAAGATTTATTAACATATCACAATTCTATTCTTTTGTT
This sequence comes from Cymbidium sinense, assembly GCA_021442155.1. Taxonomy (NCBI): domain Eukaryota; kingdom Viridiplantae; phylum Streptophyta; class Magnoliopsida; order Asparagales; family Orchidaceae; genus Cymbidium; species Cymbidium sinense. Next base: position 51,726,753 of record CM038229.1, read on the forward strand.
AGATATATAAATACATACATTTATGTGAAATTCATATAAATCCCCTCATTTTATGTGTAAGTTAGCTCGTGAGTCAACTCATTTTAAGTAAATTTTGTTTTATGTTGATTTATACAAAAGATCTAGCTCAATCAAGTTGAAATTAGCTCGAGTTTTAACTTTTAAATTATCGAGTCATAAGCTATGTATTGAATCAAATTTCAACTTATTAATGAGTCAACAACTCATATACACATCTATACTATATACGATGTATGAGAACAAAAAAATAAAAGTTTTTTTTTTATTTACCAATTTGGTTAGATTAATGAATGGTGATTTGCTTGATAACCTATGAATGATGAAGAGGATAATATCATAAATTCATCATCATCATAATAATAATAAGGGGGATTTATATATATACTACATAATTTTTATATATTTATATATTTAACACTTAAATTTTAATTTTTACATATATAACACCTTAATATTCAATATCACATCAAAATTATCACATCATTCACTTTTTAAAAGTGAAATACACTTTGTTAAACATAGAAAAGTATTAGATAAATAAATATTTAATTTTAGGTGTTAGATATATAAATACATAAGAATTGTGTGGTATGTACTTAAATCTCCCTAATAATAATAATAATAATATTATTATTATTATTATTATTATTATTATTATTATTTATTATGCTCTTTGCATATAATAAAAGTTTTCTAATAATTTCAATACTTTAAAATAAAAATGATCAATATTAAACACTAAAATCGAGATTAAAAAAAAAACAAACTTCTACGATGAGCAAAGATTGAAACCAAATTATAAACCTTGCACAGAACAATCAATAAATTAATAAAACACACCTTTTTATGTAATTAGTTTTTTTTTAAAAGAATACGGTAGTGCTATTTAGCCACATTGGTTTACTTGCTTAAAAAAAAAACTTATTCTCGAAAACATTTTTAAATAAAATTTAAGAAAATAATAAACTAAAATCAACATAATCATCATTTAATTCTCATATATATAATTGAAAAAAAATTAAATATTGATGAAAAGATTTATATTATTTTAAGAAAATTAGTGATGAGAATATTTTTCATATAATACTAATAATTTAAATATTATTTATATAAATATTAGTATTTAGGTGATAGATATATAAATATATAATGTATTTGAAAACTCTAATATAATATAGGGGAGTATTAATCGAGAATAATATTTTTTGTGTTTTAAGTACGAAGATTTTATATAAATAAGTGTATATATAATTATATATATATATATATATATATATATATATATATATATATATATATATATATATATAAAATTCCTACTGCAGAAGCAAACCATAGGCCAGTTTAAACACCTTGCACAGAAATTAAAAACTTTAAATAAAAAAAATAAAAATAAAATTTACATACATATCATATAATTTTTATATATTTATATATTTAATATTTAAATATTAACTTATATATATATATATATAAATTTTGATCTTTAATATCAAATAAAAATATCATCATATTTTATTTTTTTAAAATAAAATATAATTTTTAAAATATAAAAATATATTAAATAAATAAATATTTAATTTTAAATATTAAATATATATATACATAAAAATTAAACAATATGTATATAAATCTTTCAAACAAAAAATTAAAAAAATAACCTGTTTTAAATGCTAAAATAGAGAGAATTGCCTGACCTGTTCGACGAAGTAAACGCGAAATCCTTCCACTTTTCCCCGTCCCAAACCACAACCCGTCCGTCCGCAACGCCGGTGTACGGCCCTCCGCCGCTCGGATCAAAGGCGATGCTCTCAGGCCCCTGCACCTGGTTCATGAACCGCACCTCCGCCGCCGTCAGCCGGTTCTCATGATCCGCCTCCGACGGCACCGCCGCGGCCGGCGCGAGCTCCACCTTGTATGTCTCGAATCCCGGAAATCCCACCATGGCGCCGTGATTGAAGGGGTTTGTTCCACAGTAGATCGCCGTCATCACGATTACTCCGGCGAAGGTGATCGTCGCTGGCGACATCGAGCTGAATGTGAGGTGGGGCGAAAGTGGCATATTTAGGGTTAGGGTTTAAGGTGGAGAGAGAACAGTTTCTTATGTTTTCTTTGGAAGTTGGATTGCTGTGATGGTTTGGGGGACTGGTGACGAGCGTATATACTGTGAATGAGTGGTGGGGAGCTCCTTCTGCAATGGAGTAATTTTTATTTTATTTTTTTTTTTTTGTTCGGGAATAATGGAGTGACTGAAATATTTATTGGAATTTTTTTATGATTAATTGAATTTAATATTATTATATTTTGACGTGTATGCTATGATTTGTTGAATGATCCAACAAATAATTTTTATAATCTTAAATTATTTGAAAGACTAATTATTTGGTCAAAAATGAGAGATGAATGAATTTTATATCTAAAAATAAACATTTCTCTATTAAAGCTTAGAAAATAATAATAGTAAAAAATTATAATTGATGTGATTGTGTAAAAAAAAGTTAAAATAAATATGATCATTTAGATACAAATCATATAATTTTTATATATTTATAAATTTAATATTTAATATTTAATTTTTATATAAAAAAACAAATTTTTTAATATTATATTAAGTACATCATCATCATCAATTTTTTAAAACTAAAATACTCATTTTCATAAATAGGAAAATTGCTACATTTATAAACATCAAATTTTAGGTATTAAGAAAAATATGTTGTTAGTTTAAAATTTATGTACTATGTGTGTAAATATTTTATAATAATAATTATTATTTTTATTATTATTATTATTATTATTATTATTATTATTATTATTATTATATATATGAGGATAAATCAAGTAAAATATACATTAATTAAGAAAATATGTTGTAAATTTAAAAATTTTGGGGAACGAACCAATTTTGGTCAATGTAATGATTTATCATTTTAATTAAGTTTAATGAAGATAATAAACATTTTTTTTAAGATCTTTGAGAAATCATTCTCTTTTTATAGCCAACACAATGCACGTGAAAATTATAAGAAATACTAAATAAAAAATTAAGCTAAGAATATTCATAGATGTTTAAAATATGATTTTAAATGATAATAAAGATTACTTGGACTTGAATTAAAATTTTGATATAGAAATTTTCAAATAAATAGCCTAATAATTATTAGGGAAAATATTTTCTGAATTATAATTGTGGTGTTTTAATTTGTATGTGGGTGGGTGGATACCACACAGATCTTAGGAGTTACTTATTGAAGTGATCGTACGATATTAAGGAATGATGTAATATCTCGAAAGATAGAGACATCACCCTCTAATGGATATAATCACCTAATAAGGACTCCTAAGGCAGATGTGTTTTCATATATACAAGAGATTTTTCTTCTTTTATATGAAAAAGTAAAACATGGTTTATTTTAAGCATGATTCTTCAGTTTCTTATGGAGGCAAGCTCTCATAGTTTGTTACATCCTAGAAAATGAGATTTTCTAATAATACTCTCGATGAAAATAAATAATTAGGGTCTCCAAAAATTTCAAGGCTAGACTATCAAAGGATTGATTATTTTGAAAAATCAAATGAGATTGTTCAATTGGAAAGACTTATTTTAGAATCCAAAGAAAAATAAGTAGGGAATGCTCATGATACTAGGAAGCCTAGTGAGCATTCCAGTCTATCCTATGGTGAGGCTTTATGTATTTGAAAGTGAAGAGATTTATTTATTTGAGTTGAATTTGTAGATTGCTAGGGCTTATAATCCATCAACATAAGATTGTAGAAATGCCTAAGAGTTAAGAATTTCTACTTATAGCCCGGAGAAAATAGCTACTTCGGATCTTAAATCTAGATAGCTTCAGCACAAGCTAAAGCACGACCTAAATTTAAGCGGAGAGGGGACATAGAGATTTATTCCACAAGAGAAGATAGACCCATCCGACTTCTGAAATTATAGCCGCCTAGAGTAGTCCAACTAACTCCTTCTATGATCTAAAATCATGTAGTCCGATCTTATGAAACTGCAATATGGATAGACTTATTATTTAATTTAGAAAGAAACTAAAGTCCTAAACCTACTCCTTAAGAAACTAGAGTATGAGTGATATGAGCATATGACTTAGTCTAAGTGCACAACTTTACAATTTTATTTTATTTTGACACATTATTTTGGGCAGAGGCTTTGGGATTTCTTATGCCTAAATACATGATGAAATGAGGTTATTGGCTAAATTAGAGAGAAGATTTTGTTCACCATAAGGGATGCCCTGACAGGTCAAGGATTCTCCTATCATGTAAGGATGGAGATCCCCCATATTCAAAGAAGAAGGAATATGACATGCATGATGTGAGACATATAATATACAACTAAGTGGTTGCTAAATCTTTTAGTTATCTTTTTTATTACTTAAGCTTTATGATGAGATTATGAGTTGATTAAAATTTAATTATGAGTGATTAGTTGAGGTAAAAAAATTAATTTTATTCTAAGAGCCTATCGCTTCCAGACCACACATTCAAGCATATCTCATAAAATAACAATGAAAATCATGCAATCCTATTGAGTAATCTAAACATAATATCAAATAATTTTATAGACTACCGCAGAAGAATAAAAGATCGATGCGGTAGATGCATTGTCTGACAAAAGTGATAAGATGGGTAGTCGAGCTCTACCCTTATACAACTCGGAATATAAAAGAATAATTACAATTAGAAATGAATATATGTTATAAGGGTTTTCATTTCTTCATGTCTTCATGTCTGCCTTCTTCTTTCCTTTCATTTGATTTGTGCTAAGGCATCACAAGGCATCCCAAGATCAAGCTTTCTAGCTACTGCTCAACCTAAACCCCATAGCACTAATCCTAATTCCTATTGCAGAATTATATTTTATATGAAAAAGTAAATCTAAGTACACCTACAAAATAGAAGTTAGTTAAATATACATACAATCCCAAATAGTTATATTTTAAGTTTAATAGTGATAATAATCACACATATAATAAATTAAGCTAACACATATAAGCTTATATAAATAAATTTCATTTGATTGATTTAAATTTAAAAATGAATGGCATAAGGTCACATGACATATAACATTTAAAGCGATTGAAAAGGAATAGTTAAACATAACCATATGATTCATTCAACTATCCGATTCCAGGACAATCACATTAAATAAATTATTTATTTCCAAAGCTTCTTATTTAATTTGATTTTGGATTTGGATTGGACTTAAAGAGGAGAAAAGTCATTTGTTGTTTTAATCTCATTCCCATGTTGATGACCTTAATTGATTTAAGGAAAGATAATTAGATAAAATTTATGAATTAATTAAGTTTAATCATTAATTAAATCATTTAATTACCCTTTTTATGCTTCTTTAGTTTAATTAATCATTTATTCATGAGCCACAAATGATATGAACATGTGAGAAAGTAAAATTTACAATGCTTCTAAAGAAACTAATACAATTGACTCATAATTAAAGGTTAATTAAGCTAAAGAATCTAATTAAGTACTTTTATGATTTTCCCACACTTATGGGTTAATCATAATTTCTTTAAAGGGCCTTTATGTTATTAAACACATAAAGAGGAGCCCTTAATTTCATTATTATTTATCTAATATGATTAATATTTCAATTTGATTTGGTTAAACCATTTGGTTAATTAATTAAGCACTTAATTAACTCATATTAATTCTCTTAATATGAAATGAATTTGGGAAAGAGACTAGGAAGGAGATCCTGACTCCCTCATCCTTCCAATGTTAATTAATGATTAATAAGTTTTAATTAATTAATTTTTACTATTTTAAATGTTAATTAATCATTAAATTAATTAAAGGGATAATTAAGGTTTAAAACATCAATTCCCCTAATTACTTAAGCAATAAATTTCAAGAAAATCATGGGAGGCAGAGGTCATCCCATTAAATCAATTATCAAATTTTGGAATTAAATACCCAAGTAATTAGGGCTTAATTAGGTTAATTAAGTATATATTCAAATCCTAATTAAGCTTTAATTACTATTCAAAATCAAATAAAAATAATTTTAATAAAACCTCATCTGTTTTATCTTTAAAATAAATATTTATCTATATTTTTTGAATTTTTCTATATTTAGTTATGATTTTTCAAAATTTTAGCCATTAAAACCTATTTTTTATTCCTTAATTGAGCTAATCACGCCGACCATGCGAATCAACGACTGGCTTTCCATGTAACGGATGGGTTATTTAAATCCATCGACTCAGTCGGCGTGGTAGTGTGACGTGCTTCGTCCGTCCGATCTTAGATCGGATGACGGAGATTAATCTCGCGATTCCTAAGGTAATAAATTAGAATTAATTTAACAACTTAATCACAGCCGTCCATTTCAATCATGTGAAACAGACGGCAGGAGATCTATCGTCCCTCGCATGGTGGAAGATGGACGCGATCCGCCTTCCTCTACCCAATTTGAGCTCACCGAAGCTCAGATTGGCACATGAACGACTCCAAAACCTTCACAAGGGAAATCCTTGGGAATCTAATGATTTGATTTGCATAACATCAACATGTTCTTCACAAAGGCCAAAATATTTTTGAAAAATTTCTGTTTGATGGGATAGTACCCCGCCAGACGTCAGGACTGGCGGCAAACCGATCGAGCTAACTTCTCCTTGAAGTGGTGAAGCTCTATTGAGAAGATGGTGTCTTAATTCCTCACCGGCGGCTCTATGGACCAAACGTCATCAGAGTTGGTCTACGAGGGCTTCCTGCCAATGCTCTGGGAGAGTTTCACCTCAAAGCTTGGTGAATGTGAGAAGAGTTAATTGGAATGAGGTTGAGTTTTGGTGGAGATTGTGAGCTAAGCCCTGCTAGGCTTGGTTCTCATCGTCTTGAGGATGGAGAGGCTTAGGAAGCTTGAAAATGCTTGGGAAGAACGCCCAATGTCTTTGGAAGTCCAAGTGAGTTTGAATGGAAATCTCCTCCCTGGATTGGTGATGTGGTCTCCCTTGTGTCCCACCATCCAGTGGTTGTGGGTGCTGGGAGGTGCTAGGTTTGGGGTGAGAGGGGGAGTGGCACGCCATGGGAGGAGAAGTGGGTTTCCTTGGTTTCCAAGTGTTTCAATGGGGAGGGGTGAACTCCACTCATGGCTGACCCAATCACCTTTGGGTCAAGTGAGCCAGTGTCTCTCTTACTTAAGTGGAGGTCTAAGAGGTAGCCATGTGGAGGAGAGTGAGTTTGACCATTAAAATGGGGTATTTGTCCCATGTGGCAAGCTTTGCCCATTGTGTTCTGGGTCAATTCAGGTCAAACATGGATTATGTTAGATTTGGGCTGACCCATGGTGACCTAAGGAAGGACCATGCCAAGTTTCATTGGATTTGGGCTTGGTTTGAATAGGTTTGGCTTAATTTGAACCATGTAGGTCAAATTGAGCTAGGTTGAGTCAAGTTGACCAATTGATCAAATTGGGTCAAACCAAGATTTGGGTTAAGTTCAAATGAGTATTTGGAATGTTTTGGTATAATTGGTTTGGTTCAATTTGGCTTGGATTTGGATTTGACCCATTTGAGTTCATATATGTCAAATAAGTCAAGTTGAAATTTAGCAAGTTGGTCAAATTGACTTAGCTTTTTATTTGATCATTTGAAGATGATTGTAGCTTTTGATTTCAATCAATTTGAATTTAAGAATGATTTAGGTTAGGCCAATTTGGACTAAATAGGTCAATTGGGTTCAATCAAGGCTTTGATTATGTTCAATAATCAATTTGGAATGAATTTGATCCATTAGTTACCATCAATTTGAGTTAGATCTTGATTTGACCTAACTTGACCTTTAGGTCAAATTAGGTCAACTTGGGTCAAGGGGCCAATTGGATTTGGTTTGGCTCAATTGATGATCAAGTCTCATTCAATGATTGATTTTGGGTTGACATTAATCATTAGTTTCAATTGATTTGGCTTAGGATGAGATTTGGTTCATTTGGTTCATGTAGGTTAAGTAGGTCGATTTGGTCAAATAACCAAATTGACTTGGTTTGACCCAATTGATTGCAATTGTTCAATCAAGGATGATCAACAATCATCGTAAAAGGGTTTGGGTAAGTTGGTTCAATCCAATTTGGGTTGGATTGAGACTTGGTTCAAATAGGTCTTTTAGGTCACTTTGAGTCAAGTGAATCTAAAGGGTTAATGAATTGATTTTCGGTTGAATTGAGCTTAGTTGAGTTTGTATATTGATTTGGGGTTTGAATGAGGTTTGACTCATTTGAGTATTTTGGATCAAATGCGTTAGATTAGGTTGGTTGAATTGGTTTGATTGATTGGCTTTGATTGTAGATTTGATTTGGTTTGGAATGATAATTAAAAGATTGATTGATTTATGAGAAAATCAATTTAATTTGATTTGGATTGAAGGAAAATTTTTGGCTAAGTCTATAGGATTAAATCATAGACTTAAGCTTGGATTATGATAGATTTGATTTTGGCTTGAGGATTTGAATATGAGTTGAGATTTAATTGAAATTGGTCATATGGATTTGAGATTGAATTTTGGCTTAAGGAGATAGACATAGATTTGATTAGGCTATAGGCTTGGTAAGTTTTCCTAGGTCCTAAGACATAGCCAAATCCTATGTCTAATCCTAGGCTTAGGTTAAGTATTCAATTAACTACTAGAAGTGCCTTATGACTAAGCCTCTTAGTCTAAAGATCCCAGATCTAAGACAAAAGAGTTGAATCATCACAAAAGTGAGGTTAACAATAATTTTTATTAAAACATGATCAATATGAATATAATAATAAACAAAAATTCTATGAATATTATGATAGATTAGACTACAATCATTTGATTAATAAAATTAAGATTAAGATTAAGTATCTATTTACATGATTATTATTTTTAATTAAACCTTCGATTGAATAAAAACAGTAAATTTGTTAAAATGACTTTTTCTAATTAATTAACGAGAATATAATATTAAGCCAAAAAATAATCAATTTGTTATAAAATTACCTTTAATGATGTGAACAACCATTGGAAAAAAAATTCACAAAAATATTTTGAAAAAATTTAATATTTTTAATAATTAATCAAAGTAGATTACCGCCATCATGATTACGCCGGAGAAGGTGATCATCGCTTGCGACATTGAGCTGAATGCGAGGTGGGGCCAAAGTGGCATATTTAGGGTTAGGGTTTAAGGTGGAGGGAGAACAGCTCTCGTCTGTTGTCTTTGAAAGTTAGATTGTTGTGATAGTTTGGGCGGGGACTAGTGACAAACGTATATAGTATGAATGAGTGCTGGGGAGCTTCGTCTGCAATGGAGTAATTTTTTTTTTTTTTTTGGTTGGTGAATAATGGAGTAACTGAAATTTCCATTTGAATTTTTTATTATTATTAATTGAATTTAATATTATTATAATTTGATGTGAATGCTATGATTTGTTGAATGATCCAACAAATGATTTTTATAATCTTAAATTATTTGAAAGAGTGATTATTTGGTCAAAGATGAGATATGAATGAATTTTATTTCTAAAAGTAAAATTGCCTAAAAAAGCTTAGAAAATAATAATAGTAAAAAAATTACATAATTTTATATATTTATAAATCTAATATTTAAATTTTAATTTTATATAAAAATAACTAATTTTTTAATATTATATTAAGTATATCATCATCATCAATTTTTTAAAAGTAAAATACTCATTTTCATATATAGAAGAAAAGTACTGCATTTGTAAACATCAAATTTTAGGTATTAATTTAAAATTTATGTACTATGTGTATAAATATCCTAATAATAATAATAATAATAATAATAATAATAATAATAATAATAATAATAATAAAATGAGGATAAATCAAATAAAATATATATTAATTAAGAAAATATGTTGTAAATTTAAAAATTTTTGGAAACGAACAAATTTTTGGTCAATATAATGATTTACCATTTTAATTAAGTTTAATGAAGATAATAAACATTGCCAAATATTTCTAAGATCTTTGAAAATTTATTCTCTTTTTATAGCCAACACAATGCTCTTAAAATAATAAGAAATACTAAATAAAACATTAAGCTAAGAATATTTATAGATGTTTAAAATATGATTTTAAATCATAATAAAGATTATTATTTGGACTTGAATTAAAAATTTGATATGGAAATTTTCAAATAAACAGCCTAATAATTATTAGAAAAAAAATGCTTTTTTTGAGTTATAATTTTGATTAAAACATGATCAATATGCATATAATAATAAACTAAAATTATATGAATATTAGGGTAGATTAGAATACAATCATTTGATTAATAAACATTAAGATTAAGAACAACAATCTATTTACATGATGATTTTTCTCACTAAACCTTCGATTGAATAAAAATAGTCAATTTGTTATAATGATTTTTTAATTAATTAATGAAAATATAATATTAAGCTAAAAATAATAAATTTGTTATAAAATTACATTTAATGGTTTGAACAACCATTAGAAAAGTTCACAAAAAAAATTTGAAAAAATTTAATATTTTTAATAATTAATATAATTTTTGTATTAATTATAAAAATATCAAAAAAATATTGTAACAAATTTGAAAAACTTTTTATAAATTTAATGTCATGTAAAAAATTTGTAAAATTTAAATTTTGGGTTAATTATAGTATTGTAATAAATTTTCTTTAATATTTGTTCTTAGAAATCCTTAAAAATGATATATTTTGAACATTTAAATAGGAAAAATGCAATGTCTAGCTTAATATTTCTAAAATTAATATCCAATGTCTACATTACTTTAAAATAACAAGTAGATACCACTAGAAAATTATTTTTAAATTAATAGAATAATTTAATATTTAGGTATTAAATAAATCAACTATTAAAAATATCTATACATTTATAAAATTATTAAAAAAAAAAACATAATTTATTCAAGCATGATTTATTTAAATTAAAATCTAGGACCAATTAATATGCATATATTTCTCATATTGAAAGGCATAACTTTAGATGCTGTAAAATTGAAAATTTGCATTACAATAGGCATCAAATGAAACAACTTAGACCAAAATGACTTTAAGTGAACATAAATAACATCTCCAAAAAGATTTATATTTTTTGATTTTTTTTAAATTTAAATATTTTTGGATGAAATACTTTTTTTTTTCCCAAAAGGTCGGATTAATAGTTAGCTCAAACCAAAAATCTCAAATAATTTTTTTATGTTAATTAACTAAGCATATCTAAAACATTGATTTCTATTTTTTTAAAAAAATGGATGGTCAGGATTATGTCTTCATCCTCAGAATAACTTTAAAACTAGGAACTGAAAACACACAACTAACTCATGAAGATTAGGCATCTAAGGCTTCTATCTCATTTTCTCCATGAAATAAAATGTTTTTGAGGGAAATAAAATGGCCAAGTAGTCTAGAGCTACAGGAGGCTCATATCCATGATCGAATTGGAGAGGCTTTAAGGCATTGATTTATACCTTAGCCAAAAGCTCTTCGCCACATTTCTAAGAAGAAGACTAGTTCAAATTTCTCCTTAAAGTTGCCAAGTTGCTGAGAACTAAGTTATGTAAAAAGAAAGTAAAACTAATATAAAGTATAAATATATATATATTATGAATATTTTTTATGCAATTTTTTCCTCTCCCTTAAAGCCTACGGCTAAATTTTTATATTAGGCTTAATTAAAAAATTTAATTAGATAATGAAGCACGAAAAAAAATAGGCAATCGGAATTGACGACCTTTTTTTTTGTCCAACCCCCCGCCTCGACTCGAGCAATGCCTTCCTGTGCCAAACCCCGACGCTTAACGCTTTCCTCAACCGGCCTAGACGACGGCAACTTCTTCCTTCTCTTGTGGATTTAGGGTTGTTCCTTTTGTTTTTTGAGGTATTTTTTGAAACCCTAACTTCTTAAGTTATTTTTATTTGTGATTGGTAAGTGCTTAGGTGTAAATGGTAAGTTTAAATGTGTGAATAGTAAGTTTAGATGTTAGATTTATAAGGTTGGATGCTACATTTGAGATTTTTGAGAAAAAAATTTTTTTTAAAGAAATTGGAGATATTTTAGATTGTGTGTTTAAAATCTTGATTATTAAGTTTATATTTTAATTTTTGATAAGTGTAATATTAGTTTATTAATTGTAGTTGAGGCATGCTAAGAGTTGTTTTAGATTGTGTGTTTAATTTTTTTAGGGTTAGGTGATGTTATATATAATATAAGATGTTTGTTTAGGGCTAACTTTAATATCTTCTGATTGTTACCATTTTTTGTATTTATATCATAAAATTGCATGTAATGTTGGGATTTAAAATAAGATGTGGTAACTAAAATATGAGTTTGTCGAATTTGGTTATAGAGAAATTTTTGATGTGTCACATATAGATAAGTCATTTCATGCAGTTCTTATGAGTTTTGCATGAACATGCATATTTAGAAATGTCCAATACATATATTAAGATTCAAAAATGAGTTTGGATACTTATTTATATTTATATTATGGTGGTGTGAGGACTGACTTCTTTTAACATACAGGGTGAAAAAATTATCCTATATAGGTTTCACGTCAGACCAATCTTGAAAGCCTACATAATCGAATCCTAAGATCACAAAAAATTGATCCAACACATTTTAGTGTTAATCTCACATGTCAGTTTCGAGTTGGTGTTGGGTTCATTGCTTCTCGATAACGATGAAGTCCGTGAGTCCGTTATTAATGCATCAACCATAACCTTTCAATTATATATGTTGAAGTTGAATTGATACACAATGAGAAAAGAGAAGTTCATAATTTCACTGAAAGTCAAGTTTCTCCAATTGAAATTGAACACGTGACATTACTTTGACAGGAGACTTATCAGACAAAAGTCAGTCGATAATTTCATAGGTACATACAACAAAATCATAATAGTATTCAGTAAAAGGTATTAATGTTTAGTTATATCTTATTCATTATGTCGTAATTGATAGTGCTGTTGAAGGAAATGCTATTGCTCCATTCACTCATGTTCACCATGTTGCCACAAGTCCTACTAGTAGGGTCCAATATCATGGTGAATGTTTAGCACCATTATCTACTAAAGATGATGGATATGAAATAATGCATAGTGCAATGAGTACCGACACTGGAGAAGATCAATGTCCAGACTTTAGCAGCGGCCACTTACTAAGAGATTACTTTTGCATAACAAATATGGTCAAGAACACACATTTAGTAATAATGACTATATTCGGCTTGGAAAATAGTACATGAATGGGATGAACAGATGAACTTTGATGGGCTCTTAAATGAACTATATTTGTGGAAGAGAATTATATTCCATGTGAGTTAATTGAGGGGATGTATTTCCATGATAAAAGTAGCTTAAATTCACTATTCAAGATTGGTCCATCATAAATAATGTTGAGTACGTTACATGTGTCTCCAACAAGGTGAAGTTCACTGTGTTATGCATTCATCATGATCATCCTAGTAGACCTTGCATGTGATGTCTACATGCTGCTCAAGATGCTAGGCGGTGCTTGGAGGATATGGTCGCTTTTACACACTTGTACTCATTCAATATTGAGTAGTGAACATAGTAGTGTAATTTATAGTTTATTAGCTATTTTATATGATTATATATCGCCTATTTGAAGCCTAGAAAACTATTGGTCATAGAATCTAAGTTAACATTAGGATTTCTTATATGAAATCTTAGGATACATTGAAAGGCGATAAAGGCTATTTTTTAGAAAGAATCATATCGCTCACTAGACTTCATCAATACTATATGTTCATACCCAAAGACAGCATCACCATTAACCGAGTCAAATTATTTTCAATACATATTCTAGTCATTTAGGTCATCCCAATGGGTTGAAAATACAAACCAATCTTAAGTCTTGATGACACATTTTGTTGGATAAGTATAGAGGAACTCTTCTTATTATTGGGATTTATGCAAACAATGGTCTATATCCACTGACATTTGTAGTAGCTGAAGCTGAATGCAATGAGTCCTGGGCTTGGTTTATTCGAGCAATGCAAGACTTGATTCTACTTATATCCACAAGAAACAACTTATGCATTATATTTGATTGACATGCTGGCTTAGTAAATGGTTGCAGGGAAATTTTTCATTGGATCGCATTGCCGCTTATGCCATCTAAGAAAAATTTCAAGAAGGCTTGAAGAACTATGGGTATTTGGGATGTTGAGTTCATGTCAAAAGATGTATGTTGTAGGTAACACATATGACATTCACACATCGCTCACACGTGATGACGCCATCGAAACATCAAACCGAGGTCTGATTGCTTGCTAGAGATGTTACAAAGTGAGCGTTGACTCATGATGGTGGTTATCGATATGGTACCATGACCACTAATGCGCTAGAGTGTTTTAATGATGTATTAAAGCAGGCTCGTGGATTGTCGATATAAGCACTAATAACATCCATATATTACAATATTGTATCGCTTTTCACAAAACATCTTGAGACTACAACAAATCTCATTAGGCAGAATGACTTAATATTTTCACCGCATGTCAAAATAGTTCAGCAACAAAATAAGCGTGAAGCAAGAAGATGTCTTGAACCTACAAGGATCAATATGAATGAATTTCAGGTGTTCGACATGTCGTCCAGGTCATTCAAGGTTGAACTACATGAACAGAACAACTGCAGCTGTATAAGTAGGCAGCCACAATTATACCATATACAATGTTCACATGTTATAACTGTATTAGGACAACGTCATTTAAGTCATGCCCAATACATCTCCTGCTACTACATTACACTGTAATTACCATAGTACATACGAAGGAGAATTCCATGTTATACTCGATCGAAGCGAATGACCATCTTATCTAACTGATCATCAATGGTTGATCTAACACCTCTAAATATTAAAAGGACAGCTGGAAGACCCCGAACAAGAAGATATAAGAATATAATGGATGAGAACGTACATCAGGGCAATAGAATCTACAGGCTATGCCAAAATATTGGACATAACAGAATAACTTATTTTCAGAATCTCTTATATAAGAATTAGTATGTTGGACTTAACAAACATGTTTAGGCACTTGTGGCATAATAGTGTATTAGTTCGAACTTCATATATGTATGTTAGTTTTGCTTCATCGTTGTCAGTATCTCAACTATGCTTATTTGTTTGTGTATGTCAGTTGTGTTTCTTTGGTATGGTACATGTAATTATGCTTTAGTTAGCTACTAATTCTATGTTTTCAACTGTAGCATCCTCTTTTTTTCATTTTTCTATATCAGCTATTATGTAGTTTCCTTTTACTTGAATTTCAGTTTTGCTTCTTTTTTTGGTAGATGTAGAATATTTGTAAATGTTATTTGGTGCAACTCTTTTATTTTAATATGTATACCAACTGATATGTTAATATGTAAATTATTTATTACCTTTGAGACTCCTAAGTTAATGTTATTAGTATTGTCTAAATAAATGCTCCACATAGGTAGAATGTCTATTGAAGAAGCAGAGGCAGAAGCGCGAGCAGAGAAGGATCCAATTCTACAACAACACCTAAGGTTCACCCTAGCATCGCCTTCTTACGTGGTAGACACGAAGCTGTACATCCATAGATGATATGATTTACTATTTTAAAATCTTATTCAATATACATAAAAAATTATAATAAATGTTCAATTAATTTCTTGGAGGCAACAGTTCTTGAGGCAGCATCTCACATTTTGATATTCAGAGAGTGGCCGCTGAACTACCCCGTGTTCATTGATTATGCATGATGGTTAGATTGTGTGTCATAGCTCCGACATTAGACTAGACCATCACCTACTTACTTTTTTTGGTTGATGATGGTCACCGAGACGAATACATTCCATTATCTGGACCAAAGGATAGGGAATGATAGAGATGGCGGCCTCATGGATAGATTGTTATGATGAGCTCATATGCAGGCATCCAAGGTAAGGTGTCATATATCATGATCTAGTGCAGCCATAGGTTTTCTCGATATTTTGTATGGGTCAGGCTCATGCACATACATGATTACCTTTACAGTGGCTACGTTGACCATTTTATAGAGACTCCTACATAGATTTACCAGATGCTGAGTTTATTATGCTCCTCAGAGCCTACATTCTATTTACTATTGGTTATTTTCTTCTACTAGATACACTTGAGTCTGAGGTTCATCTACAATGCCTACCACTATTAGAGAATATTGACTTATTCAACAAGTAGTCATAAGGAGGAGCTATATTAGCACATTTATACAGAGAGCTGCATGAGTCCACAAAGCTGAAGCGAACCAACATAATAGGGTGTTGCACTTACTACAGGTTTGGTCCAGGATCATATACAGATTAGTTGTCCTACACTATAGGTAGGGGTGTGTTTTCGGTCAATTTAGATGGATCAATTTTAAAATTTGTTAAACCATTAGGTTTTAAATACAGAATTCAAAAAAACTAATTCATTTAATTAATAACACAAACTGAACCAATCCAAACTGAAATTTTTTTTTTCTGATTTTTGATTTAGTTTAGAAAAAACCAAAAATTGAAAATATAAATTTTTATAATAATTATTTATCAAAGAATTACATTAATTACATCACTTTATCAAATTATTTCATACAAAATCAAATAACTCTTTAACAAATGAAACCAATAATATACAAATTTATCATTGAAATTACTTTTTTTAATATAATTTTAAAAAAATGAAAAAAAAATCAAATTTTTAGTTATTTTCAGTTTAATCTATTTTATCGAATTAAGATGACGCAAAATCAAATCGAAAACCTAAAACCAAATATTACCAAATCCAAAACCCAAATCTAAAAAAATTTTATAAAACTGATCCGAATTCAAAAATTCAGTTTGGATTGATTTGGATTTTTAGTTTTAACAAAAAAATACACACCTCTAACTATAGGTACCTTTTCCAGCAGAGTTAGATGGGTTGAGTGTTGGCTGTAGGTGGAATGAAGGGTACATATGAGAGATGGCACTAGCTCATGTCTGAGTCTATAGAGATGAGCTCAACGGGTTGTTATAGAGCCAGGTATGCTTATGTGTATAATTTATTTATAAGGTTACCTAAATATTTACTACATATCATAAATGTATTCTTAATTTTTAGGTGATATGGGAGCCATACGGATAGCAGATATGCATACGAGTTGCTGATATCTGCTTAGTTGGACAAGAGATTTGGCCGATTAGGGTACCTATAATCAGTTGGAAAAGAGTTGAGTGGTATCTACCGGATTATGTACTAAAATAGTTTGGTCTGCCTCCTAGAGTTAATGTGGCATCTATTGATCCTACCTTCAAGCAAGTGGATAGACAAAAAAAGACAGACGTGGATTGGCTGGACTACCATCAAGTATACATCTCACAGTGGGGGAACATACATGATCTGATTATCATAGTAGATAATACTACACAAAATATTGATCTGGCTATCTCGGTCCTGGGCTTTATTGTACATGTTGAAGGCTCCAACCATTCCTCCCACCAATTATTATCCCTGAGCACCTTGAGAGCGACTTATGGTAAGTTTAGGAAATATTTTATCAAATTATCCGTCTGCACTGAATGATTATTAAAAATATTCTATTTATTCTACAGTGCGAGCATATTTTGGACACAAAAGATATATTTCAATCTTATTTTGGGAGAGATCAAGACACGGAGTTTTAACATTCAATCAACATGTATGAGGAGTTATGTAAGAAATATGCACATTTCAGATAGCATATACAAATGTGCTGATGATGCCAGTAGTTTTTCTACTACACCTTAGCTAGTCAGCCAGATACCACAGGGCCAGATGCAGGTCCATCATCCATCCTAAATGTAAGTCCGTATAGTTACACCTTTGCCAGTCCAGCACCATACTCATATCAGGAAGCCATGTTAAGTCCATTTCAGTCATGGAAGAGACCCTCATATCTATGGTCCTCTACCAATCTATATGTCTCATATGTATGTAGTGTATCCCACTGCCCCCTTCCCACCACGTGCATCACTAAAGATATCCGATGTTACAGTTCTTGATGATGCACAACAGATCACTGAACAGATTGGGGAGGAAGCACAGCAACGACAACACCATCTACAAAACTGTCCTCGATAACCACAGGTCAAGTATACTCTAGGGAGTGATGCAATTCCACCACGAAGACCTCGTCGAGGATAGCATTTTTTATATGTCTCTTTTGTACTTAGCTATTGTATTTTCTAGTTTTACATTTGTTCTTTGTACATTTTTTAAGTGTTTAATTTTCAAATATGGTTCTTGGTTCTACTCATAGTGATTGAATTTTTTTGACAAGCTTGCAAAATCTTGGTTGTTTTATCCATATTTATTATTGATAAACTTTTAAAGGCTTTCTTTATAACTACAGTTATTTTTTGTGACTTATAAATTTTGGGGGTTCCTCTTTTTTTATGTACCTTTGGATTAACAAGGAGAAATAACCAATCATCATCGCCAAATTATCATTGCTCGAGTTTTCAAATTTTTACTACTCTCATTCTACTTTGAAGCTTGAACTTTGCAAGAGTTATTGGGTTGAGACTAAGTGCAATTATTACCTCTCTTAACGATAAGTTTTTGTTCAAGAGCCGGCTACATACTTTAAACATGAATATTAATATGAAAAATCTCATATTCATAAGTTCTTTATCCTGTGATAACATGCTTTTGTCAACAATGTGAGTGCAATCCTTTGGTTTCAAAATATTAACACTAAATGGACTGATAAAATGGTCTTATTTCACCCACCAAGGAAGATACCTTTCTTAAAAATGTGGTCATGAGATGCTTTCAATTTCCACCATGATTTTAGGGTTAGTTGCTTCCAAATCTCTAAAAGGTAATGTATTGATTGTCTTTAACCATCAGATTTCTATCTTTATTTCCTTGGAGAAAAAAATAGTCAGAAGTAGTTATATGAACCAATAAAATAATTAAGAATGTAGAATTTTGTTATTAAATTTATCTCCACTCCACAGGATTATTAACATCAAACATTCAATAAGATTCTCTTCTTACACTGATGCCAGCACTCTTAGCTTCATAATTCTGTATGCCAAAATAAAATAAGTTTCCCTTCTTACGTTAGCTAAAACTTCTGTGTACTGAGCTAAAATCATAGATTTTTGTCAACATAAAAGTCGTGGGGAATTTTTTTACGATTTCAATAATACCAAGCTCACTCAATTCCGATACCAGATGAGTCTGATACTGACAAAATATTGCGGATATACCAAAACTTTCAATTCCGCACCATAGTTTTTACGAGTGTTTGCCAAAATTATAGCTTACCGAGCAGGAATTGTAGATTTTTATCAAAATAAAAGTCATGGGAAATTTTGCTATGTTTTAAACAATACCAAGTTGTCGATTTTGAGGATGGGGAAAATATCGTATGCGCTAAAACTTTTAATTCCACGGTTTTATGAGCCAAAAATTGCATGCCAAGCTAGAATCACAAATTTTTGTTAACATGAAAGTTGTGGAGAATTTTGTTATATTTTCAACGATACTAAGCTTGCTCAATTATGACACTGGATGAGTCCGATATGAGCAAAATACTGTGGCCGCGTAAAATTGTAATCTTAAAAAAACTTAGCTCAAGCCAGTCGCCAGTTGAACGGGCGACTAGACCTATTTATAACTTTTTTTGGTGATTAATTGCCTAATTAAAGTTTAGATTAAGTCTAATATGAAAATTTAGCCTAAAGCCTACATGGCTACATCAAAGATCCCACCGCCTAACATAAAAATCTCCTAAATGGGATGGAGAAGCTCTACATTAACATACTCGCATTTTGAGTGAGTGTAACCTAATGTGCTCTTAAACATCAAGCAAGTATAATATTATCTGATTTGCATTAAGTTGACAAATTAAGCAAAAAAAGAAAATGTAATTTAATTTAGAAAATTTTAGATCTTGCTAATTTTCAAAGTAAAAAAAAATATAAGAGAGGTTATTTTATAATTTTTTAAAATTACCCCACAACCTAAAATACGTACAAAACTTTATTAATTTTATACTCTCAAGAATTAATATATAGATCTATGTTTATATGATTTAAAATTGACAAAAAATTAAATATTTTTATGCATATAAGAATCATCAAAATATAATTATTTTATTTATTTTTTAAAAATTATTTTTGAGCTCATTAAAATAAATTCTCAAAGATAAATTAATAGCTCATTATATTTTTTTATAAACACATGCCATAATAAATATATTTTATTCTTTGATTTTGTGAAAAGAAGACGATAATTTCAGGGCTGATTTGCAGGGAATCCCTATTGACCATATCTTGGAGCTCATACAAAATAATCTATTATATTGATTTAGACTTTAAAAATCTACTCTTTACTTTAGTTACAGAAGAGAATATTTAAATTGCAAAATTCAATAGAATTTTAAAAAAAACACAACTAATGCAAATCAAAATTTAAAAATACAAATAATATCATTATGGAATTGATATAAGGGTAAGATTTAAGAAAAATAAAAACCCTAAATTTAATTTATATTTTAGAAGTGTTTCATTGAAAAATATATATTTTTTAAATTAATTTAAAAATATTCATCTAGATAGTTTGAGATTTTTAGATAATGTTTTTGATGATATTCTCCACCTACTATATACTTTTTATGGTATTCGGGATGAGTATATAATTAGTTATTTATTTTTAAATTATTTAAGGTAAAAATAACTTAATAATTAATTTTAAAATTACAAAAAATCACTAATAATTATCTTAAAGGCTAAAGACATTTTATTAACATAGATAAACTCAAAAAAGTTATTAAAACCTTTTATTTGACCTAATCATAGAAATCCCCAATTTTTAAGTCTTAATTTTTTAATTAAATTAGTCAGAACTTCAAATATTCATAATGAATTATAGAAAAGTCTAAAAAATATAAATAATCCCTCAATGTGCTCAACAAATAAAGATAAATCTAATTACCAATTTATGTTGGATATTTTGAGAGCATTTTGAACTTAATTAAAAATTTTAAATTTACAATTATTCTTTAAATGTAAGCCTAATATTTTAGAAACATTTTAGGCATGTTTTGCATGCAAACATTTAGCTTTGTGATTTTTTTTTCAAAATTTCAGGGCTTGAATTTTATGACTAATCAATTTATTAAGGTTAAAGTGAAAAGTTGCTTAATTAATTAATTTAAAATTATAAAAATTATGAAAAAATATTCCTTAATGTTCTAAATCGCTTAATAAATGCGAAAATCATTAAAATTATTAAATATATTTGATATTTATTAAATATATTAATCACTTTAATTAAGATTAATTAATCCCATTAATTCAATAATAAATTTTCTCATGACTTTAAAGTTTCATAAATAATTTAAATTAAGTTCATATAACGTAAATATTTCTATGATAGTTTTAGAGTTTAATGGACACCCTTAGGAATATTTGCACAAAATTTTGAGTTAATATGATATGCATTTTAAAAGTATAATAAAATATATACTTAAAATAATATTTATAATTGTAAAATTTTAAAATTATAAAAATAATTTATTAAATCATCCAAGATGCCTCTCTTACTCTTCCAAGTCAAAGAAAGAATTTTTAGTAAATTATATAAATATATTAAATATTTTCTTTTATAAATAATTAAATAAATTTTATTAAAAAATAATTAATTTTAAAAATTTAACAAAAACTTTATGGAATATTTTTGAGACACCTATTAATCTCAGAAAAGAATTTTATAAATTTTAAAGTTAATTAAGTTAGTTAAAAGTAAATTCAAATTAATATATATTTGTCTTAGTATAAAAATTTATAATAATTTACTACTAACTCAAAAAAAATTATAATAAATAAGATAAAATTAAAAAACTTATTAAATTTTATCTATCAATCTAGAAAATGTAAAAATTAGAATAAAATAAAATTAACTTATATAATTTAAATTCATAAATGAATTAAATAAATCATAGAAAATTAGGATGAATCTCAAATGACAATAAATTTTCAGGGACTATTGAGATCTTATTTCCAACACATTTTCAATGTTTCATGATTTCATAAAATATATTTGACCTTAAATATTTTTAAGATTTAAAATAATATGAAAATCATAAAAAATTCAAATCACTTGAAAATAATTCCAAAACTTTTTAGGATGTTCCTGTAGAGTTCCCCAACTTTAAAAATATTTTCATAATTTTTGAAGTTTTTTGATGTTGGTTTGACATTTTCTTTCTATTTAATTAATAAATTTTATTAAATTATTTCTAATTTAAAATTTACTCATATTATTATGAAATATTTTTAGAGAAATCTTTCCAATCTTAAGATACATTCCATGAAGTTTTTGAAATCATTGAATCTAAATTGAGATTAAAATCTATCACTTAAATGATAATTAAAATAGAATGTCACTACTTAAATTAATTTAAAATTCACAAAAGTCATCATAAATAGAGCGTTAGAGTGACTCCTCAACCTTTGGTGAGGGGTTCACTCTATTAGGGCTTAAGTGAAAATTGGAGTGTGCTCTACCTTAAGTGGGGCTCATTACTTCTCACACTCTTAATAATATTAAATCCAACTTAAATATAAATTGAATCATAATTTTAAATTTATTTCTAAATTATTAATCACTTAAATTAAAACCTCCTAATGGTAATAAATTGATTTTTTTAAAAAATTACGAGTCAAACATTAATGCTCATTGTTGACTCACCACATAAGCCTTACACAATAGAATACTAAGCCATTGATCTTACACTTAAGTTATTATGGTGTTTGATTGTGATGCATTAAATTTTTTTTATGTGATTTTTTTTAATTGGATGCTAGGATTTGTTTGCTCGTATATAAGAAATTAGGGCAATATTTAGTAGAACAAATTATGTTCTCCATGTGAAGTTATATGCTTAAAAGGGTCATTGTAAACGTAATGACCTTACTTGTAGGTGCTTATTTGCTTTAGCCCATAAGCATGACATGGATATGAAGACTTGGTAGTATTAAGTCCAAATATTTTACATATTACTGCTTAATTATATGTTTGCTCTTTCACTAATCCTTATTTTGTGGGGCTTAGTAATTTATTTTATTTTTTAAATGTAATTTGTAACTATAACTATGTTAGAGCCATGGAGATTATGATGAACAATGGCTAGAAAGTATAGACGACCTTCCAGGCCTGAAGAATTTGTACTATGCGAGTCGAGAAGAAGATATAAAGGCCCCATAGGCTATTATTTTCTTAGTTATAGGTTAGGTTGTATAAAGGCAGTGCTTAGTTGCCATTTTTTTTTCATTTAGGAATTTTAGCATAACCCAACCGCACCAAACTCTTAGATATTAATTTAATTATTGAAGATGTGTCTACATTGTAATATGCACTATAATTGCATGTTTTTTTAGCTTTCTTTCTGCGATGATGTTCGATGTATATAAGCTTAAATATTCATTATACTCTTAAGAAAAATGAATTACTACCCAACTAAATCTAATAAACACATAACTTTAGTTAAACAATTCATAACCAATCACATCTAAAGCCTTAGCTAATAATTAATAAAATTAAATAGAAGCTCTATGTTGTGAAATCATAAAGCATATGCTATGGTTCTAATTCTTGGTTGAATGCAGCATTAATTGGGTTGGGAATGGGGTTTGGTCTGAGTTGACTCACTCAGTGGTCCGAACCCTACTGAGTTAGAATTCGGGAGAATTGTGGGTGCTTTCTGGATCGTTGGATTAGCGCCTTTCTTCCTTAGCCGCTAGATCTAGCACTCGGATTGTGCTTTCTACTCTTTGAATTGAACCGTTGGATCTAATGCTTCTTGAGTGGATTCCACGACTGCTTTCGGTGGATCCGGTTGCCTTGACGTATCCCGGCTGAAATCTAACCGTTGCTTGCCTTGCGCTGGCTCTATCTTGGCCGTCTGATGGTTCTTCTTGGATAAGTTCGTCTTTAACATAGTTTTTCTTTATTCTTTTCGACTGTTCGAGCCGTCGTCGCTCCGAGAAAATGGAGGGATTGCGGGAGCGAAAGGGAGGAATCCGGAGGGAGACTCGCCGGAGAAAATGCCTTTTTCGATGAGGACAACCGGTGTAGATGCTTGGAGATGAAGGAGAAGAAGATTAGACACTAAGGGAAGAATTTCTATGCAGAATATTTGATCTCTCCTTCTATTTGGCTTCTGACCTCTATTTATACTTTCTGTTTTACCTTCTTTAGCTTGGATCTGAGCTACCTATGCAAGCCTAACTACTTTCTATTACAAGTTGTTACTTTTGAGCTATCAACTTGCTTCACTGCTTGAGGTATATGAGCAATCTGTTATTTTACTACTCTTCTTGATTTCTTGAATTTAAGTCTTCTGTTTGAGGTGTTGATGCAGGATTCTTTATGGAAGTTGATTTGGCTTCACTCTTGTTATACTTCTGTTGCTCATCTTGGTTCGGATGTGTATTACTTCTCTGTACTTGCTTCTGTTCCTGTGTATTATTTGCAGGAGGGCTCTGGAATGCTTTGCTCTTGGTTGCTTTACTCTGTTGTCAGATATTTATGGTTCTCAGTAATGGTTGTTAGTCTTGTTATCATTCGTTGGTCTTTCTCGATGTTTAATTTGGGCTTATTATTGCTGTTGTAGTTGATATCATCCAATCTGTTATTTGTTGTTGCTAGAATGCTATACTGGATTAGTTCTGGAAGTCCTTTGCTATATTCAATTGAGTTATATTCTGTAATTTCCTTTTTGTACTATAGTTCTGTTGTAAATGATGGATGTATATTCTAATTTGGCAATTAGAGGATCTTGAGTCATATCATTACTCTCTTTTGTTGTTGTTGATTTAGGGATATGGATTCATATCATTACCCTCCCCATTCGACCTTGCCCTCAAGGTCACCATTATGATTTGCTTTTACGATTGAATTCCTACCTTAGGATCATCATTTGATAGCAATCTTCTCCCCTGGACTTCTCTGTCTGCTTGTACAATGGTCTTCTGTTTCACTGATGTAGCTATAGGTTCATGTCCCTTGTTGTAGTACTGCTTCTACCTCTGTATTACCCTTGTAATGTGGCAGTATTGTTGACTGTATTCTGTGGGAATTCTTTGTGGCCCTTTATTTGAGATTGGTAAGCTTGTTGTGCCCTAAACTTATACTTATAATTCTGGCATTTCTTCTTTGCACTATGCCCTATGGTATTTTATAGATTTGGGCTATATCTGAATTATAATTCTAAGCTAAGTCAGTGGTTAGAACTATTTAAAATGTTTATAATTATGCAACCTCTATGTCATCCGTCTTAGCCCGGATTGAATGGTTTAAGCTTGTTTCTAATACTTTGTATCCACTGCCTTTCCGGTTGAGTATCTTGTTGTAGTTGATACTCTTGGTCTCATCACCATTATGAAGGCAAATAATTTGGCTTGACATATATGTCCTCTGTGATATTTTTCCTCACAATTGAAATACAATCCTTTCTTTCTTCTTTCTTCCAATTGTGTAGGTGTCAGCCTCTGAATTGCTATTGGCTATTTATTTTGATTGTTATTGTGTTGATTGGTATTTGTGGGAGTAGGCAGTATGGGTTGTTGCTGTAATTGAGGTTGTTTTACTACTAAAGATTGGCTGATCTTATAGTTTCTGGCCATGTGAATGTCATCAGCTAGCCTATCTTCCATTAGTTTGGCCAATTGAAATGCTTGCTACAAGGAACTGGGCTGTAATGCTCTTACTTCCCTCTTGATATCATGTTTAAGCCCTGATTCAAAATAGCTTTGTAAAAATTCAGGTGGAATGCCTGAAATTTGATTAAGTTCTTCAAAATTAGTAGAAGTTCTCAACGTTGTTGTCTCATTGTAATTTGGTTAATTCTCCTCTCAAATTTTTGTATAGAGAGGGACCAAATCTCGAATAACTGTCTTTAAATTTCCATGAATGCAACCGATTATTTAAGTGCATATATATGATACCTAAGTGTGTCCATCCATGTAAACGAGGCAATTATGAACTGCTCTTCTAATAAACTGTAATATTAAAATCTCCGCTTGAACAGTGCTTTAGGTTGTCTCCATTAAACTTTGGCATATCTACTTTAATGTGTCTAATGTTTTGTCATGTTTGTAGTCTATTTGGAGGATAACACTCTGTATGAGATGATGTACATACCTGGGATTGGATTTGTTGCTGTTCTTGAGAGTTTTTCTCCAATTTTTCTTCTATAGCAGATAGTCTTCTTGAAACTTCATTTAATATCATAGAAATTGAGGACATTTGCTCCTCTATTTTGTTTAGCCTTGTCACACATTCTTCTAGGGTTTTGATGTGTCTGTTCCTTCACACATCGGTCAACGAGAGCACCAATGCTATGGTTCTAATTCTTGGTTGAGTCTGCATGCTAATTGTCCGGTTGGTGGGAATGGGGTTTGGTTCAATGAGTTGACTCACTCTGAGTGGTCTGAACCCGACTGAGTTAGCTGATAATTCAGGGAGAATTACGTGTGCTTTCTGGACCGTTGGATTAGCGCCTTTCTTCCTTAGCCGTTGGATCTAGCACTCGGATTGTGCTTTCTGCTCTTTGAATTGAACCGTTGGATCTAGTGCTTCTTGAGTGGATTCCACGCGCTTTCTTTGTGGGTTTGCTTGACTCTTTATCCCGGTCAAATCTAACCATTGCTTGCTTGCCGCTCTATCTTGGCCGTCTGATGGTTCTTCTTGGATAAGTTCATCTTTAACCTAGTTTTTCTTTATTCTTTTATTTGCTCGAGCCTCATCCAAAAGATGGAGGGTTTGCGGGAGCGAAAGGGAGGAATCCGGAGGGAGACTCACTGGAGAAAATGCCTTTTCTGGTGAGGACAACCGGTGTAGATGCTTGGAGATGAAGGAGAAGAAGATTAGACACTAAGGGAAGAATTTTTATGCAGAATATTTGATCTCTCCTTCTGTTTGGCTTCTGACCTCTATTTATACTTTCTGGTTTACCTTCTTTAGCTTAGATCTGAGCTATCTATGTAAGCCTAACTACTTTCTGTTACAAGTTGTTACTTTCTGTTACAGTCTATTATCAACTTGCTTCAGTCGTTCCTGGCAGTTGAGGTATGAGTAATATGTTATTTTACTACTCTTCTTGATTTCTTGAATTTAAGTCTTCTGTTTGAGGTGTTGATGCAGGATTTTTTATGGAAGTTGATTTGGCTTCACTCTTGTTATACTTCTGTTGCTCATCTTGGTTAAGATGTGTATTACTTCTGTGTACTTGCTTATGTTCCTGTGTATTATTTGCAGGAGGGCTATGGAATGCTTTGCTCTTAGTTGCTTTACTCTTGTTGTTACATATTTATGGTTCTGTAATGGCTGTTAGTCTTGTTATGCTGTCTATTGGTCTTTCTGTGATGTTTAATTTGGGCTTATTATTGCTGTTGTAGTTGATATCATCCAATCTGTTATTTATTGTTGCTAGAATGCTATCGGATTAGTTCGGAAGTCCTTTCTTTATTCAATTGAGTTATATTGTAATATCCTTTTTGTACTATAGTTCTGTTGTAAATGATGGATGTATATTCTAATTTGGCAATTAGAGGATTTTGAGTCATATCATTACTCTCATTTATTTCTGTTGTTGATTTGGGGCAACATATCATTCTACTTTCTTGTTTGAGTTCTTCACCTGTTATATATATGAAGCATCTGTCTACTGAGGATAACCACACTTCTTGAGGAAGGCTATATTCCAAACTTTAATTTGGCCTTCTGACTATATCTAATATTACATGTATGTAGATATAATTGCATATCCAAGCATTCTAAATAACTTTAGTGTCTAAAAATATATAAAATTTGTGAATTATTACATTACTTAGAATCATTACATACTAATTATGATCTTGAACTTAGGAAGTGAGTTTAGATTTTAGATCCACCTCCCAATAAAATAATAGCTTAGACCATCATGTATTTCAATATACTTGATTCATGGATTTAAGAGTATAAAAGGTGTTAGTTGGTAGTCCAATCAGATGGATTATAAGTCTAGAAGAGTTGGGATATGGTCATACTCTTTAGTGAGAGTAAACTAGTAAATTTCAATTTTCCTTCATGTGACTAGGTCGAGCTTCTAGCTTGTGTCGATAACACCTTTATTTTTTAGGTCTGAGGTGACTTGTTTCTCCTCCATCATAGAAATAAGTTCTCACTTCTTAGCTTTTCTATAGTCATATGCTATTGGAAAATAACTTCAAGCTTTCTAATAAAATGCTGATTCAAAAATATAAACCATAGATTGAAGTGCTTTTAAGGCTTCCCAGTATCTTAGTATTTTCTTCTGATCTTCCTTTGGAATTAAACAAGAACTATTCCTAATTGACTCATCTTACTTAATGTCCAAATTAAACAATCTTAATCTAAACTTTGAAATCTATCAAGATATTAGCCAACTACTTTAATCGAAAGATTTCTTAAAAAAGTTCTTCTCTCAAGATGTAATGAATTATGGGGGCTTGTCTTTAAAGGAAATCTACAACCAAGTTAAAATAAATCTTATCTTACTTTTTCATCCATGTAAGGCATATGATCGTTCAAGAAAAATGCTTTTAAAAATCTCTGCCATCTTATGGGATGTTTAGGGAGTTTGTTCTTCATAAAGTAGATTGATTTCTATTTAACCAGATTTCTCCCAATATTATGTTAGGGTTTATTTAGTTCTGGGTTCTACTTTTTATGAACGCAAGCATTTATAATTAATTACCCCTCTTATTGCAGTAGGAGAGCACTCTTGATCAAGGTTGAAAATAAGCATAAACCTTTGATATAAATTAGCATCTAGTGGTGTGGTGTGGATAACTGTCTAAGAGAAAAAAGAGGGTAAGCCCGATCAATATCTCATGATTTTGTTGTCTCGAAACTATTGTTATTCAATTCTACCATCATCATGTGACTATTAGCGATAATGTTTATGGAGTCTAATTAGCAGCAATGGATTGCCTCATCTTAGATATCCCAAGTAAATTAGAGTTTGGTGTAGGTTTTATTACACAAGTGTTTATTGAATTATTTAAACTAGGCTTAGTCTATCCAATAATTCAATTTTATAAAGTCTGCATTGTAGACATGTGTAGAACTTACATTCATTGGAATGCTACATAAAATTTGGAGTTTGTACAATAAACAAATAGATTAGACTTACATCTCTTTGGAATGTCACATATGTATTAGAGTTCACATAGCGAACATACGATTGGGCTTACGAAAAGCCAATTAGAATTTAGGTTAGACTTACATCCCTTTTGGAATGCCAAATAGGATTTAGAGTTTGCATTTTGAATATATAATTGAGCTTACATCCATTAAAAAGACAATTAGAATTTAGGTTGGACTTACATCCCTTTGGAATGCCAGATAAAGTTTAGAAGTTGGCATGGTGAAGATATAGATTGGATTTACATTTCTTTGGAATGCAAATAAGTTTGGAAGTTTACATGGTGAATGAACATATTAGACTTACATCCCTTTAGAATGATTGTACCATTTATGTTATGCTTGCATTGAATGCACAAGTTGGACTTACATCTATTAGAAATTTGTTAGATTGGACTTACATTCCTTTGAAATGCTAGATAGGTTTGAAAGTTTCATAAAGAACAAACATATTGGACGTACATCCCTTTGGAATGCTAGTGGGGTTTAGGTTGTGCTTGTATTGCAAGCATGGGTCAGACTTATATTTATTGAAAAGCTATTAGATTGGACTTACATCCATTTGAAATGCAGTAGGGTTTAGATTGTTCACATAGTGAATGAAAAGATTAGACTTACGTCCCTTTGGAATGCCATATAGAATTTAGAACTTCTCATAGCTAACGAAAAGATTGGACTTACATCTCTTTGAAATGTCATATAGGGTTTAGATGTTCACATGACGAACAAACAAATTTTTGATTCTTACCTCTAGGAGAAAATGCCTTGGTGCTAGAAAATCAGTTCCTATGCACTAAAGGGGTAGCGTCTTAGCACTAGGAAAGCAACACTTAGGTGCTAAAGGGGAAGTGCCTTGATGCTAGAAAAGCAGCGACATCAAAAGGCAAAAATTTAGGCCTCAAAATGAGAGAGGGTAGCACTTTGGTGGTGTAAAACCGACACTTAAGCATCATCCAAATGAAAAGAAAGCAAGTCGACTGGTTGACTAGTGCATAGGCGCTGCCAAAGTTGCATCATGGCTACAATCAAAAAGCCATTCAAAAGCTTGAATAGAACGAAGGATAAAATTTTGACCCGTGTTGCTTGATCAAATTAATGCTCTTATTTGCTTTTTTGTACTTTATTGGTTACATAATTAATGGTGATAAATGTAATAAATGATATTTTTTTTGGGAATAGTAACTGCCTTGATCAACTAACCAGTGCCTAAGCACCGCATGATGAGCACCATAATGTTAGTCCCTCATTTTTAAAACCAAGAAGCTAGTCTCTTTATGTTGGGTCCAGTTTATAAATAAGACCCGTAGGCTACCAAATTTTTACTCTAAAGCTTTTGTTCCTTTAGGAATTCTTACATTATTTTTCTTCTTAGCTTTTGCTCATTGTTACAATAGCAAATATGCCGCTCAAATAATTCCACAAGTGATGTTAACCGATTTGTTAGTGTCGATGCAGAGGAGAGGTACTAACATGCTCTTATCAACAAGAATCTCATTATGAAGAGGAGATTCCATAATTTGGATGGGAGTGCAGAGAGGAACATCAATAAGTGAGGTTGGGAGCACTTTGCCAATGATAGTAAAACTTTCGTCGTTCTTGTGGTGTTGTAGTTCTTCTCCAACATGAAGGAGCTCCAAAATAATAAAATCTTTGTAAGGGGTACATGGGCATGTTTTGATAGTACTACCATTAACACATATTATAATTTATAAAATTTTGTATATGATCAATATCTTTTTTACTATAGTAATCATATTTATTTTAATGAAATTTTTAGTTTTCTCATTGTTTAGAAATTCAAATGTTCAATGGAAATGGAAAGAGAAAAAGATTATCAATTTTCTTACTGCCGACCTAACAACTGATGCTAAAGCATAGTATTATTTTATTTTTGCCAAGTTGATACCCACTATTAATAATAGCGAGGTAACTAAGAGTAGAACCATTTTGAATTATATAATTCAAAAGGGCTTCACTATATATGTTGGAAAGATTATTTATAATTCAATTTATACTTTGATTAAGGGTAGTACTAACTTAGGTTATGATCATCCTTCTCTTATTTATGTTTTGTGTGTTACGGCTGGTGTATTAGAGAAGTTAAATGAAGAAGTCCTTATACAAAAGGCTCCCCTAACTAAAAGAGGAATTGAAGGGTTTTGCTGAATATTGAAAGTAGGAGAAAGCTCACGTGCTCCTCACTCCAGGTTTAAATACTCCAAAACTTTAAATGAGTAGCTCCAAAAAATTAGAGAAGTCTCAGAATTAAGAAAAAGGGTTTGCAAAAACAACCTATGGCAACATGAATTGAAAAGAAAATTTTAAGGAAAAAAAAGTTAACTTCACTCCAAAAGTAAGGTCAATAGGCCTACATTAAAGTTATAATTTTCAAACATCTAAATAAATGCTGAGTTGAACTCAGTCATATAAGAAATTTGTTGCTACTGCTGACTCATATGATGATCAACTGTCTTCTTAAAATTACAATAATCTAGACATTGAGATGTTCCTAGTACTAGGACACTTATAGTGGCTAGGTGAACACCAATCCCTAGCGTAGAAAACTCATAGGGTTCGGCCTTAGGATTAGATACTAGTTTAAGATAGGTAGAGCCAACCTACATCGAACTCAATTAAGTCACACATCAAACCAATTTCTCACACCAAAATCAAAGGATCATAAACCAAACCTCAACCAACACCTAATCTGTCTTATACTTAATCTAACCATGGCCAAGTGATTAAGTTGACCTAACTCAACCAATTTGGGCTTAAGAGGGCTAAATCTAAAATTAATCTAATCAATTAAAATTGAACTCACTCAAACTCATTTAAACTTCCATTAAGCCTATTTGAACCTTGATTGTAATCCAATTGAATCAAACCAATCCAAATTGACCCTCAACCTAAGTTGACCCATTTAAACCCTATAGAGCCAAAATTAAATCCACTTTAATTTAAGCCAAATTGAATGAATCCAAATCTCATGATCATTATAAACACTTGATTGAACATTCTCATTCATCCCAACCAATCCAATTTCACCAATTGATTTAATTAACCAAATTTTACCCATTTGATAAGGGCCAATCTAACCTGAATTGATTGTAATAAAAACTATCAATCAATTCTAAACTCATTATTGAGAATCTCTCAATATTCAATTGATCTCAATTCAACCCAATCAAGCTAATTAACTCACTTAACCCAACTTGACCCAATCAAGCCAATTGATCTCAATTAGATCAAATTGAGTCAAATCATAATTCAACTCAAATTGGATCAAACTAACTTATTCAATCACTTCTAAAATGATCATTGATCATGATTGATTACTTAATTACAATCAATTGAGCCCAATGGACCCAATTTGACCTAAAAAAAATCAAATTATACCAAAATTCATTACAAATCAAATTGGATTGAACCAATGCCTCCAATCAATCATAAATTGACTATTAAACACTCTTTAATCACCAATTTAAGCCAATTTGGTCAAACTAAACCAATTAACCCATTTAGCCCAATTTGGCCTAAAATACCAAATTGAGATAAGACCTATTCTAATCTAAATCAAATCAATTCAAAACCTTCAATCATTTTTAAATGATCAATCAAACATAACTTAACCCTTCATGTAACCCAATTTGACTCATTTTATCAAAATTTTCAACTTAGCCCATTTAACCAAAATGAAATCATATGAACCAAATACAAATCCACTTCAAAGTAAATCAAACTAAAGGCACCAATTTGACATGTAATAGGACACGATGGAGAAGAAGGATTCATGTAGCCAACCCCATATAGTGGGATAAATGCTTGTTGTTGTTGTTGTTGTTGTTGTAAAGGCACCATTGAATTCCAAGTGTCCAATTGAACATAATCCAATAGCTCCCATGACCCAATTAGGTCAATTCATCAACCTAAGTCATTTGAACCCAAATTATCCTATATGGGTCAAGTTGAGCCAGACCCAATCAAACTAAACCCAAACCCAACCAAACTTAGCATGACTCATCCTCCCCTTGATCTACCAAGAGAGAACCTATGGTGAACCGGTTTGGCCAAAACCAAGTGAACCAATGGTTCCAAATAAAATAAAATTCCTATTTGAAAGATCTACCCACTCTTTTAGCCCATGGAAATAACCTTTGGTCCTTTTGGGACATAAGACCACTGACTCAACCTAACCTAAAGTTGTTAGGATCAGTCCTTGACCAAAAAGAGGATCTCTTGCCCTTGACTGGCCATTGGTTTAGCTCAAGGGAGATGTTCTACCCCATGGTAGGCCACAAAACCTCCTCAACCACAAAAGCACTTCCACCTCATCAGTCCTCCACCATTTATAGCCACATATGCGACTGGACGACTATCAAAAGGTTGAACCAATCCCATGGCTTGGTTCACTTGGGGAGGAGAGTATACTTCTCCCCTTTCATTCAAACTTCAAAGACACCTCTCTTAAAGATAAAGTATAAGTCCCCCAACATCTCTAGAGATCTTTGTGCCCTCAATTACCATACCTCAAACCCGAGCCTCCCTTCCATCCAACCTCACAAAAAACTCTACAAAATACAAATTAAACCCTCCCACACCTTCCTTATACTTAGGTGAACCAAAATAAATTAATTCCACTAAATTTGATCACCAGAGCACCGAGGTCGATTGAACTCTGATGAGCGACAGTCGAGTTTGGCATTGAGAATGTTTGATGAGAAGGCAAAGGAGGATCTTCTAAGTAGGGCTTCACTTTTAGCTCCAGTGAGATAATCCCTTCAAATTGTATCTATGGCTCCTAGGCTTCAGTATTTTTATGAAGAAAATGCACATGATACGTGAATCAAGCTGTATGATCCCTTTAACACATCCCTTGGATTGATTTAGAGCTTGGATCAAGCGGTGAAAGGTGAACAGTGTCCATCTCTCATCGTGGGTCAATGATGGATCATTGATCATCCATTCCACATGATTATAGATGGTCATGATTAATCATGCTAAAAATCTCAATTTAAATTGCAGGATTAATCTCCACTGTTCGATCCACAATTGGATGATTGAGAAAAAAGTGTGTCTGTCATCACGTGGGATGTTTTAACTAATCCTACAACACCCTGAGGAAAGTGCTACTGCATCAACGCCAGCATAGTGCTGACTCTGTAAATAGATTAATTAGGGACTTAATGGGATTTAATTAACTAAAACTTTGAAAAAAACATATGTAGTTCTACAACTATGGGTTCCCTTCCAAGTACTTATTGTTATAAACACATCAAGGAAGTTAGTAAATAGTGCATATAAATTCAATTAACAAAAATAGTCAATGACATACTAGTCATTTCCTATATTTAGTATAAGAAACTAAGCTCTAAGTGTGTAGGAGGTCCATGCCCCACAATAAGATGATTGATTTTATTTAGTTTACTCCCTTTTATGTACATAATTTGAAGATTCTTAGGCTACACTTTCATCCCACTCTTCCTCTCTAATTCATAAAGGACTCTATCTAAACTTACATATATTCATAAATATACTAGTAAACATGCAACACCTTTTTACTCAAAATTCTTTCTAATATTTTAACTATTTTTTAGCAGTTACAAAAATTCTTTTTATTACATAAAACACATTATTGAGAATTAGTATACCTTGAGCATAATATATTGCACTATATAAGTGTAAAGAGCTAAAATGATACCTCAAAATCTCTGGATCACATGTCATACACTTCTATTGGTACCTTCTTCCATTATATATATGGAGCATCAAATTTTATTTTTTTATTATGTCTCTTATATTGTGTATTGCTTGTCTTGATGGATTAAAATTATAAAACAAATTTAAACTTAGCACCATAAAATATAAAAAATCAAAATAATGCAAAAAAAAAAACTTATTTATCTACCATTTCTTTGTAAAAGTGTGTGACGTAGGTGTCTCAACTCCACTGTGCTTAATAGTCATCGATGGATCAGTCTGATGAGGTAGTTGATGGTGATAGTTAGGCTCCTTATGATGTGTATGCTTGAAATGGGTAAAATGGAGTGATTTTTTTAATAGTGATAAGTGTGTGTACATGTAGGTCCAACAGTAAGGGGTGACAAGATCAAAATGGAGGAATGATAGTGATAATAGTTGTAGTCTAAATGTTAGGCCAGAAAATAGTCTCCTTCTTCATCCTAAAAATACTCATGAAGGATCATGGGGACATAGTCACTGATGCCATCTAATAAAGATACATAATGATTGGATTAATAAGAGAAAAATCAAAGAAAAGTAATAAAGTAAAAGAAGATAGTGCATACATAAATAAAGTTTCTCAAAAAACTAAAAAGAAAAAAACAAATATTTGCATGAAACATAAAAAAATAGTGCGTAAATATAATATTTAAAAAAAATAGAAATAAATACATCTTGAGCTTTAAATAAAGATGTTGTAATGTAAAATTTTACTACTTGTGAGAAGAAAATAAAAAGGAATTATCTTTAATATATATATTAGTAGTTTCCTCTGGTGAATCACTAGAAATTGGATTATAATATCCTAATTCCCATCATCTTCACTATGCTTATCACCAAATTTAATAACTTTTTTCATAATCACCATTAGCATTTTGTAAGCTTATAGCTAGCTCAACATCATCACCTAGAAGTTCAAAACTATTGCTCTAAGGTTGATCTTATTACTATTGCCTAATCTTTTTTTATTCTTTTAAGATATCTAAGGTAACACACATTGTGCAATAATGATAAAATGATCAAACTTAGTATATTTTCTGTTCAATTTAACTTTAGAGATCTCATATAATTTATATATCATTATTTCTCTATTAGAAATAGAATCAAATCAATTATAATTGAATAGAAGAATGTTTTTCTTATTTGATTTAGGATACTATAATTGTACAATTTATTGTAAAATCTCATAATAAGCAGTCTCATTATCTGAATGTGTGTTACCTATAACACACACACACACACACCTAAATTATACTATTTTCTTCTTCTAAACAAGAATTAGTGTAAAATCTGTAGCCATTCACATTATAACTCAGCTAGGTATTCACAACTCGTATGGATCCCCAAGTAAGGCCATGAAGGTCCTAGTTCTCCACTCTATTCCTCCAATTATGAGTCTATTGAGTGGAGCTATCTAAGAAAGTATGGGTAATAAATTTAACAAAAAAATATTTTATAATTATGATTATTTATATGTAATCTAAGCCATATAGAAATATGTCTTCAACCTTCTTATTAATAATAGTAACATCATTCACTTATAAGGAGTTCACGAACAACCTGAACTCAATATTGAAATTAACATGATTAGATAAACATCATATTTGAGCCATACAAAAAGTTGGATATCATTAGATTAACAATTTTACTCAAGAAAAGTTAAATTTATTGCAATTGATAAAATATTGATTGTTACTGCCCTTAGCTCTTTATCATTTAAATATCTTGAAGTGCTTCTATCTAATGCTTTTTTAGAATATTAGAAAATGTAAAGTATATTTTATGAAGCTCCAAACATTCAATATCATCCTTTTGTACATATGACTCAAAGTAGTAAGTGCATAAATTTGTAGTCTCCTAAGTCAAATAAGCTTCACATATTAATTAAGGCTTTAGGGTGTGCTTTATTTTATATAATTTTTTTGATTTTATTTAAATATTTATAATAATTTTAGAAATTAAGTGTGAATAAAAGATAATGAATCAATAATATTGGTCATTAGATATAGATACTTCTCAAAAGGGTATATCTAGTGATACTATATTGGACTTTCAACTCTAGCTTCATATGATAGATGTATTGGTAAGCACTCTATTGAGTCAAAAAAAAAATGCAAGGGAGAAAATCCTCTCAAGCTTGAACAATATGAGTGAAATGTTAGTTTCAAGTTAGTAGTATCCCCATTTAATCGCTAAACATAATTCTTTAAAGAATAAACTCAAACTCAAACAAACGATTCAGTATTTGATCAAGTAAAGCACTAAATGTAACTAATAATAAGCATTACAAGAAAATATGATAATCTTGGCTCTTCATTCCAAAATATTTTTTATATACCTATATCATGCATAAACTCAAATTGGAAGCATACTCTTATGATAACTTTAGTGATTGTACCCACTCACAAACTATCTTGAGAAAGAGAATCCTCAGTCTCAACTGCAAGCCCGAACTGTAGGAGTAGCACACTATTGAGATTCCCCTCAAAAACATCCATGGTCCCATCACCTTCTTGTTAGAAACCTTTCTAATCAAAGCATTTGAAAAACTCCTAAATAAAGCCTCTAGCATGCAGAAAGAAGCCCCTAGGATGACTTTCCTAAAAGATCACTCTTCTGTAGGACAATCTAAACCTATGAAGCTTCTAGAAAAGAAAGTAGGCAGTGTCTCCGTAGTGGACAAGGGAAAGGTTCCCATGCAGATATAGTCAGAGCAGCCTTTTCCTTTAGGCCACCACAACAACAGATATCATCTTCTTTTAAAAAGACTCCAACTAGCCCCCCTTTTTTTTTGAAAGAATGACCATACATATTCTTTCAAAAAAGAGGCAATGAGAAAGATTTTTAAAAATTTTAAAAAGTAGCCAGATTTCAAACTACCTAACCCAAAAGGCTGAGAAAGTTGGAAAGTAAATGGCTCTAACTACTGTCCATACCACCAAATTTTAGAGCATACTATTAAAAATTTCTTTACATTTTACAACTCGCTTAAAATAAACTACAAGAAGGGGTTGGTGATCATACTAAAGGAATGTCGTGTGGACCCTGAATAAGGGTCTATTAAGGTTATGACAGGTGACTCTACTTCTTCTAGTACTCCTTCTACAGATAAATGAGATGGGATATAGCTCTATCTCATTCTTCTAAAAAGTATATGATGAAAAATTTTAAAAATGTTATGCAGGATCTGATGAAGACCCAGAGGAAGATCATCCAGACTAATCCACCAGAGTCTGGAGAGCGAGTTCCACCTCTACCATATTTAGCACCTTCAGCTATATAAAAGACTGGAGAGTGGGGTGAGGGAGGGACATCTATTGTATATGATATAATTTTGTACAATAAAGATGGAAAGGCAAAACCTTATATGCCTTTATCCTTTTGAACTCATTGTAAAAAGATAAATAAAAAGTTTACCTCCAAAGGCATTTCATATATTCTTGCTATTTCTGATTAGCCTATTGTTGAAAATATTGAAAAATAAAATGATAAAAAAAAAAATTTTCTTGATGTGTTATATAAAATAAGATCAGATATTGATTGTCATGTGGAAGACCTACAAGGCAATCCTCTTAACATAGAGATAGAATTATCAGATTTTGATCAATCTATGGAGAAGGATATTAGTGATGAGGATCAGGTTGACACAACCCTCGGGGATATTACTAAAATCATTCTCTAAAGTGGAAGAGTTTTATCACCTCACTCGCCTTCTCCTCCTAAAGACAAAGGGAAGCAATTTATGGATCAAAGTTCAAATCCAGAACCTTTTCTAAAAGAAACAGTAGTCGAGCCAAATGCTCCTAAGGTGGACTACAATATTTTATCCCATATCAAAAAACTTCTTGCTAGGCAGAGCATTTATGACGCTCTTGTTCTCTCAAAATAAATGAGAGAGTCATTAGTACATGAATTATTTGACTTAGAGATATGCTTGATTGCTACCAATAACTTCCTTAGATAAGGCTAGGTACTTGAAGGAGATCCTAAGAGTTCCTTTCTCTGATAAGGATCTACTTTTGGGGACTATTGATCATAACCATCCCCTTTACATTTATGTTAAAATAGAAAATATTAGGTTATCAAGAGTTCTAGTAGACTATGCCACATCATTCAATATCATAAACTCTTGAACATTATCATTCTTGAAGATAGATACCAAAACTCAGGTCATACAAAATGTTACTGAGGGGTTTCAATGAAATCGGAGAGAAAACTTTAGGTTCTATCACTCTGTTATTGAAAATAGAAGGGTTGAAAATTGAAGCTAAATTCCATATCATAGACTTAGAGACATCCTTCAATGCCCTTTTAGGCAGACGTTGGATTCATGAGTATAAAATGATTCCCTCTTCACTCCACCAATGTATTTAGTACACTAAGGATGGAGAGGAATACATTATAAAAGGAGATATACAACCATTCTATGTTCATTAAATTGAACTTTATGAAAACACGCCTTATTACATGCCTAAGAAGCCAAAACATGATTCTGTGGAATCCAGCATTATTGAGACATCAAATAATGCAACAAATTAAAAAGAGAAAAAAGAAAAAAAAGAACCTCTAGTGATACAGATTGATTTGGAATCTAGTTCTGATGAGGATTCTAATAAAAAAGATGTCTTGATAAAGTTTGAGATTACATTAGAATTAGATAGCGAGGAAGAACAAACCAAGGCATTAAAGGATGAACTTGGGCTCTCCATATTTAAAAAATTAAAGAAATATGTGGACACTTTGACTTTAACACCCCTGTTCAAAATAAAGTATCTCAATTGAAAGTCAAAGTGTCCCCTAACCTATTAGGAGAAGTGGAGAAGTTGTCAAAATTTTATTCTATACCTGGACCTTCATGCTTAGAAGCTGATGTAAAGCTTGAAGATCTACTATTAAATGAAATATGATAACTTTCTTTTGATTGGTACTCTGAGTGTGTTAAAAACTCTGTGAAATGTGGTTTTATTACAAATACTTGGCCCAAAGATACAGCTCAATGCATGGAAAGCTTGTGAAATACTAAACATAAAAATTCAAATTCCAAAGCTAGCATTGGGTTTGGCATCATTGGACCACTAGATGATGTAGAACATTGCTTAATGATAAGAAATCATCTAGAATTAGAATAATTATTTAAAATTCCTTCTAACTTTTTAGAGGAATCATGCATAGAAACAACAAATAAATCTAATGATTGCTTACTTCAAAATGCTCCTCCGAAATAAAGTCTAGTATTGATGAGTTAAAGGAGGTTAACCTAGGAACTGCTGAAGACCCAAAGCTAACTTTTATAACCTAGGAACTGCTGAAGACCCAAAGCTAACTTTTATCAGTACTTTGCTGGGTCTAGAAAATTTTGAAGTGTTAATCACCTTACTCCTTAAATATAATGATTGCTTTTCTTGGAGCTATGATAAAATGCCAGGCTTATCACTAAAAGTTGTAGTGAATAAACTAGAGATTAAACCTGATGTAATTCTAGTAAAACAAGCTTTTAAGTGAATTTATTTAAAAATTGAACAACAAGTAATTGCTAAAGTAAAGAAACTAATCGAAGGAGGCTTTGTGAGAGAAGAATAATACCTTGATTGGTTAGGCAGCATAGTCCCCATAAAGAAAAAGAATGGTCAAATATGCATTTGTGTTAACTTTAGAGACTTAAATAAGGCTTGTCCTAAAGATGAGTTCCCGTTGCCAATATAAGAACTTATGGTAGACATAACCTCTTCACATAAGATATTTCCATTCATGGATGGATCATCAGTATAACTAGATTAAGATGTCTCTAGAGGATGAAAAACATATGACATTTAGAACTCTTACATGGTCATGCCATTTGGTCTCAAAAATTTTTGGGTTACATACCAAAGAGCAATGACTAGAATCTTCGATGACTTGATTCATAATCAAGTCGAGTATTATATTGATGATCTAGTCATCAAAAGTAAAATAAAAGAAGATCATTTATATGATTTACAAATAATATTTGAATGGTTGTGTCGCTATAACATGAAAATGAACCATTGAAGTGTACTTTTGGAGTAACTTCGAGAAAATTGTTAAGGTTCATAGTGCGGCACAGTAGGATAGAAATTGATCCAAAAAAAATAAAAAAAAATAAAAGCTATTATAGAAATGCTGCCACCTAGAAGTCTTACACGGTTAAGATCATTGTAGGGAAGGCTTACATATTTAAGGAGGTTCATATCAAACTTGTTAAGATGATTTCAACCATTTGTAGCATTAATACAGAAAGATTCCAAATTTATTTCGGATGAAAAATGTCAAAATGTGCTGAAAGTCATAAATAATACTTGATGAATCCTTGTTTTTATTCTATTCGGGAAAACCATTGATTTTATACAAAGTGGCTTTGGATGAATCACTTGGGGCTTTATTAGTCCAAGTAAATGAAGAAGGAAAAGAAAATGCTCATCACTATCTCAACCGTAGACTCATCCCAACAAAAATGAATTATCTGCCTATTGAGAAGCATTGTTTAGCCTTTGTCTTTGCCTCTCAGAAACTAAGACATTACATGCTTTCTCATAGAGTCAATTTAATCTTGAGAGTGAATCTATTACAATATATTATGACACTTGACATTGCGGGCGTTGGTCGATGATTATTATTTGAGATCACTTACATTCCTCTTCATGCTTTAAAGGATAATTCATACGACTTCTTAGTATCACATGCCATGCAGAGTTCCCCTTTAAATGATGATCTTCTAGATGAGGAGATCATGACATCAGAAGGTGAGCCAAATGCCACTTGAGAATTGTATTTTGATGGCATAGTATCATCTAAGAAAAATAAAGAATTAAATTCATCTATCTTAGGGAAGGCAACTATTGGGTTACTTTTTATAACCCCAGATAAAGGAATGATGTGATATTTCTATCATCTGGCCAAGCCTTGCATAAAGAATGAAGTTGAATATGAGGCTCTTATCACTGGATTAGAGCTAGAAATCCTTGTGGATGTGAAAAATATAAAGATCTTTGGAGATTTTCAATTGATTATAAACCAAGTGAGTGGAAGCTATAAGGTTTTGCATCCAAAACTCTTTAGTTATTATCAATACATGATGAAACTACTTAAGAAAATTACATACATCACTTTGTATAAAATATCTCACGAGATAATTCTATAGCGGATATTTTGGCTAAGTTTGCCAAAGAAATTACATGCCTTGAAAAGAATCTATTTCTATAAAGGTTCAAAATCAAAAGTTTTATCTCTTATAGATTTAAATTACATGAATAGGAAAGTAGAAATGCAAATGTGTTAGCCACTCTTAGAAGGTCAAGTAGAATGTGGGAGGCTATTCATTGACTACCTGAGTAAGGGGAGGTTTCTTGATAATAAGTCACTCTCAAATCAAATAAAGAAATGTGTCTTATTTTATGCATTAATTAATGATGTGTTATACCGTAGGCCATTTGATCAAATTTGGCCACCTGTTTAGATAAGAAAGAAGCTCATAAGATTGTGACTGAAGTACACTTTAGATTATGTGGTGCTCACCAATCTAGACCCAAAATGAAATTGAAAATCAAAAGACTTGGATATTATTGGTCATCGATGTTAAATGACTATATGAAAATTGCACATCATTGCCATAAATGCCAGATAAATGGTGTGATCTTACATCAACCTCTTAATATACTACACCTTACGATTGCCTCTTGGCCCTTTGAGAGTTGGGGTACTGACATCATAAGGCCTATTGACCCTCCTTCATCAAAAGGGGATTATTTTATAGTAGCTACAACATGTTATTTTTTATAAATGGGCTGAAGCAGTACAACTAAAAAAAGTAAAGACATATCATGTGTTAAAATTCTTTTAGGAAAATATTGTATATCAATTTGGTGTTCCTCGTTGAATCATATCTGATAATGGTCTATCATTTAAGTCCACAATTAAATCATTTTGTGGCTAGACATAAAATAGATTGGAGATATTCAACCATCTATCATCCTAGGGCAAATGGAATGGCCAAAGCATTCAATAAAACTTTAGTAAGAATTTTGAAAAAGGTACTTGATGAAAATAAACGCCAATGGCATGAAAAGTTGGTTGAAGCCTTATGGGCCTACCGGACCACATACATGACACCAACTTAGTACACATTTTATGCTTTAGTTTATGAAACTGAAGTAGTTCTTCAATTAGAAGTGCAATTATCTTCATTAAGAATAGCAGTCAACAACAACATTACAATAAATCAAAGTCATAAACTCTGATTACATGAACTTGAAAGCCTTGAAGAAAGATGCTTGAAAGCACAATAAGACCTTGAACTATACCAATCATGTATGGTTCAAGAACATGATAAATTTGTCCATTCTAGAACTTTCCAAGTAGGAGACTAGGTCTTGGTTCTTAAATGATCAATTTTAGCTCATCAGATTGATAACAAGTTGAGCTAACTTGGGAAGGACCATTTGTAGTGAAAAATTTATGAAGGAGGTTCTTACCAACTTATTACTTGTAGTGGTGAACATCCAATGCCACCAATCAATGAAAGTTACCTAAAGAAATATTATATGTAACTTGCACTCTATTTTAAAAGAATGATGATCAATAAAAATTCTATT
This sequence comes from Cymbidium sinense, assembly GCA_021442155.1. NCBI lineage: Eukaryota > Viridiplantae > Streptophyta > Magnoliopsida > Asparagales > Orchidaceae > Cymbidium > Cymbidium sinense. Next base: position 51,770,351 of record CM038229.1, read on the forward strand.
TCTTTTTACTCCTTTTGCAGTGGACATTATTTCTTTCTATGCAATGGTCCTTAAAATCTTATATAGTCTTCTTAAATGCAATCTATTTATGATAAGAGTAAGCATCTTTAGGTCACCTTTCACACACTTACCTTTAGCTAGAATAAAGCCTTTCATGGCATCTTCCTCATATTTTCTATAGGTTTAGAACAAGTCTTTTAAGACACCATCCCTATTATTCATAGATTAGGAATAAGTCATTGAAGACACGTTTTTTTATCAAATTGACTATTTAGATTAGGATTAAGTCATGAAGAAACCTCTTCTATTAACCAAAAAATATTGAGGATTGGAACAAGTCAATAAGACCCCTTTCCTCTTTCTTAGCTATCTAGGCTAAATTAAGTCATTGAAGGCCCCATCTTAATAGCTAATCACATAGGTGTAAGGCCCATAGAAGGTTGTGATATTTTAATTTGGAGTCATAAGGACACCACACAGATCTTAGGAGGTACTTATTGAAGTGATTGGGTGTGACATTAAGGTATGATATACAATCTCAAAAATAGAAATATGACCCTGCAATGAACCTAATCACCTAATAAGGACTCCTAAGACAGATGGATCTACATATATACCAGAGATCTTTCCTCTACTTTACATAGAGAAGTAAAGTAGGGTTTATTTTATGCCAGGTTCTTTAGTTTCCTATGGAAGAAAGCTTCCATAGTTAATTATATCTTAGGTAATGGGAATTTCATAAGAAAACTCTCAATTAAAGTAGTCAATAAGTATCTGTAAAGATTTGAAAGATAGTCCATCAAGGACTTGGGTACTTTTGGAAACCAAGTGGGAAGGTTCACGTAAGAAGACTTATTTATCGATTCTAAAGGAGAATAAGTAGGAAGCACCCATGATACTAGGAAGCCTAGTGAGTTCTTCAATATACCCTATAATGAGGCTTTACATTTTTTAAAGAGAGGATTTACTTTTATTTAAGTTGAAATCTTATTAGAATGCTGGGGCTTATAGTCCATCAACACAAGATTGTGAAAACACCTAAGAAGTGAGGACTTATACTCATAGCCTGAAGGAAATAAGTAGCCTCGGAACCTAAATCTAAAATACTTTAGCACAAGCTAGAAGCATGACTTAGTATAATAATAAAAATGGGATATAATAGTTTACCTTCATAAGAGAAAATAGATACATCCCAACTCTTTTGGACTTACAACTGCCTGGACTTAAATCATCAAAACTAAATCAAACTAAACTAAAATACTAACCTAAGCCACATGACCCAACTCCATGGACTTAGACCAATTCCTTCATTCTAAAACCAAAATTCAATTTATTTTCTCATGAATCAATCATACCTTCAATCATGTTCACAAATATAAATGAAATCTACAATCATCAAGCCAAACCAAAAATAACCCAAGTCAAACCCAACATAACTCATTTGACTTGAAGGATCCAAATTAACCAAAACCAAATCAATTGCAATTGAATTTATATATCAATCCCAAATTCATATATAAACTCAACTAAGTTCAACTCAACTTAAAATCAAGCTAACTAAACCCAATTAGTCCACTTGACCCAAAGTGGCCAATTTGACTTATTTGAGCCAAGTTCCAATCTTACCCAAATTGGATTGAACCAAGCCCACAAAGACCACCTATCATGATTGTTGATTACCCTAGCTTGAGCAATTGTCAGAAATTAGGTCAAACCAAGTTAACTTGGTCCTTTGACCAAGCCAACTCTCTTAACCCATATGAACCCAAACTAGCCAAATTGTAACCTAAGCCAAACCCTTTGAAACCAATGATTTATACCAACTCAAAATCAATATTTGAACATGACTTGACCTTTAATTGAGCAAAACCAAACCCAATTGGCCCTCTTGACCCAAGTTGACCCAAATTGACATAAAAGACTAAATTGGGTCAAATCAAAATATAAACCAAATTGATTACAACCAATAGCTAAAGTTTATTTCAAATTGATTGTTGAACTTAACCAAAGCCATGATTAGACCCAATTGACCCAATTGAACCCAATTGACCCACTTAGCCTAAATTGACCTAAAGGGTCAAATTGGCCTAAATTAAAACAAACCCAAAATAATTGAAACCAAAGCCTACAATCATTCTCAATTGGTCAACCAAACCTAACCTAACACCTAACCTAAGCTAATTTGGTCAATTTGGTCAAATTGGTCAACCTAACCCATTTGACCAATTTGATCTCAAACGAGCCAAAATCAAATATAAGACAAACTAAGCCAAACTAATTGTACCAAAATATCCCAAATAATCATATGAACTTGACCCAACCCCTAGTTTAACCCAATTTGACCAATTGGTCAACTTGAACCAACCTAACCCAATTTGACCCATTTGAGCCAAATTGAGCCAAACCTAATCAAATCAACTCCAAATCACTTGAAACTTAGGCTGACCCACTTTTGACTCATTTCAAATCTGCTCAAATCAAATCCAATGCTAAATGACCATGATATCCTTGGGTCAAAGGTATCATAGAAGATAAATTACCCATGTAAGTGGTCATTTCTATTCCTTGGCCAGTTGGCACTCTCCCAATGGTCGACCGAGGCACCTAGGACACTGCCCAACCTTACCCAAGGGATGGTTTGATCAGCCATGATGCATGGGAGTTGAATTCACCTCACCGCATCTATGACACACTTGGCCACCAAGAACACCCACTTCCTCCCCTTGACAGCCACTCCTCTGTGCTCAGCCAACCAAGATGAGCCACCTAATTCTCACCATGGCCATCTCGGTGGACGACCGTAGCCAAAATGCATCCCATCATTTGATAGGGGGGGGGGGATATACACCCTCTGTTTTCCACTCAAACTGACATGAATTCATTCCTCAGAGCCCTAGCTACCTAAGACAAGCTGCCAGAGCCATTCCCCTAGCTTCCCGAGCTTTCCCATTACTGGTTTCCTTCAAGCCTAAATAAGGCAGCTCCTCCTTCAATCCAACTTTCCCATTTCTCAATCCAAATCACTTGCTTTCACTGAGCAAAATGATCACCTCTCGAGCCTTGGCCGGATGTGCAACTTTGATCAAACTGAGCTCTAAAGTGATGGATTTTGATCTTCCAAGTGAACGAAGGGAAATTGATCCAATTGCTGCTCAATAAGGCTTCATCTCCACTGGACGAAGCTTCCTCAATTATTTGCGCTACCAGTCTTGAGCTCCGGCGAGGTATGCCATTAAAATTGAGCTTTTGGTGAAAATTTGTCTAAGCTTTCCGAAGGAAAGGTGCATCTCATGTGATCTTGACTTTTGGATCCCCTCCGATTGATGTCATGAAGGTGGATCTATTTTCAATCGAGCTCCGGTGAGCTCAGATCAAGTGAGCAACGGCAGATAGACTCCATTCTCTCTCGCTTGCATGATGATGGATCACTCACCGTCCATTCCATGTGATCATAATGTATGATCGTGATTAGATCTGCTAGATCAATCTAATTGAATCTTATTAAGCCATGGGATTAATCAAAGCCATCCGTTCTTGGATTAGATGGCGGACGAGAAAGCGCTCCCGTCTCTCCACATAAGCACTGAGTCGGATAAGATTTAAATAGCTAATCCCATGGCACCACATAAAAATCATGCCGCGTTAGCATGTCATGTGGCGTTGATGGAATTAAGGCTTTAATTAAGGATAATTAATTGATTTTAATGGCTGAAACTTCCAAAATTCATAAAAAATCATAGAAAAATAAACAAATACAAATAAATACTCATTTTAAAGGTATTTAAGAAGAGAATTAATTAAAAATGATTTTAACTAATTTTGAATAGTAATTAATACTTAATTAGGGTTTAATTATAAAATTAATTAGCTTAATTACTCTTTAAATTTAGGTTTTAATTATAAAATTATAATTAGTACTCCTTTATTACTTGAGCAATTAATCCCAAATTTTGTGGGTTAATTTAATGGGATGACCTTTGCCTCTCATGATTTTCTTAAAATTTATTGATCACTTAATTAGGAAAATTGACTAATTAAATTCTAATTGCTCTTTTAAGTTAATTAATGATTAATTAATCCCATGAACAATAATAAATTGGTTAATTAAGTTTATTAATCATTGCTCAATAATAAGTCAACTAAGGAATAAGGTTGGGACCACTTTCCTAACCTATTCCCCTAAGTTCATTTCACATTTCAAAATGAAATTAATTGAGATTTAACTAATTAATTAAATCACTTAATTAATTAAATTGATATCATAATCATATTAAATCTTAATTAATTAATTCTTGGGTAGACCTTTAGGTGTTCAATAACCCAAAGATATCTTAAGAAAATTATGGTTAACCCACATGTGTGGGAAGGCCATAAGAGTACTTAATTAAGTTCTTTAAATTAATTAACCATTAATTTTGAGCCAATTGCATTCGATCCCTTTTATTTCTTAGGATCATTGCTAATTTAATTTCCAATTCATGTGCATATCATATTGGCTCATAATTATTTGGGTAATTATGTTAAGGTAACATAGGAAGGGGTTAATTATTGTATTCAACTCATATTACAACCTAATTAACTCATAAAATCAACTTAATTATATTTCATTAAACCAAATTAATTAACAAACATGGGAATGATTTAGGATCAATGAAACTTCTTCTCACATCCTTAAATCAAATCAAAACATGAAATTAAAAATGATATTAAGAAAGCTTTGGTTTACTTTAAATGGCTTTATTTAATGTAATTATTCTTAGGAGTTAATTTGATTGAATGAAAGCATGTGTTTATGTTTATTCATTCCTTTCCAATCAAGTTAAATGTTGTATGTCATTTGAAATCATGCATTCATCTTTTCAAAACTAATTAAATCAAAATGATTTCTTTTATATCAAGCTTGCATGCATTGAGTTAATTTATAATATGTGTGGCTACTATCACTATTAAATTCAAATATATTTTTCAAAAGTTTACAAATAAATGATGATATGTAGTATTATTAGTTATAAATACATGTGGCATTTATTTTAGAGGCATTGTCCTTCAATGCACCTAATCACTTAATAAAGACTTCTAAGGCATGATGGTTCTTCGAATATACCAGAGATTTTTCCCTTGCTTTATATTGATGAATAAAGTAGTGTTTATATTAAACTAGGTTCTAAAGTTTCTTATGGAGGTAAGCCCCCATAGTTAATTACATCTTAGAGAATGAAATTCTCTAAGAATACTCTCAATTAAAGTAGACAACTATCATATCCAAAGATTTCAAGGCTAGACTATCAAAGGATTGGTTATATTTGAAAAATCAAATGGGAAAGTTCAAAGAGAAGACTTATTTTTGGAAGCCAAAGGGAATAAGTAGGGAATGCTCATGATACTAGAAAGCCTGGTGAGTATTCCAATCTATCCTATGGTTGGGCTTTACATATTTAAAATTGAAGCGATTTATGTGTTTTGAATTGAATTTTATTAGAATGCTAGGGCTTATAATCCATCAACAAAAGGATGTGAAAATGCCTAATAGGTGAAGATTTATGCTTGTAGTCTGAAGAAAATAGCTACCTCTAATCCTGAAATTAGGTGGCTTTAGCATAAGCTAAAGTAGGACCTAAATTTATGTGAAGATGGACATAAGGTTTACCTCTACAAGAGAGGATAAACTTCCTGACTTCTAAGCTTATAACTACTTAGAGTGGCCATCAGCTAACTCCTCCTACAATTTTAAAATCATATAGTCTAGTCTTATGAAATTGCAAGATGGTTGGGCCATTATTATTATAGAAAGGGATTAAAGTCCTTAAACCAACTCTCTAAGAGAGTACAACATGAGTGGTATGAATAATAACTTAATCTAATGCAAAACATTTTTAAATTTTATTTCAATTTTGACACTTCATTTTGACAAAGGCTTTAGAATTTTGATGCCTATATGCATGATGAAAGTAGGTTGTTGGCAAAATCACCAAGGGGTGTTTTCCATCACAAGGATGCCCTCATGTCAAGCATTCCCTATCATACAAGGATGAAAATCCCTTATTTTCAAGAATGAAGTAATAGGATATTCATGTTGTGAAACATTCAACCATTCAGCTAAGGGATTGCTAAATCTTTTAATTATCTTGATTTACATCTTAAGCTTTATGGTGAGGTTATGAGTTGTAAAAAAATTATGAGTGATTACTTGGGTAGAAAATTTATTTTATCTTAAGAGCCTAATTGTATCCAAGCCACACATTAAGCCATCAATCATTTAAGAAACTAAGAAAAGCATCATTTATGGTACACAATCTAAACAAATCATCAACCAATTTCTATAACTATCATGAAATAATAAAAAGTCATTGTGGACGGATACCACCATACAACTCGAAAAGAAAAGATAGGTGCAGAACTCTACCCTTATACACGGAATATAAAATAATAATTATAGTTTATAAAATGATATGGGGGTCTTCTTTCCTTTATTTCTTTATATCTTCTTTCTTCCTTTCTCTTGATTTATGTGCTTGCTTCAAAGGCATCATTGGGCCTCCTAAAATAAAGCCTTAGGCCTTTGCTCATCCTAATCTCCCTTAGCACTAATCCTAATTCCTAATGCAAAAGTACATTAAAAATAAGAAAAGTAAATCTAAGTACACTACAAAATAAGTGTGTAAACATATATACAACCTAAGCAATTATATTTATAATTTGGACTTAGCACCCTACATGGTAACCAAGCTCTCTATCCTAACTTGGATTATGAGGACTTATAAAGAGAGCATTTATATTTATTTTAAGCACCCTTAAGCACAATATGATTAGGCTAATATCTCTACCTCTAGTCTAGAAATATACACTAACATCAAGTCTAAACATCATAAAATAAAATATACCTCACATTATGCACCATCCTAACATAGAACTAGAAGTGGTGACTTAATTCTAATGTGTGTGTGAAGCTTGGTGTGGTGTGTGTGTGGTGTTAATTTTTGGATATAGAGGACACCACGTAGATCTTAGGGGGTACTAATTGAAGTGATCAGGTATGACATTGAGGTATGATATACTACCTTGAAAGATAGAGACATCACCCTTCAATGAACCTAATCACCTAATAAGGACTTTTAAGGCATGATGGGTCTTCGAATATACCAGAGATCTTTCCTCTTCTTGACTTGGAAAAGTAAAGCAAGGTTTATTTTAAGTTGGGTCCGTTAAGTTCCTTATGGAGGTAAGCCCCCATAGTTAATTGCATCCTAAGGAATGAAATCCCTTAGGAATACTCTTGATTAAAGTAGAAATTAAAGTCTCCAAAGGTTTCAAGGCTAGACTATCAAAGGATTAGTTATATTAGAAAATCAAGTGAGAAAACTCAAGGAGAAGACTTATTATCAAAGCCAAAGGAAATGAGTAGGGAATGCTCATGATATTAGGAAACTTAGTGATCATTCCAACCTATCCTATAATTAGGCTTTATATGTTTGAAGTTGAAGAGATTTATTTATTTGAGTTAAAATTTTATTAGATTGCTAGGGCTTATAATCACCAACACAAGATGTGGAAATGCTTATGCTTGTAGCCTACAAGAAATTGCTACCTGGGATCCTAAATATAGGGAGCTTTGGGAAGAGCTAAAACCACGATCTAAGCAAAAAATAATTATATGGTTTACTCCACAAGAGAGAGTTAACCACCCAACTGCTGGACTTATAATCGCTTGGAGTGGTAGTTAGTTAACTCCTCCTACATTTTAAAATCATATAAGCAAGTCATATAATTTTTCAAGATAGTTAGGTTGTTATTATTTAGAAAGAGACTAAAGTCCTTAAACCCACACCCTAAATAGACTAGAGCATGAGTGGTATGAGTAATGACTGAATTTATAAATATAAATCTTTTCAAATTTTATTTGATTTTGGACACTTCATTTTGATAAAGGCTTTATAATTCTGTATGCCTATATGCATGTTGAATTGGGATCATGGGCTAAATTAGAGAAAGAGATGTTTTCACCATAGAGGCCCTCAAAGGTCAAGTCTTCCCCATCGTGTAAGGATGGAAATCCTATCTTAACAAGAGTGAGACAATATGAATGCATGATGCTAAACATACAACATTTAACTAAAGAGTTGTTAAATCTTTTAATTATCATGATTTAACACCTAGGCTTTATGTGAGATTATGAATTATTTAAAACTTTAATTATGAATTGTAGTTGGGTAAAAAAATTATTTTTCCTAAGAGCTTAATGGGATCTAGGCCACAACATTAAATCACCATTCATGAAGAACTATGAAAGGGCATGCCATTTATTACACACAATTTAAACAATAATATCAATTAATTTTATAAATCTAGTAAAAGAATAAGAGGCAGTGAAAATCTTATCATACAACCCAAAAAAGAAAGGATGGGTAGCCGAGCTCTACCCTTATACATCCTAGAAAATGAAAGAATAATTATAATTAATGAATGAATGCTATGGGGGTCTTCATATCTTCATTTCTCCTTCATTTCTTCATATCTCTTCCTTCTCCTTTTGATTTGATTTGCTCCACTTCAAAGGCATCATAGGGGTTCCCAAGATAAATCCTTTTAGCCACTGCTCATCCTAATCTCTCATAGCACTTATCCTAATTTTTAATACAAAATTACATTAAAAATAGGAAAAGTAAAGCTAACTACACCTATAAAATAAGTGTTAGCTAAATAAACATACAATCCCAAGAAGTTATATCATAATTTGGACTTAGTAGCTATGGGTAACCAAGCCCTATCTAACTTGGATTATGCTTAGGGCTTAAGCAACATGCATACAAAGAGAGCATTTATATTTATTTTAAGTGACCCTTAAGCATAATCCTCTGTAGAAAATATGATTAAACTAATCACAACCTACCATCAAGTCTACGAAACATACACCCTAACATCCAGACTAAAATAATACATCATAAAATAAGACATACATCACACCATGCACCGTTCTAACTTAAATCTAGAAGTGGTGACATAATTTTAATGTGTGTGTATTATGGCTTGTGTGGTTTGTCCTAACTAGGAATTAATGTTATGATTTTGTTTGTGTGAAAGGATGTTTAATCATAAGAGGTTGATTTTATTTAAAGTGATTTAATTAATTTAAAAAGTTTACTTAGTATTTTCTTATTGTTTAATATGACCTTCACTTAGCAACTAAATGTTGTAAAGAAAAGAAAAGAGGTTGCCCTCTTTCATCCCTACCCTAAGCCACTTTCTAAAGCATGTTGATTTTATTTGATTCTCTTTAGTGAATGACTCATTAATCATCTTTCATTAATCCTAAGTTTTGGTTCACCTTAAATGATTGCATTTAACATGAAAGGCTTCTTAAGATTAACTTAATTGAATTACTAACACATATACATTATTCTATTCCATCACATGTAGCATGCATATGACTCAATTTTAAGTATGACTACACATGCAATATATTTCTTTTAGCACACCTTAGATGAAAGATGCATAAGTGTATTTTATAGAAAATGGGATTTTCACTCATTAGCTAAATACATAATCAAGTGTATAAAATTTTTAAGCAAGTACTTCGCCATTATTACCCAAGGGAGTGAGGTAAAGACTTCATTGGGGCTACTTAAAGCCTCGTGTCCCTAGAATGTCCAGACTAGATATACCCATTAGTCTTGAATACACATGAATGTACAAATGATTACAAGAATGAAAAATCATGCAAAAATTGTATTTCTTTCAATTGAATTATTTATGCATTTGAGCTAAAGTTGAAAATAAGATTTTCATTCATTAGCTAGATGCACATACAAGTGTATAAAAGTTTTAAGCAAGTACTTCACCATTATTAAACCAAGGGAGTAAGGTAAAGACCTCCTTGGGGCTACTTAAAGCCTTGCATTCCTGGAATGTCTAGACTAGATGTAACCACTATTCTTGAATACACATGAATGTACAAGTGACTACAAGAATGAAAAATCATGTAAAAATTGTATTTCTTTTAATTGAATTATTTATACATGTGAGTTAAAGTTTAAAAAGGAGATTTCGATTCATTAGCTAAATACACATACAAGTGTATAAAAGTTTTAAGCAGATACTTTACCATTGTTAAACTAGGGGAGTGAGATAAAGACCTCCTTGGGGCTACTTAAAGCCTAGCATCTCTGGAATGTCTAGATTAGATATACCCACTATTCTTGAATACACACGAATGTACAAGTGACTACAAGAATGAAAAATCATGCAAAAGTTGTATTTATTTTAGTTGAATTATTTATACATGTGAGCTAAAGTTCTATATGAATTATAATATAGAAATACATAGGAATGAATTCAAGCAAATGTTGTGTCCTTTTCAAATGGGCTATACACTTGTTAACATTCAAATCTTATGTAATCCATATAGACTAAAGAAAGAGAACTCCATATCACATGTTCTAAGCCATAGACACATGCAATTTATAGACATTTATAACTATTATCACTTCAAATATTATAGTTGACTTATAAACTTTTGAAAATAACTTTTATTTAATAGTGATAATGGCCACACATATTATAAATTTAATTCAACACATGCAAACTTAACATAAGAAAAATTCATTTAAATTTAAATATTTTGAAAAAAATGAATGCATGAAATCACATGGCACACATCATTTAATATGATTAGAAAGGAATAATAAGACATAGAACACATGTTTCATTCAATCGAACTAATTCCTAAGGATAATCATCTCAATCAAAGCATTTAAAGAAAACCAAGGCTTTTTAATCATAATTTTAAGTTTATATTTCAATTTGATTTAAAAAAAATGAGGGAAAGTTTGCTAATCTTTACCCATTCCCAGGTTTGTAAGTTAATTTGGTTTAATGAAATATAATTAAGTTGATTTTTATAGGTTGATTAAGTTATGATATGAATTAAATAAATTAGTTAACCCTTAACTATGGCACTTTAAGATAATTAACTAAATAATTATGAGCCAACATGATATGCAAATACATTTGAAAATTAAATTAGCAATGCTCCTAAGAAATGAAAGGGGTCTAATGCAATTGGCTCACATTTAATAGTTAATTAAGCTTAAGGAACTTAATTAAGTACATTTATGGTTTTCTCACACATGTGAGCTAACCATGATTTTCTTAAATGTCTTTAAGATATTGAACACCTAAGGATCTACCCCTCAAATTATTAATTAAGTTCAGATGTGTCTTGAATTTTAATTAAACTAATTAAGTAATTAATTAATCCATTAATCCTTAATTAATTTCCTCTTGAAAAAGTGAATGAAAATTCAGAAAAAGATTAGGAGAGAGGCCCCTAAATCTCCTCACTGTTAAAAAAATAATAAATGACCCAATTAATTAATTAAGGTACTGTTCACAAGATTAATTAACCCTTAATTAAATTAAGAGAGTAATTAAGGCTCAATTGGATAATTTTCTTAATTAATTAGCCAATAAATTCTAAGAAAATTAGGGGAGGAAGAAGTCATCCTCTTAAACAATCCCAAAAAATTTGAGGTCAATTAATTAATTAATTAATTAGAGAGTAATTAAGGTAATTAACTTTTTCAATTAAATAATTAAGGTAATTAACTTTTTCAATTAAACCTTAGTTAATTTAATCATTATTCAAAATTAATTGAAATCAATTTTAATTGAATCCTAAAATACCTTCAAAATGAATATTTACATGCATTTTTATGATTTTTCTATGATTTATTATAATTTTACAAAGTTTTAACTGATTTAAATGATTTTTCATGATTTTTATAAAGTTTTTTAATTTATTTTTGCTAAGTAGACTATTTCAACTTCATAATGTCCCAATCTCTCAAAATCCTTTTAAGTTGAAATTTTATGGTAGTGTATTTTAACTTCAATTTGAATCCCTGAAAATTTCAAACTAATATGATGTGTATTTTTGGTTTAATTAATGAGATTTGATTTTTACTAAAACCTAAATTAAGCTCAGAATATTCATTAAAAATTAAGGATTTTTGGTTTGTTAGACTCCCTCAAAAAGATGAATCCAACGACCACTTATTTGCAATTTTGATTTAGTATTGTATTTTCTATAAATTATTGAAGTTCTAGGTGATTTAAATAATTTTTAAAACTTGAAAATGACCAAAATTCCTACTTAAACCAAGTGTGTGAACAACATGGTAATTCCACCGATTGGTCACATGTTCCATGCCACATGGTATATATGCGATTGGCGGACATGCCCTTTGAGCGAAAGAGAGGAGACCGCAGATGGATCGAACGGTCCATAATGAATCTACATGATTTGGGCTTAAATCACAGTCATCTGTCTCTCGTGAATGGGAGATCGCGACGGGTTTTGTCCGTGGCGGATAATGATGGCGTGTGACTGCAAATCGATGGGATTTCACGGATTTTTTGAAATTGAACATAATTCCATCCGATTGGGCTCGATTTCACATCAATTCTCACTAGAAAACTTTCATTTTCGCATTGGGATCATATGAAATGAAGAATGCAAGAGTTTTCTAATGAAAATTTCTAAAAATGAGCAAGCATTGTCACAAACAAAGAATCCTATGGTCGGCTAAAGGATTTGAAAATTACCTCATCAAGGATGGTTTTTCTGTATTGATCCGAGCACACTCCTAGATGTGAGATGAAGCCTTGGAATGAATCTAGATCCTTGCCTACACTTGGAATGTTGTATCCACTAATGACCGTCACCTCATTACTGCAATTCACTCAGTTTGGTGTTCTTCTAGCCCTTAGGAAGTAGGGAATGAGTTTTTAGTTGCTTGGGGGAGCTCCTAGAGTATGTGTGATAGCAGAATGAGTTCTCTTGAGGTTTTTATTCCTTTGTGCTTAGTTTTGGCGAAAATCACCTATAATGGTGATTTTTGGCTCCTATTAGCTGTCCTATGGCTTGGGGTGGTTGGGAATGGCAAGAAATCATCTTAGGTAGCTTAGTTTTATTGGCCAAGAGGGATTAGTGGTTGCCAAGAGGGATTAGTGGGTTTTCTATGGGTTTCAAATGCTCCAATGGGGGAGGTGAGGTGAATTCACCTCCCCATGAGTTATGGCCAACCCAACCACCTCTTGGGTCAGGTTGGTTAGTGTCGTTAGAGCCTATGTGGACCAATGGGAGAGTGCCAAGTTGCCAAAGAATGAAAATGATCACTTATAAAGGTGATTTGTTTTTGTGACTGACTCACTAGGTGTAAATGAGCTGCTTGGAAACGAACTTTGTTCATGTTCGGCTTGTTTGAAATTTATTTTGTTCATGTTCGGCTCATTTTAAAATCAATTTGTTTGTTTTCATCTCGTGTTTGAAATTGGCTCAAAATGCAATAATCCAAAAAATCTGTATGAAGGAGGATTGAGCTCCAATCTTTTGCATAAAGTTCTAACCACCAAGCTATGCTTGTATTTGTAATAAATAATTGTGTTCATATGTATGTAATAATAATAATAATAATAATAATAATAATAGTAATAATAATAATAATAATAATAGTAATAAATAATAATAATAATAATAGTAATAAATAATAATAATAATAATAATATAATTTTTTATTTCGAGCTAAATCGAGCCGAACACGATCGAACAAATGATTGTTTATGTTCGGCTTATTTATATATCGAGCTTGAAATGTCTTTTCATATTCATTTAGTTAGTTAACAACGCGAACAACTAATAATAGGCCAACACGTCATGAACAATGAGCTTTTTTGACAGCCCTACCCTTGACCCAATGGTATAATGGTCATTTGGCATTGGATTTGATTTGGGTAGATTTGAAATGAGTCAAAAGTGAGTTGGGCCAAATTCAAGTCATTTCGAGTTCATTAGATTTAATTTGACTCAATTTGACCCATTTGGGTCAAATTAGGTTAGGTTGACCAATTGGTCAAATTGGGTCAAAGCAAGGGTTGGGTCAAGTTCATATGACAATTTGGAGAGGATTGTATGCTTTGGTTTGATTTAATTTGGATTTAATTTGGGTTTAGTCGAATTTTACCCTTTATGTCAATTTGGGTCAAATGAGGTCAAGAGGGCCAATTGGGCTAGGTTTGGCTCAATTGAAGGTCAAGTCATGTTTAAATATTGATTTTGGGTTGATTTGAATTATTGGTTTCAATGGATTTTTCTTAGGTTATAATTTGGCTAGTTTGGGTTCATATGAGTTAAAGGGTTGACTTGATCAACCAACTAGGTTGACTTGGTTTGACCTAATTTATATCAATTGATCATCCTTGGGTGATCAATAATCATGTCATGGAGTTTGGATTGGCTTAATTCACTTTGATTTGGATTGAATTGGATTTTGGTTTATGTAGGTCAAATTGCACTTTGGGGCAAGTGAGCCAATTAGGCTTAGTTGGCTTGATTTTGGGTTAAGTTTGATTTAGTTGAGTTTATATATGGATTTGAGATTGATATATAAATCCAATTGCAACTTGTTTGGGTTCAAATGAGTTTTAGTTTTTTTGAATATTTCAAGTCAAATGGGCTAAGTTGGGTTTGACTTGGGTTGATTTTGACTTGGCTAGATGATTGTAGGTTTCATTTATATTTGGAAAGATGATTAAAAGAATGATTGATTCAAGAGAAAATCTATTGATTTTGGTTTAATTTAGATGGGTTTTGACTAAGTTCAAGGAAATAGCTTAAAGGGTTTAAATTAGCTTTTAATTTGATTTTGGATTTGGTTTTGGCTATTTGAATTCATATTTCATTTATATTTGGGAAGATAATTGAGTACATAAATGACTAATGAGAAAATCACTTGAGTTTGGAGTGATTTGAGGCAAATTTGGCTAAGCTGAGGTAGGTTAAAGGGCTTAGGAGGGAATTTGCTTTAGTTTGATTTAATTTTCATCATTTAAATGTGGATTTCATTTATATTTGTGAAGTTGATTGAATATATAATTCATTCCTTTCCACATATGAAAGGCTCCAAACATATGTATACATGAATTGAGAAGAAATCTCCAAATCACATGACTAATTAATCCAAACACTTAGTCAATTATGAATGCTTGCATTTTTAATAGAAAAGAGGGACTGTTGAGCTCACTTTTGGAGTGAGCTCTCAACATCTCCACCTTAGATATAAGACACCTTTAAACATTGAAAGTTCCTTAGTCTTAAGACACTTATAGTGATTATGTGAACACTTAACCTAACCTTTGAGACTTAGAAGAGTTAGCTAAAGGAATAAGTTATGCGTTAGGGGTTTAGGAGGACTTGCCTACCCTATAGCTTGAACCCAATCCTTGCTTCCTTCTTTCAAACCAAACCTCAAATTCAAATCCAAATTCAAATCTAAATTCCAAAATACAAATCATGAATCAATTTCAAATCAAATGATTAAAATCCATGATTAATTCTAAATCAAAAACCTTCCTAAGCTTTATGAATTACATCCATAAGCTTAACCAAACCCTTCAAATCAATCCAAAGGCAAGTGATTTCTTTATAAGTCACTTATTCCATTATTTGTAGTCACAATTATAAATGAAATTGGCATCCAAATCATCCAAATCAAATGAATATAATTCAAACCAAAATCAAAACCCCTTTTTCAAAATTTATGACCTACCTTAGCCAAAATCAAATCAATATAAATTCAAAACTCAAATCCAAGCCCAATTTATATCATTTAAGCCAATTCATTCTCAAATCAACCCAAACCCTTGATTTTATCTTCAAAAAATCCTTAAATCACATGCTCAAATATAAACATATACAATTACCAAGCCAAATCAAATCAAGTCAAACCCATGTTCATCCTTTTGACTTGAAATTGTCAAATAAATCAAAATTCATTAAACTCCAAACCACTTGGAATTAGATTTATAATTACATCATAAGTCCATATGTAAGTTCAACCAAACTTGAATCAAGCCTTGATCAAGCCAATTGACCCATTTAGGCTCACTTGACCCAAAGTGGTATAAAGGACCTTTTTGAGCCAAATTCAAATCCAACCCAAATTAGATTGAACTAAGCCCATCCAAGCCTCACATTGTGATCAACAATCATCCTAGAATGATCAATCACTCAACTTGGGTCAAACTAAGTCAAACCTAGCCTTTAACCAAGTCAACACTTAGCCCAAATTAAATCCAAACTAGCCAAAATCCATATACTAAATTGATTGATTGGCC
This sequence comes from Cymbidium sinense, assembly GCA_021442155.1. Classification (NCBI taxonomy): domain Eukaryota; kingdom Viridiplantae; phylum Streptophyta; class Magnoliopsida; order Asparagales; family Orchidaceae; genus Cymbidium; species Cymbidium sinense. Next base: position 51,786,521 of record CM038229.1, read on the forward strand.
CAAACCCATTCATAATCAATGATTGAACATGTCCAAGCTCAATTGAGCCAAACCAAGCCTAATTGGCCACTTGACTCAAGTTGACCCAAATTGACCTAAAAAGTCAAAATGGGTCAAATCCTGATCTAAGCCAAATTGATTACAATCAATGGCTCAAATTCATTCCAAATTGATTGTTGAACTTGACCAAAGCTTGATTGACCAATTAGAGCCCAATTGACTATGAACCCTTAACCTAAAATATTAAATCAACTTGAAATCAAACCAAATCAAAATTGATTGAAACCAAAGCTTGCAATACATTTCGATGATCAATCAAGCCAACCCATGACCTAACTTGGGTCAAATTGGGTCAAATTAGTCAACTTGACCTATTTGACCCAAATGAACCTGAATGAACAAAAACCAAATATAAACCAAATTAAACTAAACCAATGATACCCAGAGGCTCTAAATGATAATTTGAACTTAACCTAATCCATGGTTTATCCCAATTTGACCCAACTTGACCTAAATGGGTCAAATTGAGCCAAATCAAATCAAATAAACTCCAAATCACTTAAAGTTTGGCCCAACCCATTTTCAAATCATTTCAAATATGTCCAAATCAAACTCATATCCAAATGACCACTTTGCCCTTAGGTCAAAGGGTATCCTATGACTAAATTCAGTTGGAATTTGGTCATTTCTTTCTCAAGGCATCCTTTATTATTACATGGGCAAGAAGGTGGTGAATATGTCCCAATGAGCTTGGGTTGGCCATGACCTAAGGTAAGGCCAAACTGACCTCCCCAATCACATTTGAACACTTGGATCACCAAATCCACTCACCACTCACATAGTCATCCACTCTCCCCTAAAATGACCCATGTGGATGATGTTTCAAATCATGCCTCCAATCCAAGCCATTGAGTCAAAATGGAAAATTAGCCTCTCACCGTCAGATCCAAGGAGGGGGAGATATACCCCCTCTCATTCTCACTAAAACCACAAGCAATCTACTCCTCAAAGCTTGAGAGGTTGAATCGAAGCCTCCCCATGCTTTTCCAAGCCATTCACAAGCTCCCACATTTCCCATTTTTGGTTTTACTCAAAGCTGAAATAGGGGAGGTGAACTCAAACTCCAATTCATTCAATTCTCAGCTAATGATTAACCATCCTTGGACTAGGTAAGCTCAATCGAATCATTTCACAAGTCTCCAAGCAACGGGAAGCATCACATCAATCAAGGTCAATCACCATTGAAGAGGAGCTTGGTCAACCGAGCAAACCACTTCAAATCAAGATCAAATTCCTTCAATAGGGCTTTATCTCTACTAGACAAAGCTACCTCCTCCGTTGGAAGCACTGATGATAGCCTCTGGCAAGGTAATTGCTTGAAATTGTAGTTATAGGAAATTTTAATTGATCCTTTTCGAAGGAAATTATCACCCCATGCAATCTTGACCGTTGGATGTGCATCCCCCCTCCTTCCAAAGGTGTGGGATCATTTTGATCCCAATTCGAGCTCAGGTGAGCTCGAATTGAACAAGGATAGATGAATAGTGTTCATCTCTCGTCACTCGCCAAGGAGAAGGATCATATGTCGTCTATTCCATGTGATTGGAATGGACGGCTATGATTAGATCACACTATATCCCCTCTAATTCCATTCTAAATTGCAAGATTAATCTATCGATCTGGTGATGGCCCATAAACGTCCATCGCGACTCGATGACGGATGTTAACCAAAATAACCATCCCATCGCCATGTGGGCGTCAACATACATGGCTGGGATTAGGGGTTTAATTAGGCTTAATTAATCTAATTTTAATGATAAAACTTCTAAAATTCATAACTAATTATAGAAAAATCCAAAAAAAATACAAATAAACACTCATTTTAAAGATAATTAGGAGGAGAATAATATAAAATTAATTAATTCTAAATAGTGATTTTGACTCAATTTGGGTTTTATTGAAAATATAATTAAGCTAATTACTATTGATGTCAATTAATTCCAAACTTTTGAGATTGATTGGTGGGATGACCTACTTCCCATGATTTTCTTGGAATTTGGTGCTTATTAATTAGGAGAATTACTTATTTCATTCTTAATCACTCTCTTAACTAATTAAATGATTAATTAACATGTTAAATAGTGATAAATCCATTAATTAAACTTGGTAATCATTATGAAATAGTGAATGGACATAGGGAATGAGATGAGGACCTCTTTTCTAATCTTTTCCACTAAGTTTATTTCATTTGGATAAATACTTAATCAATTTTTAATTAATTAATTACTTAATCACTTCATTAAATAGTTTAATTAATCAATCATTCAAAACCAAATCATTCCAAAACTCAACTCATTCAATTCTTGGGTAGATTTTTTTGTGTGTTTAATAACCTAAGAGAATTCCAAAGGAAATTATAATCAAACTACTTATGTAAGAGGGTTATAAAAGTACTTAATCAAATCCTTTAGCTTAATTAACTAATAATTATGAGCCAATTGTTCTTAGGTGTATTACTGATTTAATTTCAATGTGGTTGCATATCATTTATTGGCTCATAATTACTTAGATAATTATGTAAAGGTGGTATAGGTAAGGGATAATTAATAGATTTAATTCATACCTTAGCCTAATTAAAATATAAAATCAACCAAATTATTCTAAATTAAACCAAACCAATTAACACATAGGGGAATGGGTTAAGACTAGCAAACCCTTCTCATATTTTCTAAGTCAAATCAAATTCAATGATAAAAATCTCTTTAAATTTTTTTTGATTCATTTGAATTTAAATGATCTACTTTTTGATTATCCTTAGGAATTAATTATAGTGGGTGAAGTTATGCTTACATTACATTCCTTTATTTCCAAGCATGATAAATATTATTTGCCATATGAAATCATGCATTCATTTCTTTTTTAAAATTAATTAAATCAAATATTTCCTTTTATGCCAAATTGCATGTGTTGGCTAAAATTAAGAATATGAGTGACTATTATCACTAAACTAAGAATTATTTTTTAAAACTTATAAATCAAAGAGCATAAATGAAGTGATGTTAGTTATAGATATTTATAAGCTTGCATGTGATGATAACATAAAATGTGTATTATGAAGTTCTCTTTTCTTCTCTTAATATAGATTCACATAGGATTTACAAGTGTATAGTTCATTTGAAAAGAACACAACATTTGCCTAAATCTATTCCTATGTATCTCCATATTAAGACTTAGGAGGGACCTTCATATTACACATATAAATTATATAACTAAATCAAGCATAATCTTTTGCATGATTCTTTATCCATTTGGTTATTTTTGTACATCTACATGTATCTAAGAAAAGTGTCATATCAGTCTGGACATCCCGGGGCTGCGAGACTTTAAGTTGGCCTAAGTAGGTCATGTACCTTATGCCCCTGGAGTCGAAAATAATGGCGTCATACTCACTTATAACTTTTATACATGTGGGTGTGCATTTAGCTAATGGGTGAAAAATCCCTCTTTTAATCATAATAAAGGCATGCATCAATGATCTAATTGACAAATGGAATATCCAAAATTTTAAATCACATCTCTTTGGATTCATCATCAAAGTGTGCTAAGATTTGCATTGCATGTAAATGTATGCTTAGGATTATTCATATGCATGGTATACATGGTGGAAAAAAATGAATGGATGTGTGTTATGTGATAGTAATCCACCTTAACTAATTCTAAGATACCTTTATTATTGAATAAGACTATTTTAAAAAGAATCTAAATTTATGATTAATTAAAACACATAATAACCCATTCAATAAAGAAAATTCATTAATCAATCTACCTTAGAAATGCTTCAAGGTAGGGATGAAAGAGAGCTCTCCTCTCTTTTCTTCTCTGCACAACATTTAGTAACTAAGTGTAGGTTCATTTAAACCAAATCAAATCACCAGCTAAAATTGACAAATCAACTAAATCACTTGAAATAAAATCACCATCTAAGTTGAATCTTTCACACTTAGAAAATTTCAACCTTAAAGCTTAGCTAAGACATGCCACACAAGCCTTAAATGACATACACATTAGATTAAATTACTATTTCAAGCTTTAGGTTAAAGCGGTACATGGTTTGATGAATGTGTTATTTTGTGAGGTATTATTTTAGACTGGATGTTAGGGTGTATGTGCGTAGACTGGATGATAGGGCGACCTTAGCCTAATCCTATTTTCTATAGGGGGGTTGTACTTAAGGGGCAATGTAATAAAAATATAAATACTTTTTGCTATGCAGGTTGCTTGTACCCCTAAGCATAACCCAAATTAGGACAAGTGGACTTGTTTACTCATGTGTGGGGTGCTAAGTCCAACTTATTCATATAACTGCTTGGGTTGTCTGATATGTTTAGCTAACCTATGTTTTGCAGGTTTAGTAAGATTTACATTTCCCATTTTGATGTAAATTTTGCAATTAAGATTTGGAATGAATATTATGGGAATTAAGATGAACATTGGTCATAAGACCAAGTCTTATGTACAATGTGATGCTTTTAGAGAAACCATATTCCAATCAAGCCAAAAGGAAGAAAGAAAAGAAGCAAATCAAAATGAAGAAATGAAGAATAAAGACTCACATAACATAAATTCCTTTTAATTGTAATTATGCATTTGTAATTTGAGTTATATAAGGGTAGAGCTTGGCTACCAACATTTCTTTTTGGGTTGTGCGGTAGTACCCAACCATACCAACCTCTTATTCTTTTATGTTAATTTTATAAATTGATTGATGTTATGTTTATGATTGCGCAATTAGGATGGCATGATTTTCTAGTTTATTAATTATTTGATGATTGTTGAATGGCACGGATCGATTAGACTCTTAAAAAATAAATTTTCTATCAATTAATCAATTCAAAATTAAACTAAAAATTCATAACCTCACTAAACTAGGACATAAATCAAGATAATAAAGATTTAGCAACCCCTTTGATGTTGTATGTCTCATATCATGCATAAATCATATTATCTCTCTTCTTGCCAATGGAGGGCTTCCACCTTTGCAGAAAATGGCTTGACCTTTGAGAGCCATGGTGGAAACACACCTCCTTTTTTATTTTCGCCCATAACTATTTTCTTATGCATTAGGCATATGAAATCCCATAGCCCGTGTCAAATAAAAATGTCCAAAAATCAAAATAAAGCTTGATAAAATTTGCATTAAATTTAAGTCATTATTCATGCCCTTCATGATCTAGTCTCTTAGAGAGTGTGTTTAAGGATTTGGTCTCTTTTTTAAATAAACAATAGCTTGGCTATCTTGCAAAGCATATGACTTGCCTACATATATTTAAAATCATAGGAGGAGTTAGTTGGACCACTAAGTATAACAGTCGGGTGGTTTACTATCTCTCTCTTGTGGAGGTAAACCATACCCATTTTTCACCTTAGATTTAGGTCATGCTTTGGCCTCTCCAAAGCTTCCTAGATTTAGGATGTTATTTCCTTTGGGCTATAAGCATAAATCCTCACCTCTTAGGCATTTCTACATCTTGTATTATTGTGAATTATAAGTCAGATTTCTAATAAAAATTCAACTCAAACATATAATCCTCTTTAAATTTCAAAATATAAAGCCCAACCATAGGATAGTTTGGGATGCTTTAATAGGCTTAGTATCATGAACATCCCTACTCATCTCCTTTGATTTTGATAACTCTCTCCTTTTGATCAATCCCACTTGATTTCTAAAATAACCAATTGATTGATAGTCAATCTTTGGAGAAACAATGATCATTTACCTTAATCAGTATTCTTAAGGAATCTCATTCCTTAGGATGTAACTAACTATGGGGGCTTGCCTCATAGGGAACTTAATGAACCCGGCTTAAAATAAACCCTACTTTATTTTTCATGTAAAGTAGGAGAAATATCTCTGGTACATTCAAAGTCCCATCATGCCTTAGGAGTCTTCATTAGGTGATTAGGTCCATTATAGGGTAGTGACTTCTATCTCTCGAGATAGTACATTATTCCTTAATGCCATACCCAATGACTCTAATCAGTACATCTATGTATTTGCACGGTGTCCCCTCACATAAACACACATGAAACATGACATCAATATAAAAATTAACACCACAGATTTTTTTTTGGCGACTTCGTTGGGGGATGGTTCCTCTCTCCATCTTTGGTAAATGATCATTATCACCAAGTATCGATAGTGGATTTGTATTTCATATAAATTTGAGACTATCTTTCTTTTCTATTGGCACTTAGCTCATTTCATTCTTAAGCTAAGCCAACATCCTTTAGGCTTTAGGACCTCACTCCATGTAGGTCTTAAAACCCTATGTTGGGTCCCCCAATAGGTGAAAATAAAATTTAACCAATAGAGATAATTAAAGACCCTTTTTTTTAACCTCCTTACCATCTCATGGAAGGTAAGGTTCATTCCAAATAAGAAAAATAAATCTTTATAAAAAATCACTTTTCAAAAGCACTTTCCAAAGTTTACATAATAAAATTACACAAAATTTTCACAAAATATATAACTCAACCCCATTTAATAATCCTCAGGATTGTTACATGTAGGTTCTTTTCAAAACCAAAATCAAAATCATCTTTTAAAAGCACATATTTGAAAATGAGAATCTTCATTCAAATATACCCAAATTTATTGAATGCAGGTTTCATTTCCAAGTAAAATCATTTCATAAATTTGAAACTCCGCTCAATATATCTCACATGTGTTGAAGTTGGAGTTTCTTCCTTTCAAAAGTGCATATTTAAAAATGAACATCTCATTCAACATACCCAAATTTATTGAATGAAGGTTTCATTTTCAAATAAAATCATTTCATAAAATTGAAACTCCACTCAATATATCTCACATATATTGGAGTTTCTTCTTTCAAAAGCACATATTTGAAAATGAGAATCTCATTCAATATACCCAAATTTATTGAATGCAGATCTCATTTCCAAAATAAAATCATTTCATAAAATTGAAACTCCACTTAATATATCTCACATACATTGAGGTTGGAGTTTCTTCTTTTTCAAAAGCAAAAATCATCTTTAAATAAAATCACACCATTGGAAACTCCATTCAACACATTCGACATGTGTTAAGTTGGAATTTCCTTCTATTCAAAAGCAATAATCACACACAAAAAATTTCATCCTTGAAAAATAAAACATGATTGACTTCCATTTTTCATACCCCAAAATTGTTAAATGGAAGTCTCCATTGCAAAAATAATGAAAATCAAAATACATTGAAATTCCATTTGACATACCCAAAATTTTTAAATGAAAGTTTCATTTTTCAAAAAGAAAATTGAAAATAAATTTTTATTTAACTACCATATTTGTTAAATAGAAATCCCCCTTTTCAAAATAACACAAATCAAAAATCAAATACATGTGGGCTTTATTTAGTATACACAAATTTGTTAAGTAAAGATCCCATTTTCAGAACCAAAACAAAAAATCAAAAATATGTGGGCTTTATTTAGCATACACAAATTTGCTAAGTAAAGATCCCATTTTTTAAAAAAATCAAAACAAAAAATCAAACACATTTAGGTGTTATTTAGCATACACAAATTTGTAAAGATCCCATTTTCAAAATCAAAACAAAATCAAACACATTTGGGCTTTATTTAGCATACATAAATTTGCTAAGTGATCCCATTTTCAAAATCAAAACAAAAAAATATATTTGGGTTTTATTTAGCATACACAAATTTTCTAAGTAAAGATTTCATTTCTAAATTCACACATGATACATCATGGACAAACAAAAGAAAATTATTTTCAAACATCTCATTTAGCCCAAATTTGCTAAATGAGTAATCCCAAATCTAAAATCAAATCTAAAAAGAAATCAATTGGCCCTCTATTTTAACATACTCAAATTTTTTAAATAAAGGGTCCCCAAACATAAAATTCAAATTCAAATATGAACCAATGGAAGCATTAAAAGTCTCTCCAAAATATTTGAACTTATTCAACATACACAAATTTTTTGAATGTGGATTCTAAACTCAAATGAACTCAAAATCTCTCCTCCAAGTTATTCAAAATCTCTCCTAAATTCAATGAGCCCCCTTAACATATTCAAATGTTGAGTGTGGGTTCAAACTCTAAATCAAATTTAAAAAGTTGCGAATGATTTGAGTTTATATTCACAATTAAGTTAGTTTCAATTTCTAGTCATTTTCTGATGCATAAGATGGATTCCAGTATGTGTTCACCTTCCCCTTTGGGATGGATTTGGCCTTGGATAGGGCCAACCTCCCCTAGATTGATTTTTCTCATTTGATAAATTTTGGCAGGATTGAGGGAGATAGAAATATGAGGGGCAACCCTCACCACCTATCAAGAATGTGGTGGTCATCCATATAGATGCCCTCATTATAAGTTTCCCTTGAGAGGAAGGGAGGTGTTTCTGGTCATGGTTCCATTATATGGCCAGTTATTCCCATCCATCCCAGTGTAGTACCCATCATTGGTTTCCTCTAGAGGAAGGCTACCACAGGATAGTCTCCCCCTTTGAGGTAGTCTAGCTCTTACTCTCTATCCCTCAGATAGAGCAAAGATCAAGCACCGTGCACATTGCCAAGGAGATAGAGGCAATATCTCACATTACATAAGAGGGGTCACCTAGGCTAGTTTCTCCTTTGCTTACTCAGAACAAGTTCCATCCTCTTTCCAGTTCTAAAGGAGAGGAAGATGTTAGGAGAATTGTAGTATCACTTCTACCTCCGGTTCATTATGAGACACCTGTTATAGATAGGAGAAGGTCATATGCAAGCCTCAGGACAATTTTATGCCAAGTTGGCAGGGCTTATGGATTAGCTCCAGTTTGATTTATGATCGGGTTATTCCTCAGGTGTAGGTGAGCATATCCATCGAGAGAGGGTTAGAGAGGCGTTCATTCATCATTTAGAGAGGCGAGGTATGGCGGTAGCCTCCACCTCTCAGATTTTTTCCTGCTACTTAGGTCATGATAGTATTATGTTGGTACCACCATCATGAGGATCCCCTGAGGCGGTCGGTGTCTCTCCACCACCCGCCTCCACATCTTCTATCACCAGTTCCATCTTCCATCTTCTACAATTCCAAAAGCCATGAGCAACATCGGGAGAAGAAAGCCCCTAGTGATCGGCTAATGCCAAGGGATCCTTCATCCACTTCGGTGAGGGGAGGTGACTCTGCTGACCTCTACTTGGTTGAGGTGAAGAGGGAGTGGGACCTCATCATCAGTTGTACCATCACCATCACCTCACGATCATGGATATAGTGGGGGAGAAGGGACAATTCTATTGTCCCCATGATGGTTGATTCCCAGCGCTCCACCCATTGGCATGAGCATGTGTCCTCAGTGAGCATAGCCCTGGGGTTACTCAGTAGAGAGGTCGGATGTATCATTCATGAGCATGATCCCACCAGTCATGTGCATGTGTGCACAGTTAGACCTACTTAGATGATATCTTAGAATATTATTTTACTAAAGAAGAAATCTAGGGTATGATTGTGCGTCAAGAGGAGAAGGTTAGCTTTGACCTCGATGAGGATGATTTGTCAAAAGACTCAACCAAGGTGCATATGGTTGATATTAGAGGTTCTCTCCTTCAGGATCACCATAGTTTGGAAGGTGTTATGGCCGAACAGGATGATACAACCTATTATTCAACACCTCAACTCATGAGCATTGATAGGATGGGAAAGAGAGGCTTTTGCTAGCGGTAATTCTAGTACTTCAGGATCAAGCTCCACTAGTACATCCTACCATTATGGAGACTAGTACTGAGTTGTGCATTTCTGGATCAACCCAAGAGTTCACCTCAGTAGGCGATTTAGCTTGCATGGTGGGTAGTAAATATTACCTCCATACAAGAAAAGATATCAAACTCATGGTAGAACAAATAAGTGAGAAGGAAGCTGGCACAAGCGAGGTGGTTCGGTTCAAAGGTAGACCCTACCTAGAGAGAATTTGATGATATCCAATATCCTAAGGGTTTTGTGCCTCCTTCTTTCAAAAGTTTTGATGGTGCGGGAACCCTCACCACATAACACATTTAGTTATTTGTTGCAACACTATTGGCGAGATGCATTAGTGTTCCATCTTTGTCGGCCTAGCGGGATACTTTAATTCAGTGAAGACTTTGAGTTGGAGCTCTCTTTGTTAAGAGGTTTTATTGAAGCTCGTGACAAAGGTATATGTGATCTCATTGTAGCTCAACAACACCTTGAGTTGATTGATTTGATTATTGATGGCACAATTTAAGCATGTGAATCATTTATAAATAGCATGTATTGAAATTCTATTAAAGAATATTCATGGCTGTCTCCATGCTTAAATGTTTCACCATTAAGATATTTGAGAAGTTAATCAACAAGGTGGATAGTGGAGGCCAAGCAGTTGCCTTTTTCAGTCATTAAAGCCAAAGCCATGAAGTCTATGAAAAGCCAGGCGGTGGTAGTGGATAAGAGGAAGCAACCGAGAGATGTATGAGACCTCAGCTCACCTTCACTTCCTCTTTACCCTTTACCGACCATCTTTGCTCACCTCATAGCCTCCATGCCATCCTCCTCTCCCATACTCTCAGCGGTATATACATATCCACCTCGGGGTATCATCACCTACTCTTTTAGATAAATTAAACAAATGTTATTCATTTAAGAGGAAGTGGAATCTTAGATCTAAAGAGAAGAGAAAGTAATGATCATAACTTTTGCCCCTCCCAAGCATGTGTTTTTTACATTTAAGGTGACTTGACATAAGTACAAGTCGGTTTTTTGTTATCCCTAAGAATATCTAGTAGAACCATCAGTTGTTAGGGTAATCCTTGGGGATACATGTGATCCCTCAAAATAAAGAAGGTTGGGATATCTCTTTATCCTGAACCTCTTAAAAGATTATTTCTAAAATCAAGAAACTTTCTTATAGGTGCTGGAACCTCAACATCAAGAAGGAAGGTTTGGTCTGAACAACTTGGGAAAAGCTCGGAGCGCCTTGCCCCAGCCAAGTGGTAGTGCAACCAGGAGTCAGCCTCCATTCCACCATTGCGGCTACTACTTCAGTCAACATTCTTACTTTAGCTAATTCTTCTTCCAGTAGACATCTTGTATCAGCAGATGAGGGCATCAAATCCCTCGACCCACTTACATTACTTGGTTTCTACCATGTACCTCCTTTTAAATCTAAGAAATCAAGGAATAAAGCTAGTTTGAATTACATTTATGCCACTTCTGATGGGTTGTCTAATTCTACTCCTTTAAAAAACTCTTAAGTCTTAATAATTATAATAATATTGATCATCCTTTTTTTGATTCAGAAATGGACTTTCCTTTTTGAATAATATGGGTTCACCTCTTGAGATAGACTTAGAATCATCTAATTCTGAGGGTTCTATAGGAGAAATTGTAGGTGAGCATGTAGAATCTTCCACTAACCACAAGAGATCACCAGTTAACCTCCAGTGAGGTTCTACCTCCTAGGCGACCACCAAGACAAGGGAAAATAAGTCATTGGTTCAAATGATCAAGAAGCCCCTCTACAAGATGCTCCACCCATGGATATGCTTGTGGAAGATCAGCCCAGAGTTGACTATAATATCCTCGCTCACTTAAGAAAGTTACCAGCTAAACTAAACATATATGATTCTCTTGTCTTATCCAAAGAGATGAGGGAGTCATTGATCAAGGCCTTCTTGATCTAGAAATATGCTTAGCTCAACTCTATTGGAGGAGGCACATTATTCAAGAGAAGCCCAGAGTCACATTCTGATGAAGACCTTCTTACGGGGATATGGAGCACAATCCACCTCACATCAGTGGATATGGGGCGATTCTTTCTAGGTGTTGGTTGATCCGGTGCATCGATGAACATTATGAGCACGAAAACCCTTTTAATTTGAAGATTGACATCTAAACTCAGGAGATGGGATGATGTTGAGAGGATTCAATGAATAGGGGTGAGAGCTTTAGGCTCCATAGTGTTACCTTTAGAAATAGATGGAAGGCCAAGTTCTATATAATTAATTTGAATACATGTTCATTGCTTTTCGGTGGGCCTTGGATACACAAAGATGATTCCATCCTCTCTTCATCAGTGCATCAAGTTTTGAAAATATGGAATTGAATACTGTGTCAATAAAGATGAAAAGCCATTCTCAGTTAGAGAGGTTGAGATATATGAAGATGCAACCTACTATCTTCCTCAAAATTAAAATGTATATTCTCATAAATTTGGCTAAAATTTAAATACAAAAGAAAAAGGAAAAGAAAAAGAAAAGAAAAAAGAAGAAAGAAAAGTATAAATGAGTGAGAAAGAGACACCGAAGTAGGTCACGTTATATTCCACCCATGCTTGCTCCACCATATAACATATGGGTAGATGACTGACCTCCACCAGTGAGGTGAGGTAATACAGAGGCAGCCTGAGGTGGAAGACCCTGTTGGCCAACCAGGGCTATGTTCTAGCCACAAGAGTACTCCCTATTCACATGGACTTAGAATCCAGCTCAGAGGATGAGTCTCATGTGATTAGCACACCAGCCAACCCCTCTCAGCGGGTCTCATTAGTGGTGACACTCAAACCAGATAGTGACAAAGACCAGGCCTCCAAGCAAAGCACAAATGTTTTTGAATCAGGATTATGTAAAACCATTGGGAAACAGTTGGGAACCATAACTCTAACCCCACTTTCTTCTCAAAAAATAAAGGGTTTGGTAGTTAAAGAAGCCCCTAGATCTTCCATGGATGTCAAACCAAAGAGATTCCTATTGGGATCATCATCTTTAAGTCCTAAAGTAGATTTAAAACTCGAGGATAATTCATATAAAGATTTAATAGAATTACCTTTTGATTGGTACTCACTTTGTGTTCATAATCTTGGAAAGAAAGGTTTAATTCCTTACACATGGTCCAGGCACAAGTCAGAGTATTTCAAGAAGCTATGAGCAAACAAAGGAAGGGATGCACAATCAAGACCAGGACTCAGATTCGGTATAGTGGGTCTAATCGATGATGATGATTATTGCTTAGTTATCATAAATCATCTGGAGTATGATAGGTTCTTCTCAAACCACACTAACTCTTATGAGGAGGTGTGTTTAGAAACTTCAGATGATCCAAATGATCTTGAAATAAAAGAAGCACCACTAGAATTTGATGAAGAAATCTATTCAACCATCGACAAGCTCAGAGAAATCAACTACGATACAGAAGAAGATCCACGCCCCACATACATTAGTTCTTTGTAGAATGAAGAAGAAACCAATGACTTAGTTAGGCTATTGACTAAGTTTAAAGATTATTTTGTATGGATCTATGAAGAGATGTCTAGATTATCTCCCACATAATGTCCCACAAACTAGTAATAAACCCTTAGCAAGCAAGCAAGCTCGTGGATGCATGCAATTAGAAATCAAACAATGGTCATTTTTAAAGTCAAGAAACTAATCAATGATGGTTTCATTACAAGAAAAATACCCTACTTGTTAGCTGTCATTGAGTTAAAGAAAAGAATGGCCAATTGCATATCGTCAATTTAGGGACTTAAATAAGCATGTCTTAAGGATGAATTTCACTTCCTATACGAGTTAATGGTGGACATTGCCTCATCTCATCTAATATTCTCCTTCATGGATGGGTCATCTAGCTACAACCAAATTAAGATGGCCCCAAGGATGAAGAATACTACTTTTGAACCCCTCAAAATCTATTGTTATAAGGTCATGCCCTTGAAAAATCTTTGGTGCTACTTACCGGAGTTTTTGATGAACTCATTCATCATCAAGTAGAATGCTACGTTGATGATCTAATTATCAAAAGTAAAGAAAAGGGAGTCCATTTTTTTTGACTTGAGAGTAGCTTTCAAATGGTTAAGACAATTCAATCTCAAAATGAACCTGCTGAAGTGTGCATTCGGAGTAGCTTCAGGAAAGTTCCTTGGGTTTGTTGTCCGACATCGGAGAATAGAGATAGACCCAAAAAAGATCAAAGCTATCTTATAAATGCCACCCCTTAAAGTCTAACTCAATTCAGATCTTTCCAGGGGTGGTTGGCATATTTAAGATGCTTTATCTCCAATCTATCAGGGAGATGCAAGCCATTTTTAGCATTTATCAAAAAGGATGCTAAGTTCAAGTGGGATGATAAGTGTCAGCATGCTTTTGAAGCCATCAAGTAGTATTTGATAAAGTTGCCAGTTCTAGCAGCCCCTATCCTGGGCAAGCCACTTATCTTTTACACTACTACATTGGACGACTCCCTTGGTGCTTTGTTGGCCCAAACCAATGATGAAGGGAAGGAGAACGCTCTTACCTCACCCTCATCGATCCTAGCAAACTACACCTATTGAAACATTTCTTAGCTCTTATCTATCCCAAAGTTGACATTACATGCTCTCATAAGGTAAACTTGATTTCAAGAGTCAATCCCTGCAGTATCTCATGACATGATTGACATTATCGGATGGTTGTACGTTGGTCCATGATTTTATCACGTTTGACATGACATTCATACCGTGGTGAAAGGACAAACTTGATTTCTTAGACACCACTTCTTATTGATTCCTCGATGACCTCCCCAATAAACAAATTATGAACTTGGGACACGAGCATTCAATCGAGATGTATTTTGATGGTGCAATTCCTTTCAAAAGGAGAAGAATCATGATACTCTTCCGAAAGGCGGTAGGAATCATCCTTAACTCGAGACCTGATGTGATGAGATTCATACTATCTCTCTAATCCATGCACCAACAATGAAGCCAAATATGAGGCTTTGATTGTCTAGAGTTAGCTATCACAATATGTGTCAAAAGCATCAACATCTATGGGGATTCCCAAGTCATCAACCATATTGCTGGATCCTATAATGTTCTAAAGCCTAAGCTTCATCACTACCATGAGTACACCATGAAGTTGTTGGCCCAAATCCTTGAGGTCACCATCTACAAAATTCCTTGAGGAGAGAATGCAGTAGTAGATGCTTTGGCCAAACTTGCAAGGAGCATGTCAGAAGATGAGTCCATTCCAATAAGGGTCCAAAATAGACAAGTCTTATCCATTGTGATGTTGAACTCATCGAGATTCTCTCTTGAAGGGAGGTTGTTTAATAAAGATGAGGAGAGGATTGAGGCAACCATTCATAGATTACTTGAACAGCAAACTCGAGAAATCACAAGCCCATTAAATGAAGCAGAGCTCTCTATGCTCTGTGGATGACATATTGTGATCTTTGATCAAATGTGGTTACGCTATTTAGACAAACACGAAGCAGATAAGATCATTATCGAGGTACATTCAAGTCTATGCGGAGCGCATCAATCCGGTCCAAAGATGAAGGAAAAGATCAAGAGACTAGGATACTACTGACCTTCGATGATTACAGACTACATAGATGTAGCTAGGAGATGCCTTCAGTGTTAGGTACAAGATGTAGTCTTGCACCAACAACCCAACATTCTACACCCTACATTGGCCTCATGGCCATCTAAGTGTTGGGGTATCGACATAGTGGGTCCAATCAACCCTGCTTCTTCTAAAGTTCATCGGTTCATCCTAGCTGCCACTGACTACTTTTCCAAGTGGGTGGAGGCAATCCCACTAAGAGAGGTCACAACTCAGTCGGTGGGCTAATTTTTCAAGAACCATATCATATATAGGTTCGAGGTGCCTCGATGAATTATATCTGATAATGGTACTGCATTCAAAAGCAATAAAATCAACAGCTTTGCTAAGAGATATGATATAGATTGGAGATACTCCACTATCTACTATCCCAGGGCGAATGGCCTAGAAGAAGCATTCAACAAAACTCTTATCCAAATACTAAAGAAGACACTCGATGATAATAAGCAATAGTAGCATGAGCAGCTAGTTGAAGCCTTGTGGGCATACCGCACCACATACAGAACTCCAACCCAATCTACCCCATTCTCGTTAGTGTATGGGTCTGAAGCCATTCTACCCCTAGAAGTTCAGCTGCCATCTCTAAGGATAGCAATGGGTAGTAAAATCACTACAAAGTATAATGCCATGTTGTGATTAGAAGAGCTCAAAGGTTTGGAGGAGAGATATCTTTGAGCATGCCAAGATTATTCAAGCTCACAACAAGCTGGTCTGCCCTAGAACTTTTCAAGTAGGAGAGCTTATTTTAGTTCTAAGGAGATCGATTGTTGCTCGTCAAAAGATGGGAGGCAAGTTTGAACCCACTTGGGAAGGCCCTTTAGTCATAGAGAAGGCTGAGCAAGGAGGATCTTATCAACTTATTAATTGTAAAGAAGAACACCTGATGCTTCAAGTCAATGAGCTCTTTTTGAATAAATAATATCCATAAAATCATGTTTGAAAATAATTATCTTCAAAAATTCCATTCCAATTAATCAAAATATTTTCTTCATTTGAAGCATTATTTCTTGTTTGCAAATCTGTCATGATGTGTTTAAGGTAGGTGTAAGAGAACCCAAGAGGTATCCTCTTCTTTCACAACACAAACACAAATTAAACACGATTCCCCAACACTACTAGAGTAGGTGTAAGAGAATCCAAGAGACATCTTATTCCTTCTTCTACAACACAAACACAAACACATATCTTTTATCTTGGGCTATTTTAATGTGGGACCAAGCCCACTGTGGCACTCACTCATTAGCTGCTCTAGGCCATGACATGCTACCTTGCTAGTGTGTCACCCCAGTGGTCACTTATCTAACGGATGTGAGTCCCCATGCTTTCTTCCCGACTTGACCATTGTAAACCAATGAGCACCTTGTTAGTTTGGTAGGCCTCACTGCGCAGCCAGTAAACTACCTCATGTTGACTTTGTTTAAGAGGATGTAAGCCTACACGCTTTCTTCTTGAACTAGCTATCATGCACTGACTAGGTCAAGTATATTTGAGGCTTAGGATAAGTCCCTCAGTGGCTCCTTTCCTCTTAACTACTTTTGAGTTGATATAAGTCCCCATTCACGTGGTCCTAAGTTGGTAGCACCTAGTCAAAAGACTATTCGACAATCGATTTTGGAGGATGTGAGTCCCCGATGCTTTCTTCTAGGCGATTGTCATCGATGGGTACCTTAGGTTGGTTGATGCTTGCTCGACGTGACTCTTCTGGATACACCATTCTTGGCAGATATGAGTCAGCTTTCTCCTTGAGTTAGCCATACCTATAGACATTATTCTTCGTGGTTTTGGATAAAGCCCTTAGTATCCCTCCCCTGGGCACTCTACTTGGATCACATTTGGCGTCCCATTTAGATACTGCCTTTTGGGGATAGTCCCCTTTCCTAGTAGCCACCCCATGGTTGGAGAATTTATTCGCACAAATTCTTCTTTGGACCATGAGATATGTGATATAAGCTCCTTCTCAGTGTGATCCCTTAAAAAACTAATATGGTCCAGGATAAATAAATAAACAAACAAATTTATTCACTTGTGGATTATGAATTCAAGCCCAGAGGGGCCCCTTTCCCAAGTAGACATCATATCTTTAGGACAGTGTCAACAAAACTCCCTATATGAATTGCCTGACTACACTTGAGTTGAGATAAGTCCCGGGTCCACACTCTCTTGTCCCGGTCGGTTCAATCTATTTTTTCCATAGGTTGCTAGATCTTGCTCTAGAAGATGTAAGTCTATAATGCATTCTTTCTAGCATGATTGTCAAAT
This sequence comes from Cymbidium sinense, assembly GCA_021442155.1. NCBI lineage: Eukaryota > Viridiplantae > Streptophyta > Magnoliopsida > Asparagales > Orchidaceae > Cymbidium > Cymbidium sinense. The sequence goes on from CM038229.1 coordinate 51,804,187, forward strand.
CATGACAGCCCACAGTCGGGTTGACATGTTACCTTGCTTAGTCCCAGTGGTCTTTTATTTAAGAAGATGTGAGTCCCTGATAGTTCTTCATGATGCACCTTCCCAATTGATGCAAATTGAAAGGCATCCCTTTGGTTGGATAGTTCTTCCCATCGGCCAGAAAACTACTCCCTTTGGATCGGTAAACTTGAAGTTGGGCAAGGACGACATGGCCCCTACTCAGTGTAGTCCATTGCAAACCGATGGGATCCATCAAATATAATTAAAATAAAATTAATTTAGACTATCTTTGAGCTGGTTTAAGTCAACTAGCAACATTCACTCAGCTGTCAATCTAAGGTTGGGTTTGATTCATTATTTTGTCACCATTGATCCCACTTTGAAGATGTGATTCTACACGCTTTTCTTACCATGCACGAAAGGCAAACTTTGGTTGGATAATCTTATATATGTGGTAGACTACCCCTTTGGATTGGTAAATAGGCCAAAGCGGCCTATTTTGTGGTCCCGCCATGAAATATAGGTCCATCTCAAAATTCAAAATTTTAAATCTGAAACAAAACCAACCAACCTCTCAATTGGAGTCAAATTAAACAATCAAATCAATCAACTTCTCCTCAGTGAGATACAAAATTTGTCAACCTCCCCAGTGGAGTCAATTCAATCTAACCCAAACCTATTCCCATAGTGGAAGGTTCACACTTTTATCCCCAGTGGATTCCAAATTCTAATCCCCAGTGGATTTTAGAACCTCTTATCCCTAGTGGATAACTTGAGCCTTTCCCCTATGTGGAAGGCTCACATACTCAATCCTAGATTCCTCTTTTCTCTTATGTCTTTTTGACATAAGTAGAGTTGCATTACACTAAGATCTTGATTCCTTCTACACCTCAAATTTAGGAGTAGATCCCTTCTATTCGTGTTTGTGATCATTCAAACGTTGGTGATCATCTCAGTCAACACCAATATGTGTGGTATGCCTTGTCTATCACACCACACCAAGTGGGCGCCCTTTGTTGACCTCACTTTTGGGTGAGCTCTCAACTTCTCCACCTTAGACATAGGACTCCTCTAGACACTGAGAGTTCCTTAGTCTTAAGACACTTTAGTGATTAGGTGAACACTTAACCAAACCCTAGAGACTTAGAAGAGTTAGCCATAGAAATAAGTTATGTCTTAAGGGTTAAGAGGACTTGCCTACCCTATAGTTTGAACCCAATCCTTGCTTCCTTCAAACCTCAAATTCAAATCCAAATTCAAATCCAAATTCTAAAAATTCAAATCATGAATCAATTCCAAATCAAATGATTGAAACCCATGATTAATTCCAAATCCAAAACCTTCCTAAGTCTTATGAATTACATCCATAAGCTTAGCCAAACCCTTCAAATCAACCCAAAGCAAAGTGATTTATTTATAAATCACTTATTCCATCATTTGTAATCACAATTATAAATGAAATTGGCATCCAAATCATCCAAATCAAATGAATATAAATCAAACCAAAATCAAAACCCCATTTTCAAACTTTGTGACCTACCTTAGCCAAATTATCAATTTACTCCTAATTCACATGATTCTCTCATGGATATCATTTATATTCACAAATATAAATGAAATATAAATTCAAATCCAAAATCAAATCAATATAAATTCCAAACTCAAATCAGCCCAATTTATAACCTTTAAGCTATTATTAGATTTAGCCAAATCATTCTCAAATCAAAACCCTAGATTTTCTCTTCAAATCACTCCTTCAATCACATGCCCAAATATAAACATAAACTATAATCACCAAGCCAAAATCAAACCAAGTCAAACCCATGTTCATCCTTTTGACTTGAAATTGTCAAATAAACCAAAATCATTTGACTCCAAACTTGCAATTGATTTATATTTCCATCATAAGTCCATATGTGAGTTCAACCAAACTTGAATCAAGCCCATCAGTCACTTGACCCAAAGTGGCCTAAAGGACCTTTTTGAGCTAAATTATAATCCAACCCAAATTGGATTGAACTAAGCCCATCCAAGCCTCATTATGATCAACAATCATCCTAGAATGATCAATAACTCAAATTGGGTCAAACTAAGTCAAACCTAGCCTTTGACCAAGTCAACACTTAGCCCAAATTAAATTCCAAACAAGCCAAAATCCATATGCAAATTGATTGAAACCATTGATAAACTCATTCATAATCAATGATTGAATATGAAAAAATAGCCTAATTGGCCATTTAAGTTGACCCAAAATTGACCTAAAAAATCCAAAATGGGTCAAATCTTGATCTAAGCCAAATTGATTGCAACCAATGGGTCAAATTCATTCCAAATTGATTATTGAACTTGACCAAAGCTTCAATTAACCAATTATACCCAACCTAGCCTAATTGACCATGAATCTAACTTGACTTAAAAGGTCAAATCAACTTGAAATCAAACCAACTAAAAATTGATTGAAACCAAAGCTTGTAATCCATTTTAAATGATCAACCAAGCCTAAACTAACCCATGGCCTAACCCAATTGGGTCAAATGGGTCAAATGGTCAACTTGACCCATTTGACCCAAATGAACCAAAATCAAATCTAAACCAAATTAAACCAAAAAAAAAATGATACCCATAGGCTCCAAATGATCATTTGAACTTAAACTAATCCATGGTTTGACCCAATTTGACCAATTGGTCAACTAACTAATTTGACAACAACTTCATTGGGTGAACAAATCAAATCAAATAAACTCCAAATCAAACTCATAGCCAAATGACCACTTTGCCTTAGGTCAAAGGGTATCCTATGACCTAATTCACTTAGAATTTGAACATTTCTTTCTCAAGGTCACTTGTCATCCCTCTATTGCTCCAAATGGGCACCAAGGAAGGTGGTGAACATGACCAATGAGCTTGGGTTGGCCATGACCAAGGCAAGGCCAAACCAACCTCCCCAATCACATTTAAACACTTGGATCACCAAATCCACTCACCACTCACATGGACATCCACTCTCCCTCACTCCACTACCCAAAATGACCCATGTGGGATGTTTTGCAGCTCAAATCGTGCCTCTAATATGAGCCATTAAGCTAAAATGACAAATTAGTTTCTCACCGTTTGATCCAAGGAGGGGAAGATATGCCCCCTCTCATTCTCACTAAAACCACAAGCAATCCATTCCTTAGAGCTTGAGAGGTTGAATCGAAGCCTCCCTAAGCTTTTCCATGACATTCTCGAGCTCCCCCATTTCCCATTTTCAATTTTACTCAAAGCCAAAATAAGGGAGGTGAACTCAAACTCCAACTCATTCAATTCTTAACCAAAATCAAATTAACATTGCACACACCATCCTTGGACTAAGGCAAGCTCAATCAAATTATTTCCCAAGTCTCCAAGCATCGGGAAGCACCACTTCAATTAAGGTCAATCACAATTGAAGAGGAGCTTGGTCAACTGAGCAAACCACTTCAAATCAAGACTAGATTCCTTCAACAGGGCTTCATCTCTACTAGGCGAAGCTACCTCTTCTATTAGAAGCATCGATGATAGCCTCCAGCGAGGTAATTGATTAAATCATAGCAATAAGAAATTTTAGTTGGTCCTTTTCGAAGGAAATTGTCACCCCGTGCAATCTTGATCATTGGATATGCATCCCCCTTCTTCCGAAGGTGTGGGATCATTTTGATCCCAATTCAAGCTCAAGTGAGCTCGAACTGAATGAGGAAAAATGAATAGTGTTCATCTCTCATTGCTCGCAAAGGAGAAGGATCATACGCCATCCATTCCGCATGATTGGAATGGACTACTGTGATCAAATCAAGCTAGAACCCCTCTTATTCCTTTCTAAATTGCGGGATTAATCTTGACCATCCAATCTTAGATCGGATGGCATAGAGAAAACATGCCGCCTGACTCGACCGGCGGATGTGACAACTTAAATAACCCTCATCCACGTGGAAAGCACATTATGTTACGCCACATTGGCGATGGGATTAGGGGTTTAATTAGAATTAATTAATGTAATTTTAATGGTAAAACTTAAAAAATTCATAACTAATTGTAGAAAAATCTAAAAAATATAAATACTGGCTCATTTTAAAAATAATTTAGAGCAGAATAATATAAAATTAAAATCAATTAATTCTAAATAGTTATTTTGACTCAATTTGGGTTTTATTGGAAATTCAGTTAAGTTAATTACTCCCTAAATACTTCATAAATTAATTCCAAACTTTTTGACATTGATTAGTGGGATAACCTCTGCCTCCCATGATTTTCTTGGAATTTATTGCTTGATTAATTAGGTGAATTACTTATTTCATTCTTAATCACTCTCTTAACTAATTAAATGATTAATTAACATGTTAAATAGTGATAAATCCATTAATTAAACTTGCAAATCATTATGAAATAGTGAATGGACATAAGTAATAAGATGCAAACCTCTTTTCCAATCTTTTCCCCTAAGTTTATTTCATTTGGATAAATACTTAATCAATTTGGCATTAATTAATGACTCAATCACTTCATTAAATAGTTTAATTAATCAAATTCAAAACCAAATCATTTCAAAACTCAATTCATTCAATTATTAGGTTGATTCTTAGGTGTTTAATAACCTAAGAAAATTCCAAAGGAAATTATAATCAAACTACATGTGTAGAAGGGTTATAAAAGTACTTAATCAAATCCTTTAGCTTAATTAACTAATAATTGTGAGTCAATTGCATTAGGCCCCTTCTTTTCTTAGGTGCATTACTAATTTAATTTCAATATGGTTGCATATCATATGTTGGCTCATTATTACTTGGATAATTATGTAAAGGTGATATAGGTAAGAGATAATTAATGGATTTAATTCTTACCATAACCTAATTAAAATATAAAATCAACTAATTATTATAAACAAACCAATTCACACATGGGGGAATGGGTTAGGACTAGTAAACCTTTCTCATATTTTCTAAGTCAAATCAAATTCAGAGATAAAAATCTCCTTAAAATTTTTTGATTCATTTTAAATGATCTAATTTTTTATGTGATTATCTTTAGGAATTAATTAGAGTGGGTGAAGTCATGTGCTTACATTCCTTTATTTTTTTCCAAGCATGCTAAATATTATTTACCATATGAAATCATGTATTCATTTCTTTTTTAAAATTAATTAAATCAAATGTTTCCTTTTATGTCAATTTGCATGTGTTGGCTAAAATTAAGAATATGAGTGGCTATTATCACTACTAAACTAAAAATCATTTTTAAAACTTATAAATCAAAGATCATAAATGAAGTGATGTTAGTTGTAGATATTTATAAGCTTGCATGTGATAATAGCATAAGATGTGTATTATGAAGTTCTCTTTCCTTCTCTTAATATGGATTCACATAGGATTTGTAAGTGTATAGTTCATTTGAAAAGAACACAATACTTGCCTAAATTTATTCTTATGCATCTATATATTAAGACTTAGGAGGGACCTTCATATTACACATATAAATTATACAAACAAATCAAGCATAATCTTTTGCATGATTCATTATCCATTTGGTTCTTTTTGTACATCTACATGTATCTAAGAAAAGTGGTATTTCAGTCTGGACATCCTAGGGCTGTGAGGCTTTAAGTAGCCCTAAGTAGGTCTTGTACCTTACGCCCCTGGTGTAGAAAATAATGGCACCGTACTCACTTATAACTTTTATACATGTGGGTGTGCATTTAGCTAATGGGCCAAAAATCCCTCTTTTCTACATAATAAAGACATGCATCGATGATCTAATTGACAAATGGAATATCCAAAATTTCAAATCACATCTCTTTGCATTCATCATCAAAGTGTGCTAAGATTTACATTGCATGTATATGTATGTTTAGGTTTATTCATATGCATGGTATACATGGTGGAAAGAAATGAATGGATGTGTGTTGTGATAGTAATCCAACTAACTAATCTAAGATGCCTTTCTTATTGAATAGGACAATTTTAAAGAATCTAAACTTAGGTTAATGAAAACACATAATAAATCATTCACTAAAGAAAATTCATTAATCAAACTACCTTAGAAATGCTTTAAGGTAGGGATGAATAAGAGCTCTCCTCTCTTTCCTTCTCATAATAATATTTAGTAACTAAGTGTAGGTTCATTCAAACCAAATCAAATCACTAACTAAAATTGATAAATCAACTAAATCACTTGAAATGAAACCACCATCTAAATTGAATCTTTCACACTTAGAAAATTTCAACCTTAAATCCTAGCTAAGACATGCCATACAAGCCTTAAATATCACACACATTAGACTAAGTCACCATTTCTAGCTTTAGGTTAGGGCAGTGCATGGTTTGATGAATGTTTTATTTTGTGATGAATTATTTTAGACTGGATGTTAGGGTGTATGTGCGTAGACTAGATGATAGGGTGATCTTAGCCTAATCATGTTTTATGCAGGGGGTTGTGCTTAAGGGGTACTATAATAAAAATATAAATGCTTTTTACTATGCAAGTTGCTTATACCCTTATGAATAACCCAAATTAGAATAGGTGGACTTAGTTACCCATGTTTGGGGTGCTAAGTCCAACTTATGCATATAACTGCTTGGGTTATGTGGTAGGTTTAGCTAACCTTTGTTTTACAGGTTTAGTTAGATTTACCTTTCCTATTTTGATGTAAAATTTGTAATTAAGATTTAGAATGAATGTTATGGGAGATTATGATGAACATTGGTCATAAGACCAAGTCTTATATACCATGTGATGCCTTTAGAGCAACCATATTTCAATCAAGCTAAAATGAAGGAAGAAAAGAAGCAAATCAAAATGAAAAAATGAAGAATGAGGAAAGAAGAATGAAAAATGAAGACTCCCATAACATGAATTTGTTTTAATTGTAATTATTCATTTATAATCTAGGTTGTATAAGGGTAGAGCTCAGCTATCCATATTTCCTTTCGGGTTGTATGATGGCACCGTACCATCTTCTTATTCTTTTACGCTAATTTTATAAATTGAGTGATGTTATGTTTATGATTGTGCAATTAGGGTGGCATAATTTTCCTAGTTTCTTAATTATTTGGTGATTGTTGAATGGCCTAGATGCGATTAGGCTCTTAGAAAATAAATAAATTTTTTAACTAATTAATCAATTCAAAATTAAACTAAAGAATTCATAAACTCACCTAAAGCCTAGGACATAAACCAATATAATAAAAGATTTAACAACCCCTTAGCTGAATATTGTATGTCTCATATCATGCATCAATCATATTATCTCACTCTTGCCAATGGAGGGCTTCCACCTTTGCTAGAGAAAATAGCTTGACCTTTGAAAGCCATGGTGGAAACACGCCACCTTCTTCTGATTTTTGCCCATAACTATTTTCTCATGCATTAGGCATATGAAATCCCATAGCCTATGTCAAATAAAATGTCCAAAAATTAAAATAAAACTTGATAAAATTTGCACTATATTTAAGTCATTATTCATGCCATTCATGATCTAGTCTCTTAGGGAGTGAGTTTAAGATTTAGTCTCTTTTCTAAATAAATAACATCTAGCTATCTTCAAAGCATACTTGCCTACATGTATTTAAAATCATAGGAGGAGTTAGTTGGGACCACTTGATTGTAAGCTTAGAATTGGTTTATCTCTCTTATGGAGGTAAACCATATACTCATTTTTTTGCCATAGATTTAGGTCATGCTTTGGCCCTCGCCAAAGTTCTCTAGATTTAGGATCTAAAGTTATTGTTTCCCTTTGGGACTACAAGCATAAATCATCACCTCTTAGGAATTTTGACAATCTTGTATTGTGGTATTGTCCATCTTAGATTTCTAATAAAAATTCAACTCAAACATATAATCCTCTTCAAATTTCAAAAATATAAAGCTCAACCATAGGATAGTTTGGGATGTTCACTAGGCTTCCTAGTGTCGTGAACATCCCCTACTTACCTCCCTTTGGTTTCGATAATAGCTCTCTCCTTTTGATCAATCCCACTTAATTTTCTAAAATTAACCAATTAATTGATAATCCTATTTTGAAATCTTTGGAGATAATTATCATTTACCTTAATAAAGAGTATTCTTAAGGAACCTCATTCCTTAGGATGTAATTTACTATAGGGGCTTGCCTCCATAGGGAACTTAACAAACCTAGTTTAAAATTAACCCTACTTTACTTTTCCATATAAAGTAGGGGAAAGATCTCTGGTACATTTGAAGACCTATCATGCCTTAGGAGTCCTCATTAGGTAATTAGGTCCATTATAGGGTAGTGACTTCTATCTCTTGAGATAGTACACTATTCTTTAATGTCATATCCGATCACCCTAATTAGTACATCTACAGATCTGCGTGGTGTCCCCTCACATAAACACACATGAAACATCACATCAATACAAAAATAAACACCATAGGGACTTTCTTGCCTTAATCGCACATACATACACATGTTAAGAGAAATAAGCTAGTATGTGCCTTTGTTAACCAAAGTGAGGTAATCAAATGACCTTATTAGGGCTAGCTAAAGCCTCATATTCCTGGGATGTACAGACTATATACTTTGCTATATCACTACACATGAATGTATATGTAAATTAATGGAAGAAATTCATGCAAAAACTATATTTTATTTGATTGAATCATTTATGTATATGAAGTAAAATTCCATCTAAATTCTAGTGTGGAAACACATACAAATGAAATCAAATAAGTACATGTCGTTGCTAACCAGGGAAGTGAGGTAATCAAATGACCTCTTTGGGGCTAACTAAAGCCTCATATTCTCGGGATGTCTAGACTATATAATTATTAATATTCAAATATATGTAAAACTACACATGGATTAAGGGAAATAAAGCTTTACCTCACATACTTAAGTTATAAGCACATGCAAACCTATATATATATATTCATAACTACTATCACTCTAATCAATGTAATTGATTTATAAATTTTAGAAAAATAATTTGAATTTATTAGTGATAATAGCCACACATATTATAAATTAATCCAACACATGCAAGCTTACATAAAGAAAAACCATTTGGTATATTTAAATTTGAAAGCATGAATGTATGAAATCAAATGACATACAACATTTAACAAGATTGGAGAGGAATAAATGAACATAAATACATGATTTCATTCAATCAAATTAGTTCCTAAGGATAATCATCTCAAATAAAACTATTTAAGTAAACAAAACTTTCTTAATACCATTTTTAATTTCATATTTGAATTTGATTTGGGATGTGAAAAGTTTCTGATCCTAACCCATCCCATGTAGTTAATTCATTTGGTTTAATGAAATGTGATTAAGTTGATTTTATGAGTTAATTAGGTTATAATATGCATTAAATCTAAAATAACCCTTTCATTTATTTTTAAAATAATCATCCAAATGATTATAAACCAACATGATATGGACATACATTAGAAATAAAATTAGTAATGATCCTAAGGAATAAAAAGGACCTAATGTAAATGACTCATAATTAACAATTAATTGAATTAAGAAACTTAGGGACATGTGGGTTAACCATAATTTTTCTAAGACCTCTTTAGGCTATTGAACACCTAAATTACCCAAGGTACTTATTAAGTTATGATGTGATCATTATTTCAATTTAACTAATTAAATAATTTAATTAATTAATAAATCCTTAATTAATTTGATTAATGAAATGAACTTAGGGACATAGATTAGGGAGGAGGCCTAACCTTATCGCATCGGTTCATTCACTATTGGATAGTGATTAACCACTTAATTGACATTTTACTGTTCATATGATTAATTAACTTAAGAGAGTAATTAAAGCTTAATTGTCAATTTCCCTAATTAATTAAGTAATAAATCCCAAGATAATTATGGGATGTAGAGGTCATCCCATTAGATTGACCCACAAAATTTGGGATTTAATACTTAAGTAATTAAAGGGAAATTAAGTTAATTAATTTTTTAATTAAACATTAATTAAATCTTAATTACTATTCAAAATTAATTAGTAATATTTTTAATAAATTCTCCTCTGAAATACCTTTAAAATGGATATTTATTTTTATTTTTATGATTTTTCTATAATTAGTTATGATCTTAGGAAGTTTCAGCCATTAAAACACATTAATTAAGGCTAATCAACCCTTAATCTTGTGAGCGCCATGTGGTGTGCTGATGTGACATGCTTTCCATGTGGCATAATGATATTTGTTTTTAAAATCTGATCTTACATAATGAGGAATGTGCTTTCGTTCAAGATATGACTACATTAATCCCATGGTGCTAATTAAATAGAATAATTCTAATGGATTTAATCATGGCCATCCATTAGCATGAGGAATATGCATGATATATCTTCATTGCGAGGGGATGTTCTTTATTTTTGCATGATAAGTTCACCCTGAATGACTCAAATGAACTCCACACCTTCACGCGAAGGATCCAAGGGAATGTAATGGCTAAGATCACACGGTGTGTAAGTTTTCTTCAAAAATCTCTAACTCATTTTTGCCTAAGGATCAATTTCAATGGCATACTTTTGAGCTCAAGGCATGACAAATCATTAAAGAAAGCCTCTAGTGAGATAAAGCTTTCTGACCAAATCCAATTTGAGGTGGTTAGCTTAAGGCCAATACCCAAAGCGTAGGTGGTCTGTTGATCAAGTTGGATGTTGGTGTAGGCTCAGGCAATTTGTTAGTGATTAGCTCAGGATGGTGTGCTGTTAATTGCACTTTGATTGAGCCTTGAGGAAATGGGAATGAATGGAAGAGTGCCCTATTTTGGCTTGAAGGGAACTGAGAATGAGTAACTTGGGGAAGCTTGGGAACTCTCTAGGCAGCTCTTAGTGGCTCTTCTTAGGGTTCTCTAGCTCTGAGGAAAGAATTCATGTGGGTTTGAGTGGAAATGAGAGGGGGGGTGGGGTATTCCCCCCTTCCTCTTGATCGGATGGCTCAGGCTAGTTTGGAATTTTATGATTCTTGGCCACTGGTGGTGGCTAGGAATGGTAGAGAAACTCCTTAGGTGTCTCGATTTTGGCAGGCATGGGAGGTGGCTAGATTAGTGGGTGTCCTTGGTGTTTCAAGTGCACCAATAGGTGATTTCCCCTTGATCATGTGCAACCACTTTGGGCATTTGTCCAGAGCTAGGTGAACTAATGGGAGAGTGTCAAGTGGCCAAGGAATGAAAATGACAACTTACATGGGTGATTTGTCACATGTGACACATTTAGCCCAAGGGTATCTTGCTTATTTGGTATTAAATTTAATTTGGGAAAATTTAAAATGAGTCAAAAGTGGGCTAGCCCAAATTTCATGTGATTTGGAGTTCATTTGGTTAGGTTTGGCTCAATTCGACACATTTAGGTCAAATTAGGACAAATAAGGTTAGGTTGACCAATTGGTCAAATTGGGTCAAACTAGGGATTAAGTCAAGTTCATATGATCATTTGGGATGTATTGGTGTCATTGGTTTGGTTCAATTTGGTTTAGATTTGGTTTTGGTTCATTTGAGTTCATTTAGGTCAAATGGGTTAAGTTAACCAATTTGATCCAATTTGCCAAAATGGCTTGGGTCATAGCTTGGTTTGGGTTTTTTATTTATTTAATATGTAGTAGGCTTTTGAGTTTAATTTATTTGAATGGGTTTTAGGTTGGTTTGACCCATTGGGTCAAGTTAAGTTCAATAGGTCATTTGATTATGGTCATTTATCTTGAGGCCTTAGTCAAGTTCAATAATCAATTTGGAATGAACTTGAGCCATTGGTTGCAATCAATTTTGATTGTATTAAGATTTGACCCTTTTTGGCCATTTATGTCAATTTGGATCAACTTAAGAGCCATGGTTTGGTTTTCTGAAGGTCAAATTATGTTCAAATGTTGGTTTTGAGTTGGTATGAATCATTGGTTTCAAGAAACTTGGCTTAGGTTGCAATTTGGCTAGTTTAAGTTCATATGGGTTAAGGGGTTGACTTGGTTTGACCCAATTTATGATAATTGATCATCCTAGGATGATCAACAATCATGTCATGAAGTTTGGATTAGCTTAATTTACTTTGGTTTGGATTGAATTAGATTTTGGTTCAAATAAGTCAAATTGGGGACTTTGGGTCAAGTGAACCAATTGGGTTTAGTTGGTTTTATTTTGGGTTGAGTTTGGCTTAGTTGAATTTATATATGGATTTGGTATTGATATATGAATTCAATTGTAATTGTATTGGGTTTAAATGGGTTTTGGTTCATTTCAAAATCTCAAGTCAAAAGAGCTATATTGGGTTTGACTTGGGTTGATTTTAATTTGGCTTAATAGTTGTATGTTTCATTTATATTTGTGAATATGATTGAAGATAAGATTGATTTATGAGAAAATCAATTAGTTTTGGTTTGAATTTGAATAGAAGTTGGCTAAGTCCATGGATTTTATTCATACGACTTAGGTTGATTTTGAGTTTGCATTCGATCATAAGTTTCAATCATTTGACTTGGTATTTGGATTTGGATTTGAATTGAATTTGAGGTTTGGTTATTGCTTAAGAACGTGAACATGGATTCGGCTTAAGCTATAGGGTAGGTGGATTTTCCTAAGTACTAAGATCAACCCATGATTAACCCTTCATCTCAGGCTTAAATTAAGTTTCACCCAAAATAGAAGTATCTTATGACATGGAAGTCTTAGCATCCAGACTAATCTAAGAAGAGGTGATGAGAACTCACTCCAAAAGTGAGGTCAACAATACATTAAGTGTATGTGCTTATTTTAAGTATATGAATATTAAGTCCTATTTCCTTTATTCATATGTTATTTTACATAGGTTTTAAATGGTAATGGGTATATAATTTGGACATCCAGGAATTGAGGCTTTAAAAATCCCAAGAAAATCATTTAATTACCCTACTTCCCTGGTTTAACAATGGCATGTACCCATTTTATTTCATTTTTTATGTATCTCAATATTAGAATTTAGATAGCTTTAAATCATACATAAATGTCAATTAAAATACAATCTTTGTATGATTCTCATCCTTTAATTATGAATACTTGTGTATGTATTTTAAAAAATCATATAGTTTGGACATAAATATGAAACTTTTTACAGGAGGTCATTTGATTTTCTCAGTTAACAAAGGCACTTACTTGTTTATGTCTTTGTGGTGTTTATTTTTGGATGTTGGGAGACACCATATCTAAATACTCATTAAAGTAATCAATTATTTTGAGATATATATATCTCAGAGATAGAGACATCACCTTCAATGACTTAATCACCTCTAAGACTCTTAATGCATGATGGGTCTTGAATGCACCAGATTTTTCTACTTTACATAGATGAAAGTAGGTTTATATTAAACCTTTTAAGGCTCCCACATGGGCAAATCATAGTTAATTACATCTTGAAATGAAATTCATTAAGATACTTGATTAAAGTAAATAATTAGGATCTCCAAAGATTTATAGACTATCAAAGGTTGGTTATATTTGAAAATCAATTGGGAAAGTTCAAGGAGAAGACTTATTTTTGAAATCCAAAGGGAATGGGAAGAAAATGTTAATGATACTAGGAGACCTAATGAGCATTTCAATCTATCCTATGGTTGAGCTTTATATATTTGAAGTTGAAAAGATTTATTCATTTGAGTTAAATTTTATTAGATTATGACATACAACACAAGGTTATGGAGATGCAAGATGATGATTTATCTATTTCAAGAAATAACTACCATCCTAAATCTAGAGCTTTTATGAGCTAAGTATGACTTAAATCTCAAGATGGATATAAGGTTTACTATGAATACATCTAACAATCCGAGGATTGTTAGATGAATTTTATATATTTTGTGAAATTTTTTTGTGCAAGTATTTTATTATATGAACTTTGAAACTTTTGAAAAGTAATATTTTTATAAAAATTTATTTTTCTCATTTGTGGAATGAACCTTACCTTACCACAGAGATGGTAAAGAGTCAAAAGTTCTTTAGATATCTCTTTTGGTTAAATTTTATTTTCACCTATTACCCAACATTTTAAGACCTATGGGTGAGCTCCTAAAACTTAAAGGATGTTGGCTAGCAGCTTAAGAATGAAATGAGCTAAGTGCAAAAAGAAAGGATAGTTTGACTCATATAAAATATAAATCCACTATTGATACTTGGAGACAATCTTTTATAGATGGAGAGAGCAACTCTCTGAGTCACTTGAAAAATGGTGTTTTTATTTTTTGATATGTAGTTTTCATTGTGTGTTTATGTAGACACCACATTTAGATGTACTTATTAGGTGATTGGATGACATTGAGAATGTACTATCTCAAGAGATAGAAGTCACTACCTTACAATGGACCTAATCACTTAATAAGGACTCCTAAGACATGATGGGTCTTCGAATGTAGTAGAGATATTTCCCCTACTTTAAATGAAAAAGTAAAGTAAGGTTTATTTTAAGCCGGATTCATTAAGTTCCCATGGCAAGCCCCCATAGTTAATTACATCCTAAGGAATGGGGTTCCTTAGGAATACTCTCGATTAAGGTAAATGATCGTTGTCTCCAAAGATTTCAAAGATAGACTTCAATTGGTTATTTTAGAAAATCAAGTGGGATGATCAAAGGAGAGTTATTATCGAAACCAAAGGGATTAGTAGGGGATGCTCATGATACTAGGAAACCTAGTGAGCATCCCAAACTATCTATGGTTGAGATTTATATTTTGAAATTGAGAATTATATGTTTGAGAATTTTTATTAAAAATCTAGGGCTTATAATTCCACAATACAAGATTGTAGAAATGCAAGAGGTGAGGATTTATGCTTATAGCAAAATAATAATCTCAGATCCTAAATCTAGGAGCTTGGTGAGGGCTAAAGCATCTAAATCTAAGGAAAAAAATGGGTATATAGTTTACCTCCATAAGAGAGAGTAAACCACCTAATTGTTGGACTTACAATTGACTTGAGTGGCTACCAACTAACTCCTCCTACGATTTTAAATACATGTAGGCAAGTCTTATGTATTGTAAGTTGGCTAGGATAGTTATTATTTAGAAAGAGACTAAGTCCTTAAACTCACTCCCTAAGACTAGAGCATGAGGTATGATTCCATGACTTAATCTAATGCAAATTTTGTTAAGTTTTATTTTGATTTTTGGACATTTTATTTGAACATATGGGATTTTATATGCCTAATGTATGAGAAAATTAATTATGGGCCAAAACTAGAGAGAAGGAGGTGTGTTTCCACGGCTCTCTCAAAGGTCAAGCCATTTTCTAGCAAAGGTGGAAGCCCTCCATTGGCAGTGAGACAATGATATTTATGCATGATATGACATACAACATCCAGTAAGGGGTTGCTAAATTATTTATTATCTTGATTTATGTCTTAGCTTTAGGTGAGGTTATATTAGTTTAATTTTGAATTGATTAATTGGATAGAAATTTTATTTTTTCCCAAGAGCCTAATAACATTTATTCATAATCCAAACAATTAAGAAACTAGGAAAATCATGTCATCCTAATTACATAATCATAAACATAACATCAATTAATTAATAAAATTAGCATAAAAGGATAAGAGGCCGGTGCGGTCAAGTACCATCATACAACCCAAAAAAGGAAAAAATGCGTAACCGAGCTCTACCCTTATACAACCCATATTACCAATGAATAATTACAATTAAAAGGAATTCATGTTATGGGGTCTTCATTCTTCATTTCTTCATTTTGATTTACTTCTTTGCTTTTTTTTCTTTTGGCTTGATTGGAATATAGTTGCTCTAAAAGCATCACATGGTACATAAGACTTGATCTTATAACAAATGTTCATCCTAATCCCCTATAACATTCATTTCAAATCTTAATTATAAAATTTACATCAAAATGGGAAAGGTAAATCTAACTAAACCCACAAAATAAAGGTTAGCTAAACATATCATACAACCCAAGTAGTTATATGAATAATTTAGACTTAGCACCCCACACATGGGTAACCAAGTCCACCTGTCCTAATTTGGACTATACTTAGAGGATAAGCAACCTACATCGCACAAAGCATTTATATTCCTTTTAATTTTTATGACAGCGGCCCCTTAAGCACAATCTCCTCTAGATGATATGATTAGGCTAAGATCTATCATCCAGTTTATGCACACACATCCTAACATCTAGTCTAAAAATTACACCATAAAATAAAATCATGCATCCATGCACCCACTAACATAGAGCAAGGAGTGGTGACTTAGCCTAATGTGTGTCTTTAAGGCTTGTGTGACATGTCTTAGCTAGGCTTTAAGGTTGAAATTTTCTAAGTGTGAAAGATTCAATTTAGATGGTGACTTCATTTCATGTGACTTAGTTGACTTGTCAATTTTATTTGGTGGTTTGATTTGGTTTGAATGAACCTATACTTAGTGACTAAATGTTATGAAGAGAAGAAAAGAGAGGAGAGCTCTCTTTCATCCCTACCTTAAAGCATTTCTAAGGTAGATTCATTAATGAATTTCTTTTATTGAATGATTTATTATGTGTTTTAATTAATCCTAAGTTTAGATTCTTTTTAAATAGTCCTATTCAATAAGAAAGGCCTCTTAGGATTAGTTATGGTGGATTACTATCACATACACACACTCATTCATTTCTTTCCACCATGTATACCATGTATATGAATAATCCTAAACATGGCTATACATGCAATGCAAATCTTAGCACACCTTGATGATGAATGCAAAGAGATGTCATTTGAAAATTTGGATATTCCATTTATTAATTGGATCATTAATGCATGTTTTTGTTATGTAGAAAGAAAAGGGATTCTTCATCCATTAACTAAATGCACATCACATGTATAAAAGTTATAAGTGAGTATGATGCCATTATTTTCTACACTGAGTAAGGTACAAGACCTACTACTTAAAGCCTGACTGGATGTCCGATTGATATACCACTTTTCTTAGATACATGTAGATGTACAAAAAACCAAATGGATAAAGAATCATGCAAGAGATTATGTTTGATTTGGTTGTATGATTTACATGTGTAATGAAGATCCTTCTTAAGTCTTAATATAGAGATGCATAGGAATAGATTTAGGCAAGTGTTGTGTTCTTTTCAAATGAACTATACACTTGCAAATCCTATGTGAATCCATATGTTAAGAGAAGGAAAGAGAACTTCATAATACACATCTTATGCTATAATCACATGCAAGCTTATAAATATTTATAACTAGCATCACTTCATTCATAATCTTTGATTTATAAGTTTTGAAAATAATTTTTGGTTTAATAGTGATAATAGCCACTCATATTCTTAATTTTAGCCAACACATGCAATTTGACATAAAAGGAAACATTTTATTTAATTAATTTTTAAAAGAAATGAATGCATGATTTCATATGGAAAATAATATTTAGCATGATTGGATAGAAATAAAGGAATGTAAGCACATGACTTCATTTACCCTAATTAATTCTTATGACAATCATATAAAATGAATCAAAATTCTTTAAGGAGATTTTTATCTTTTGATTTGACTTAGAAATATGAGAAAGGTTTGCTAGTCCCCATTTCCCCATGTGTGAATTGGTTTGGTTTAATTTAGAATAATTAGGTTGATTTTTTATTTTGATTAGGTTAAGGTATGAATTAAATCCATTAATTATCCTTACATATCACCTTAAGTTAATTACAAGTAATTATAATAAGCCAATATGATATGCAACCACATGAAATAAATTTGCAATGCTAAGAAATGAAAGGGATGCAATTGGCTTATGATTAATAATTAATTAAAGGGATTAATTACTCTTATAATTTTTTCACATATGTGATTCATAATTTCATTATCTCTTATTCTTGGGTATTGAACACCAAGAATCTACCAAGAAATTAAGGTTGTTTAGGTTGGGTGAATTGATTTTTTAATTTTGATTTCATTAGGCCATTAATGAATTGATTAAATACTTTAGTTATGCTTTGATTTAATGATAAAATTAACTTGGGGAAAGGATCAAGCAAGGCCTCAATCCATCCTAAATCATTCAATCATTCCATTGTTTTGATTCCTCATTTTGAAATCTAATCACTTAATCAACTAATCATTCCATTAACCCATTAATTAATTTAATTTTCAAGGTAAGGATACTTAAATAAATTAAGAAAAATATATCATATTTAAATCTTATTTAAAATGATAATTATGTTCAAGTGATTAATCAATCATTGTTACAATTAATTTGATTAAGAAGTGATTGGGGCTTACTCAAATGATTTCTAATTAAGCAATCAATAAAATCTCAAAAAATAGGGAGGTCATCCCCTAAACATCCATAAAAAATTTGAGATTATTGAGTAATTAAGTATAATTAGCTAATTAGATTTTGATAAAATTTAAGAAATCACTATTCAAAAAAATCAATTAATTATAATTTTCTAGATTCTCTCTAAATATCTTTAAAATGAGTAGTTTGTATTTTTTTTGGATTTTTACAATTAGTTATGAATTTTGGAAGTTTCACCATTAAAATTAGATTAATTAAGCCTAATTAAACTCAATCCCCATCATGGCGGCGATGCGCTTTTTCCATGGCATGATGGATTGGTTATTTAAGTTGTCACATCCTTCAATTTGAGTCGGTGGCGGACGCTCTTATGGGGTCATCTAAGATTGGATGGCGAGATTAATCTGTGGTTTGGCTTAGAATCGGGGATCTAGCATGATTTGATCAAGGATCCAATCATGCAGAATGGCGGTCTATGATCCTTCTCCTCAAGCGGCGAGAGGCGGATGTGTCATTCTCACTCACTGAGCTCACGAGCTTGAATGGAGCTCAAATTCACACCTTTGGGGAAGCACAAGTAACATCAATGGTGGATGCATGACTTGATAATTTTCTTCACAAAAGGACCAAGCAATTTACTATAAGATGATTTCAATGGCATACCTCAGAGGCTATCACGGCTTCCCGATGGAGGTAGCTTTCTAGTAGAGGAAGCCTTGAAGAAATCGATCTTGATTTGAAGTGGTTTGCTTGCCAAGCTCCTCTTCAATGGTGATCATCTTCATCAAACTCTAGCTCGGCTTGGGAAGTTTGGTGATTCATTGACTTACCTTGGTCCAAGGATGGTGTAAGTTAATTTGACTTTGGTTGAGATTGAGTGAATTGAGCTGGGTTGATCTCCCTATTTGCTTTGAGAACGAGAAATGGGAATCAAGGTGCTGAATGGTTGGAAAAGCTTGGGATGCTTGGCTTCAACTCTTAAAGCTCTAGGAATGAATCTTCTTTTGAGTGTGAGGAGAGGGGTATATCTCCCCTCCTTGGATCGATGGTGGGTGGTGATTTGCCACAATGGTTGGATTGATGGTTTGAGTTGGAAAACATCCCATGGGTCATTTTGGGAGGAGTGAGGAGAGTGGTTGCCCATGTGAGTGGTGAGTGGATTTGGTGATCCAAGTGTTCAAAATGATTGGGGAGGTCGGTTTGGCCTTGCCAGGTCATGGACAAGCTCATTGGGTCATGTTCACCACCCTCCTTGGTGCCCATGTGGACCAATAGATGGGTGCCAAGTGGCCTTGGGGAAATGGCCAAATTCAAGTGAATTTGGTCATGGGATACCCTTTAAGGGCAAAGTGGTCATTTGGCTATGAGTTTGATTTGGTAGATTTGAAATGATTTAAAAATGGGTTGGGCTATATTTCAAGTGATTTGGAGTTCATTTGATTTGATTGGTTCAATTTGACCCATTTAGGTCAAGTTGGGTCAAATTGGGTTAGGTTGACCAATTGGTCAAATTGGGTCAAACCATGGGTTAGGTCAAGTTCAAATGATCATTTGGAGCCTATGGGTATCATTGGTTTGGTTTAATTTGGTTTAGATTTGGTTTTGGTTCATTTAGGTTCATTTAGGTCAAATGGGTCAAGTTGACCAATTTGACCCATTTGACCCAATTAGGTTAGGTCATGGGTTGGTTTAGGCTTGGTTGATCATTTGAAATGTATTGCAAGCTTTGGTTTCAATCAATTTTGATTTGGTTTGATTTCAAGTTGATTTGACCTTTCAAGTCAAGTTGGGTTCATGGTCAATTGGGCTGGGTTGGGTCTAATTGGTCAATTGAAGCTTTGGTCAAGTTCAACAATCAATTTAGAATTTGACCCATTGGTTGCAATCAATTTGGCTTAGATCAAGATTTGACCCATTTTGACTTTTAGGTCAATTTGGGTCAACTTAGGTCAAATTATTGGGCTTGGTTTGGCTCAATTGATAGTTTCATGTTCAATCATTGATTATGAATGGGTTTGATCAATGGTTTTTAATCAATTTGGCTCATAGTAAATTTTTTTATTTGGGTCTCATTTGGGTTAAATGTTGACTTGGTCAAAATAGGTTTGACTTGGTTTGACCCAATTTAGTGATTGATCATTCTAGGATGATTGTTGATTATGTGAGGTTTGGATGGGATTAGTTCAATCCAATTTGGGTTGGATTAGAATTTAGCTCAAAAAAGGTTTTTTTAGATCACTTTAGGTCAAGTGAGCCTAAATGGGTCAATTGACTTGATCAAGGCTTGATTTAAGTTTGGTTGAACTCACATATGGACTTATGATGGAAATATAAATCCAATTGCAAGTGGTTTGGAGTCAAATGGGTTTTGGTTCATTTGACAATTTCAAGTCAAAAGGATGAACATGGGTTTGACTTGGGTTAGTTTGATTTTGGCTTGGTGATTATAGTTTATGTTTATATTTGGGCATGTGATTGGAGTGATTGTTTGAAGAGAAAATCCAAGGGTTTGGATTGATTTGAGAATGATTTAGCTAAATCCAAGAAATTTGGCTTAAAGGATATAATTGGTTTGGATTTGAGTATTGAATTTATACTGATTTGATTTTGGCCATTTGAATTTATACTTGCGAATATAAATGATCCATGAGAGAATCATGTGAATTTGAGTGTGATTTGGTGCTAAGGAGGTCAAAGTTTGAAAAAAAGGTTTGATTTGGTTTGATTTATATTCATTTGATTTGGATGATTTGGATGCCAATTTCATTTATAATTATGAATACAAATGATGAATAAGTGATTTATAAAGAAATCACAGCTTTGGGTTGATTTGAAGGTTTGGCTAAGCTTATGGATGTGATTCATAAGGCTTAGGAAGGTTTTGAATTTGGAATTGATTTTGGATTTGAATCATTTGGAATTGGAATTAGATTTAGAATTTATTTTGGATTTGGATCATTTGAGATTGGAATGGATTTGAGATTTGAGAAAATCGATTGGGTTAGAATTGATTTGAGATTTGATTTGGATTGGTTTGAAGGAGTGTACATGGGATGGATTTGAGCTATAGGGTAAGGGGTTGCCTTAAATCCACATAGCCTAATCCTATTATAAACCCTCTAAGTCTCTAGGGTTAGGTTAAATGTTAACCTAATCACTAGAAGTGTCTCAAGACTAAGGAACTCTTAGTGTCTAGAGGAGTCCTATGTCTAAGATGGAGAAGTTGAGAGCTCACTCCAAAAGTGAGGTCAACAAAGGGCCCAATAGGTGTGGTGTGACTAACAAGATGCATATTGTGTTGATTGATGATCAACAACGTTCAAGATCACAAGCACTAACAGAAATGATCTACTCCTAAACCTGAGGTGTAGAAGGAATCAAGATCTTAGTGCAATGCAACTCTACTTATGTCAAAGACATAAGAGAGTGAAGGAGAATCCACTAGGGATTGAGTATGTGAGCCTTCCACTAGGGAAAAGGTTCAAGTTATCCACTAGGGATAAGAGGTTGTGAAATTCACTGGGGATTAGAATTTGAATCCAATGGGAAATTGAAAGGTTTGTGACTCACTGGGAGATTGGAAAGATTTGCATCTCTGAGGAGAAGAATTGATTTGATTGTTTAATTTGACTCTAGGAGGTTGGTTGGTTTGTTTGATTTTAAATTTTGAATTTTGAGATGGACCCTTGATGGGATGACAGTAGGGCCATGTCGCCTTGGCCTACTTGATTTACCAATCCAAAGGGTAGTCTACCAACCATAGTAAGACTATCCAACCAAAGGGTTGCCTTTTGTTATGCGTTGTAGGAAGAAAGCATGTAGACTTACATCTTCCAAAGTAGGGATCATTGTGGTGATCTATTGGCACATAATGAATCAAACCAACCTTAGGGTTACTGAATGCGAGGGACTTAAATCGCTCAAAGATAGTCAAAATTAATTTCATTTTAATTATATTTGATGGATCCATTGGTTTGTGATGGACCCTGAGTAGGGCCATGTCGGCCTTGGCCTACTTCAGATTTACCAATCCAAAGGGGGTAGTTTCCTGGCCGAAGGGGAGAACTATCCAACCAAAGGGGTGCCTTTCAATTTGTAATAATTAGGAAGAAAGCATGGGAACTCACATCTTCCTAAAGAAATGACCACTGGGGTGATGCATTAGCAAGGTAACATGTCAACCCGAACTAGGGCTGCCTATCAGTTTGTGATAGTCATGCTAGAAAGAATGTGTAGTAAACTTACATCTTCCAGAGCGAAATGACTATCGGGGTAACCTGTTTATGGCAAAATAAATTGAACCCGACCTAAGGGAGACTACTGAGAGAGTGCCGACCCTGGGACTTATCTCAACTCAAGTGTAGTTAGGTAATTTCTATAAGGAGTTTTGCTGACACTGCCCTAAAGATAGGATGCTTTCTTGAGAAAGGGGCCGTTGGGGGCTTAAATTCTTAATCCACAAGCGAATAAATATGTTTATTTATTTGTTTATTATGGACCATGTTAGTTTGCAAGGGATCATACTTGAAGGAGCTTATATAATCTAGACTTATCTCAAATTTATTGTCCAAGGAGAATTTGTGCATCCTGAACAAATTCTCCAACCATGGGTGGCTACTTGGGAAAGGGGATCCAATCCAAGAAAGCAGTAGTGTGTCAAATGGGTCAGGGCGTGATCCAAGTAGAGTGCCAGGGAGGGCCATTAGGGCTTTATCCTGATCATTGAAGAAGATAATATCTATAGGTATTCAGTGGCCAACTCAAGGAGAAAGCGCGAGAACTCATATTTGCCAAGAGTGGTATATCCACCAAGTGAGTCGCTGTCAGCATAGCAAACATCAACCAACCTAAGGTGCCTATTGGTTTGCGAGCCTAGGAAGAAAGCATTGGGGACTCACATCCTCTACAATAGGGTGATTCGGGATAGTAATCTATCTTTGGCTTGACTGGGACTACTAAGTGAATGCCACGGGGACTTATATCAACTCAAAAGTAGTCAGAGGAAAGGAGCCGGGGACTTATCTAAACCTCAAATATACTTGACCTAGTTAGTGCATGATGGCTAGTTCAAGAAGAAAGCATGTAGGCTTACATCCTCTTAAATAAAGTCAACATGAGGTAGCTTACTAGCTCTGCAGTGAGGCCTACCAAACTAACAAGATGCTCGTCGATTTGTAATGGTCAAGTCAGGAAGAAAGCGCGGGGACTCACATCTGCCAGACAAGTGACCACTGGGGTGACTCACTAGCAAGGTAGCATGTCAACCTGACCTAGAACAGCTAACGAGTGAGTGCCACAGGGGGCTTGCTCTCATTAAAATAGCCCGAGATAAAATATATGTGTTTGTGTTTGTGTTAAAGGAGGACAAGATGCCGCTTGGGTTTTCTTACACTTATCCTAAAACATGCTTAAGAGTTGATGAAATGGTGCCACGAATGGCAGTTGTGATCCCACCAAGAAAGGATGTCACTTGGGTTCTCTTACACCTAACTTAGTTGTGCTAGTCAAAATAGGATGCCTCTTGGGTTCTCTTACACCTACTCTAGTAGCACCAAGGAATCATGTTTAAGTTATGATCGAGTTGTGAAAGAAGGATAGGATACCTCTTAGGTTCTCTTACACCTACAACCTAAATGTGATGAGACAAAAAGCAAAAACAGCTGAAGATAAGAAAAATATTGATGAATATTTATGAATTTGATTGATAGAATTTTTGAAGATAATTATTTTCAAACATGATTTTATGGATAATATTTCTTCAAATAGAGCCCATTGATTGGAAGCATTGGGTGTTCTCCTTTACAATTAATAAGTTGATAAAATCCTCCTTTATAGGCCTTCTCTATTACAAAAGGGCCTTTTCAAGTGGGTTCAAACTTGCCTCCCATGTTTCGAAGGGCAATAATCAGTCTCCTTATAACAAAAATAAGCTCTCTTACTTGAAAAGCTCTAGGGCGAACTAGCTTATTGTGAGCTTGAATCATCTTGACTTTGTATAACTCGAGGTTCTGGCATGCCCGGAGGCATCTATCCTCCTAACCTTTGAGCTCTTTTAACCACAACTTGACATTCTGCTTTGTAGTGATTTTACTACCCATTGTTATCCTTAGTGATGGGAGCTGAACTTCTAAGGGTAGAATGGCTTGACCCACACTAAGGAGAGGGTAGATTGGGTTGGAGTTATGTGGTGTGGTATGCCCACAAAGGCTTCAACTAGTGCTCATGCCATTTGCTTGTTGTTGTCAGTGTCTTCTTTAGTATTTTGGATGAGAGTTTTTGAATGCTTTACAGGCCATTTTGGATAGTAGATAGTGGAGTATCTCCAATCTATACCATGTCTCTTAGCAAAATTGATTTTATTGCTCTTGAATGTATACCATTGATATAATTCATGAGGCACCCAAACTATATATGATATGGTTCTAAAAATTGGAGCACTTGTGACCTCTAAGTGGGATTTCCTCCACACTTGGAAAAGTAGTCAATGGTAGCGATGAACCGATGACCCTTAGAAGAAGGAGGATCAATCATACCCATATGTGTACTACCTCAGGCCATGAGGCCAATGTAGGATATTGTGGTTGGTGCAAGACTACACCAAGTACCTGACAATGATGGCATCTCCTAAGTACATTTATGTAGTCTATAATCATCGAAGGCTAGTAGTATCTAGTCTCTTGATCTTTGCTTTCATCTTCGGACCAGATTGATGCGCTCCGCATAGACCTGAATGTACCTCAGTCATGATCTTATGGGCTTCGTGTTTATCTAAATAGCATAACCACATTTGATCAAAAGGCATTGTACAAGGTGCCATCCAAAAGGAGAGAGCTCTTTACTTCATCTGATGGGCTTGTGATTTCTCTTGAGGTAGTTTGCCTCTAGTCAAGTAATCTATGAATGGTTGCCTCCAATCTAGCTCCTTCTTTATGTCTCTCAAGAGAGTTCAACATCAATAAGGATAAGACTTGTCTATTTTGGACCCTTATTGGAATGGACTCATCTTAGACATGCCAATTCCTTAGAGTTTGGCCAAAGCATGCTACTATTCTCTCCTCAGAATCTTGTAGATGGTGACCTCGGGGATTTGGGCCAACTTCATGGTGTACTCATGGTAGTGATGAAGCTTAACCTTATTAGAAAGGACCGGTTGAAGAATCCCATGTTGATTCTTTTGACACACACTATAATAGCTAACTTTAGATCGATAATCAAAGCCTCATACTTAGCTTCATTATTTATGCATGAATTGGAGAGGTAGTATGAGAATCTCATCACATCATGCCTAGAAGAGATGATTCCTACCCTTTCTGAAGAGTAGATTATGGTTCTTCTTGAAAGGAAGCCGCACCATCAAAATACATCTCCCAATGTATGAATGCTGTCCCCTAAGTTCATGATTTGTTCATCGGGAGGTCATCACTAGAATCGAAGTGGGCTACTAAGAAATTGCTAGTGCCTTTCACCACACAGGGTACGAATGTGATGTAAAATTATGATAAAATAATAGACCATCGTGCCAACCATATAGATAACATTGGTAGTGTCATGAGATATTACAGTCGATTGATTCTAGGGATCAGATTTACCTTATGAGAAAGCATGTAATGTCATAGCTTTTGGGATGCAAAGATTAAAGCTAGGTAGTGCTTCTTAATAGGTGAGTAATTTGCTTCAGCAAGGATCAGATAATGGTTGAGGTAGTAGAGAGCATTCTCCTTCCCTTCGTCATTAGTTTGGGCTAATAAAGCACCATGGGAGTCATCTAATGTAGCTGTGTAAAGGATAAGTGGCTTGCTTGGGATAGGGGCTTCTAAAACTGGTGGCTTCACCAAATACTGTTTAATATCTTCAAAAGAATGTTGGCACTTATCATCTCACTTAAACTTAGCATCCTTTTTGACAAGTGATGAAAATGGTTTGCATCTCCCCAATATATTAAAGATAAAGTGCCTTAGATATGCCAACCGCCCTTGGATCGATTTGAGTTGAGTTATACTTTTAGGGGGTGGCATTTTTAAAATAGCTTTGATCTTTTCTGGGTCTATCTCTATTCCTCAGTGTCGAACAACTAACCCAAGGAACTTTCCTGAAGCTACTTCGAATGCACACTTCAGGGAGTTCATTTTGAGATTAAATTATCTTAACCGTTTGAAAACTACTCTCAAGTTAAAGAGATGGTCTCTCTTTTCTTTACTTTTGACTACTAGATCATCAACATACCATTCAACTTGATGGTGAATGAGTTCATCAAAAATCTGAGTCATGACCTGCTGGTAAGTAGCACCAGCATTTTTAAGACCGAAGGGCATGACCTTATAACAATAGATTCGACGGGGTTTGAAAAGTCATCCTCTCATCCCATCTTAATTTGGTTGTAGCTAGATGACCCATTCATGAAGGAGAATATTGCATGAAATGAGGCAATGTCCACCATTAACTCTGGTATAGGAAGTGGAAATCCATCCTTAGGGCATGCCTTATTTAAGTTCCTAAAATTGACGCATATGTAAATTTGGTCATTCTTCTTCTTGACTCTGATGACACTCGCTAGCCAGGCAAGGTATTTTTTTCCTTGATAAAGCCATAATCGATCAATTTCTTGACTTAAAAAAATGATTTGGTTGTCTATTTGTTTGATATTAGTGGTCTATTACCGCTTGTGCTATGTCAGGAGATAATCCGAGCAACTCTTCATAGCTCCATGCAAAGTAGTCCTTAAACTTAGTCAATAGCCTAACTAAGTCATTGGTTTCTTCTTCATTTAATAGAGAACTAATGTATGTGGGGCGTGGATCTTCTTCTGCCCCGAGGTTGATTTCTTTGAGCTTGTCGATGGTTGAATTAATTTCTTCTTCAAATTCTGGAGGTGCATCTTTAATCTGAAGATCATTAGATTCATCTGAAGTTTCTAAACACACCACCTCATAAGAGTTAGTATGGGTTGAGAAGAACCTATCAGACTCTAGATGATTGGTGACAATTAAGCAATAATCATCATCATTGACTGGACCCACTGTGCCAAATCCTAGATCTGGTCTTGATTATGCATCCTTGCCTTTGTTATCTCATAGTTTCTTGAAATACTCTAACCTATGCTTAGACCATGAGTAAGGAATCAAACCTTTCTTCACAAGATTATGAATACAAGGCGAATACCAATCAAAAGGTAATTCCATTAAATCTTTATATGAATTATTCTCAAGTTCTACATCTACTTTTTGACTTGAGAATGATGATCCCAATAGGAATCTCTTTGGCTTGACATCCATGGAAGATCTAGGGGCTTCCTTAACTACCAATCCCTCAACTTTTTTAGAATAAAGTGGGGTTAGAGCTAAGGTTCCCAACTATTTCCTAATGGTTTTACATAATCCTGATTCAAATATATTTATGCTTTTCTTGGAGGCCTGGTCTTTATCACTGTCTGGCTCAAGTGTCACCTCCAATGAGACCCACTGAGAAGGGTTGGCTGGTGTGCTAATCACATGAGACTCTTCCTCTGAGATGGATTATAAGTCTATGTGAATAGCAGGAGTACTTCTATGAACTGGAACATGGCCCCTGTTGGCTGGCTGCCAACTAAGGGGTCTTCCACCTCTGGAATTGCCTCTATATCTACCTCTGGATCTACCTGGTGGAGGTCGAGTCATCCTACCCATATGTCTGTATGGTGGAAGAACTATGGGTGGAATGTAATTTGTGGCTCTACCTCTTCCTTGGTGTCTCTTTCTTGCTCACATGTACTTTCTTTTTTTATTTCTTTTTCTTTTTCTTTTTCTTTTTCTTTATTTTCTCTTTCTTTTGTATCCAAATTTTGGCCAAGTTTGCAAGAATATATGCTTTTATTTTGAGGAAGATAGTAGGTCATAATTTCATATATCTCAACATCTCTAACTAAGAATAGATTTTCATCTCCTTTGACACAGTATTCGATTCCATCTCTTCAAAACTTGATGCACTAATGAAGAGAGAATGGAATCATCTTGTTCTGGTGTATCCAAGGCCTACCAAGCAAAGCAGTGAATGACATATTTGAATCAATTATATAGAACTTGGCTTTAGTCTTCCAGTCACCTATTTTCAAAGGTAACATTATGGAGCCTAAAGCCCTCTCGTCCTATTCATTGAATCCTCTCAATATCATCCGATCTTCTCGAAGTTCAGAGATGTCAATCCTTAAATAGGCAAGGGTTTTTAGACTTGTAATGTTCACTGATTAATGAATCCCTCATCTCTTTGGATAGGATATGGGCATCATATATACTTAACTTAGCTGGCAACTTTCTTAGGTGAGCGAGGAGATTATAGTCAACTCTGGGCTAGTCCTCCATAAGCATATCCATAGGTGGAGCATCCTATGGAGGGGCTTCTTGATCATGAGAACCAACAACTTTTTTTCCCTTATCTTGAGGTGCTGCACTAGGAGGTAGAACCTTGCCACTGTGGAGGTTAACTTTAGTGATCTCTTGTGGCAGGTTAGTAGAAGATTTCACCTAATCATAAGGCAAACCTACAGCTTCTCCTATAGAACCCTCAAAATCAGATGATTCCAAGTCTATCTCAAGAGGTGAACCCATATTATTCAGAAAAGAAAAGTTCATCTCAATTAGAAAAGGATGAGTTATTATAATTATTAAGATTTGAAGAGTTTTCTAAAGGAGAATCGATAACCACAAACGATGTAATTCAAACTAGCTTTCTTCCATGATTTAGATTTAAAGGAGGTACATGAAAATATAGTAAAGTAAGTGGGAGAGGGATTTGATGCCCTCATCCACCGATACAAGATGTCTAGAAGAAGAACTAGGAAGTAATGCGAGCTAAAGTAGTAGGCTGAATGGTGGAATGGAAGACTGATTGCACTACTTGACTATCCTGCAGCAAGCTACGCTGCTAAGCTCCTACTTTTCCCAAGTTATATTTGGCAACCTGTAAACCTTCCTTGATATTGGAGGTCCGAGCTACTTCAGGTACCTTTAAGGAAATTTTTTTGATTTTAGAAATGATCTTTTTAGAGGTTTGGGATAACGAGATATCCCAACCTTCTTTTATTTTGAGAGGATTACCCTAACATATTTGGATGGTTGTTCTATTAGATATTCCTTAGATAACATAACTTGTAATGCTCATGCCCTTAAATGTAAAGCAATCCTCCAAAATATGGTCCAGCATGATAGGGGCAAAGTTAGGATCATTATTTACGCCCACTTTCTCAGCTTCTAGGCTTGGGTATCAAAAATCAAGTTTCTTTAAGAGGTTCTTAAAGATTTTCCTGACTACCTCCATCTTAAATGAATAAGGTTTGCTTAATTTATCTAAAAGAGTAGGTCAATGATCAACAGGGGTGATATATATCAATCTTGGGTGGGGTGGCGAAGACCATGGAAATGTGGTGGAGATAGAGGATGGAGCGGTGGAAGGAAAGGCGAGGTGGAAGAACTGTTGAGCTCTAGGTCTCTCATACTAATCTGCGGTTTCTTTCCTTATTCAATGTCACACTAACTTCTATAGACTTCGTGGCTTTGGCTTTAATGACTGATCTTGAAAAGGTAACTATTTGGCCTCCCCATATAAACTAGCTGCCTTGTTAATTAACTTCTCAAATCTCTTAATGGTGAAACCTTTAAGCATGAAGGCTACCATGAATATAGAATTTTAATAGCATCTCTTATGCCATGAACTCTTGTATGAGGTGGAATGATAATGCATCATTGCCAGCAGTGTTGCAATAATTGGCCCTGAAGTGTGCTATATGTTGTCAAGGGTTCCCGTTGTCATCCAAACATTTGAAAGAAGGTGGCACAAAACCCTTAGGATATTGGATAGCATCGAATTCCTCTAGGTAGGTTCTACCTTTTGGAACTAATGAATAACCTTGGGCTTACACCAGCACTTCCTTCACTTATTATTCTTCCATGAGTTTGATATCTTTTTCTTGTATGGAGGTATTGTCCACTACCTTTCTATACAAGCTGGTACTGCCCTACTCTATTGGAGGCAAACTCTTGGGTTGATCCAAGGCATGCGTAATCCGCTTCCACAATGGTATTTGAGCTTGGGAGCTAGAACTATCGCTAATAAATCTTCAAGTTTCTTTCCCATCCTATCAATCTGCTCATCTTTCTACTTGAGTTATTGAAGGAGGTGTTGGATTGAATAGGCTGTATCATCCTGTTCAACCACAACACCTTTCGAACTATGATGATCTTGAAGGAGGGAACCTCTAGTATCAATCATACGCACCTCTACCAAATGTTCCAATAAATCATTCTCATTAGGATCGAAGCTAACCTTCTCCTCTTTGAGGTCAGACCAGTCATACCCTAGGATTTCTTTCTTTTTAGTAAAATGTTGTGCTAAGATATCATCTAAGGAGCGGTCCAACTATGCTGACATAAATACTCACCGCTGACTGGTAGTGGGATTATGCTTGTTAACGGAGAAACACCTGACCTCCCCTACTACTAGAGTGCTAACCCTTTGAGGGCTACGCTCACTGGAGGACACATTCTCATGACTGTCAACTGCAATGGGTGGAGTGCTATCCCTGGGGGGATCTATCTCCATGGGGACAATAGAACTGTCACCTTCTCCATCTACCGCTGCTATATCAATAATCGGTTGAGGTGATGGTGGTGGTGGTATGACTATGATGTTGTGAGGTCGCCACTCCTTCTTCACCGCAACTGAAGTGGGAGGTCAAGCAGGAGAACTCGCCCTCACCTCAGTCGATGGAGTAGATGAAGTGCGATCCCTTGGTAGTAGTTGGATCACCAGTGGGGCTTTCTTCTCACCTAATGTTTCCCTCATGACTTGGGTGGAACTATAGAAGATGGAACGCGAAGCATGGAATGGAGTGGGAGACAACCGACCGCATCTAGGCTCTCTCCTCATATGATGGGTGGTATCAGTCAACACAATACTATCGATATGACCGACACGGGTAGCACACCGATTAGGGAAATCTATGAGGGCAGAGGCTGCTGACTGCCTAGCATACCTTCACCTTTCTCAACTAGTGATGTCAATTGATACTTGGGCCTCTCTATCCCTCTCTCGACAGATCTGCTCGCCTACACCACGAGGAATAACTGATTGTAAATCAAAATGGGTGTTGGACTCTGACTGTTCATAAGCCCTACCAACTTGGCATAAAACTATCCTGAGGCCATCATAATTTCTCCTCCTATCTCTGACAGGTGTCTCATAATGAACTGAAGGTGGAGGTGATACTACAATCTTCTTGACATCTTCCTCTCCTTTAGAACCGAAATAGAGATGGAACTTATTATGAGTAAACAGAAGAGAAACCTCCATGGGTGACCACTCTTCTACAATATGAGATACTGTCTCTATCTCCTTAGCAATGCGCACATGGTGCCGCTTGATCTTACGGCTCCTATTGTGGTGCTCGGTGCCAGGTGTGGAACAATATGGGAGCTAGACCCTACCTCAAAGGTAGGGGAGATCCCCCCGATAGCCTTCCCTAGAGGAGGCCATTGGTAGCTTACATTGGGGTTATGATGGGAACAACTGACTGTGTAGGCACTAGAACTGTAGTTGTTGTGGGAATCTCTACCGCCTTCCTCTTTAGTGAGGGAAATTCAAAATCCAAGGGCATCTCAACATGGATGACTAGCTTCTGCCCAATCACCACATCCTTCCTGATAGTGGTGAGGGTCGCCCCTCTCACAACTAATCCTGGCTCTCTCAAATCCTCAGCCAAAATGTATTAAATGAGCAAAATCAGTTTGGGGGAGGCTGACCCGATCCAAGGCTAAATCCATCCTAAAGGGGAAGGTGAACACATACTTTTATGAATCTATCTGTACTATGCTGTACTGAGAAAAGCTGACTAGATTGAGTTGAAACTGAACTGGAACTCTGTAATTATTGGAAACAAACTCAAATCAAATTTTTTGTCTTGGTATTTTGCTGACTTTTAAAATTTTGATTTAGAGTTTGAACCCACACTCAATAATTTGAATATGTTAAGTGGGGATCATTGAATTTAGGAGAGATTTTGAGTTCATTTGAGTTTAGAACCCATATTTAACAAATTTGTGTATATTGAATGGGTTTAAATATTTTGGAGAGACTTTCGATGCATCCATTGGTTCATATTTGAATTTAAATTCATATTTGGGGACCCTTTATTTAATAAATTTGAGTATGTTAAATAGAGGGTCAATTGATTTTATTTTAGATTTGATTTTGGGATCACTCATTTGGTAAATTTGGGTATGCTAAGTGAGATATTTGAAAATAATTTTCTTTTTGCTTGTTTGCCCTTGATGTTATATCATGTGTGGATTTAGAAATGGAATCTTTACTTAGAAAATTTGTGTATGTTAATTAAAACCCAAATGTGTTTGACTTTTATTTTGGTTTTAAAAATGGGATCTTTATTTACAAATTTGTGTATGCTAAATAAAGCCCAAATGTGTTTGATTTTTGTTTTGCTTTTGAAAATGGGATCTTTACTTAGCAAATTTGTGTATGCTAAATAAAATCCAAACGTGTTTGATTTTGTTTTGATTTCAAAAATGGGATCTTTACTTAGCAAATTTGTGTATGCTAAATAAAGCCCAAATGTGTTTGATTCTTGCTGTGATTTTGAAATGGGATCTTTACTTAGCAAATTTGTGTATGCTAAATAAAATTCAAATGTGTTAGATTTTATTTTTCATTTTGAAAATGGGATCTTTACTTAGCAAATTTGTGTATGCTAAAAAAAGGTCAAATGAGTTTGATTCTTGTTTTGATTTTGAAAATAGGATCTTTACTTAGCAAATTTTTGTATGCTAAATAAAGCCCAAATGTGTTTGATTCTTATTTTGATTTTGAAAATGGGATCTTTACTTAGCAAATTTGTGTATGCTAAATAAAATCTGAATGTGTTTGATTTTTGTTTTGATTTCAAAAATGGGATCTTTACTTAGAAAATTTGTGTATGCTAAATAAAGCCCAAATGTGTTTGATTCTTGTTTTGATTTTGAAAATGGGATCTTTACTTAGCAAATTTGTGTATGCTAAATAAAATTTAAATGTGTTTGATTTTTGTTTTTAATTTGTGTTATTTTTGAAAAGGGGGTGTTTCTATTTAACAAATATGGTGTGTTAAATAGAATACAATTTATTTTCAATTTCCTTTTTGAAAAAAAAAATGAAACTCTCATTTGACAAATTTGCGTATGTCAAATGGAATTCCAATGTATTTTAATTTTCATGATTTTTGCAAAGGAGATTTCCATGTAACAAGTTTGGGTACGTAAAATGGAAGTCAATCATGTTTTATTTTTCAAAGATGAAATTTTTGTGTGTGATTATTGCTTTTTGAAAAGAAAGAAATTCCAACTTAACACATGTAGAATGTGTTTAGTGGAGTTTCTAATAGTGTGATTTTATTTGAAGATGATTTGTTCTTTTGAAAAAGAAGAAACTCCAACCTCAACATATGTGAGATATATTGAGTGGAGCTTCAATTTTATGAAATGATTTTATTTGGAAATGAGATCTACATTCAATAAATTTGGGTATATTGAATGAGGATTCTCATTTTCAAATATGTTCTTTTGAAAAGAAAGAAACCCCAACTTCAACATATGTGAGATATATTAAGTAGAGTTTCAATTTTATAAAATAATTTTATTTCGAAATGAAGCCTTCATTCAATAAATTTGGGCATGTTGAATGAAGATGTTTATTTTCAAATATGTGTTTTTAGAAAGATGATTTTGATTTTGGTTTTGCAAAGAGCCTACATGTGACAATCCTAAGAATTATTAGATGGGGCTAAGTTATATATTTTGTGAAAATTTTTGTGCAAGTATTTTATTATGTGAACTTTGGGAAAGTGCTTTTGAAACGTAATATTTTTATAAAAGATTTATTTTTCTCATTTGTGGAATGAACCTTACCTTACCATAGAGATGGTAAGGAGGTTCAAAAAGGTCTTTAGTCATCTCTTTTAGTTAAATTTTATTTTCACCTATTAGGGGACCCAATAGGGGTTTTAGGACCTACATGGAATGAGGTCCTAAAACCTAAAGGATGTTATTAGCTAGCTTAAGAATGAAATGAGCCGCCAACAAAAAAAAGGATAGTCTGACTCATATGAAATACAAATCCACTATCGATACTTGGAGATAATGATCATTTACCAAAGATGGAGAGAGCAACTCTCCCCAGCAGAGTCACCAAAAAAATATGTGGTGTTTGTTTTCTAAGATGTGATTTTCGCTCGTGTGTTTATGTGAGGGGACACCACACAGATTTGAGGATGTACTTATTAAGGTGATTGAGTACTACATTAAAGAATAGTGTACTATCTCGATAGATAGAAGTCACTACCTTACAATAGACCTAATCACCTAATAAAGACTCCTAAGGCATGATGGGTCTTTGAATATAACAAAGATCTTTCCCCTACTTTACATGAAAAAGTAAAGTAAGATTTATTTTAAGCCAGGTTCATTAAATACTCTATGGTGGCAAGCTCTCATAGTTAATTACATCCTAAAAAATGGGGTTCCATAGGAATACTCTTAATTAAAGTAAATGATCATTGTCTCCAAAGATTTTAAAGATAGGATTACCAATCATTTGGTTATTTTTAAAAAATCAAGTGAGATTGATCA
Source organism: Cymbidium sinense (assembly GCA_021442155.1). Classification (NCBI taxonomy): domain Eukaryota; kingdom Viridiplantae; phylum Streptophyta; class Magnoliopsida; order Asparagales; family Orchidaceae; genus Cymbidium; species Cymbidium sinense. The sequence continues at coordinate 51,839,082 of CM038229.1, forward strand.
AAATGAGAGAGTTATTATCAAAACCAAAGGGAGCTGAGTAGGGGATGCTCATGATACTTGAAAATTTAGTGAACATCCCAAAATATCCTATAGTTGGGCTTTATACTTTTAAAATTGAAGAGAATTATATGTTTGAGTTGAATTTTTATTAAAAATATAAAGCTTATAATTCCATAATACAGGATTGTAGAAATGCCTAAGAGGTGAGGATTTATGCTTGTAGTTCACAAAAGAAAACAATAATCACATATCCAAAATCTATGGAGCTTTGGCGAGGGTCAAAGAATGACCTAAATCTAAGGTAAAAATGGGTATATAGTTTACCTCCACAAGAGAGAGTAAATCACCCGACTATTGGGCTTACAACTGTCTGGAAACTCCTATGATTTTAAATACATGTAGGTAAGTCATATGTATTGCAAGATCGCTAGAGTAGTTATTATTTAGAAAGAGATTAAGTCCTTAAACTCACTCCCTAAGAGACTAGAGCATCAGTGGTATGAATCCATGACTTAATCTAATACAAATTTTGTCAAGTTTTATTTTTATTTTTGGATATTTTTATTTGACATAGGCTATGGAATTTTATATGCCTAATGTATGAGAAATTAGTTATGGACCAAAATTAGAAAGAAGGAGGTGTGTTTCCACCATGGCTCTCAAAGGTTCTCTCGGCAAAGGTAAAAGTGGAAACAAGATATATGATATACATGATATGAGACATACAACATCCAAATAAAGGGGTTTCTAAATTTTTATTATCTTGATTTATGTCCTAGGATTTAGGTGAGGTTATGAATTATTTAGTTTAATTTTGAATTGATTAATTGGATAAAAAATTTATTTTTTTCTAAGAGCCTGATCACATCCAGGCCATTCAACAATCACTAAACAGTTAAAAAACTAAGAAAATCATGCCATCCTAATTGCCCAATCATAAATATAACATCAATCAATTTATAAAAGATAAGAATAAAAGCGGTCGGGTACCACTGCATAAACCTAAAAAAGGAAAAAATGGGTAGCCGAGCTCTATTCTTATACAACCTGGATTACAAATGAATAATTACAATTAAAAGGAATTCATGTTATGGGGGTCTTCATTTTTTATTCTTCATTCTTCATTTCTTCATTTTGATTTGCTTCTTTTCTTTCTTCCTTTTGGCTTGATTAAAATATAGTTGCTCCAAAGGCATCACATGGTACATAAGACTTGATCTTATAATCAATGTTCATCATAATCCCCCATAACATTCATTCAAAATCTTAATTGCAAAATTTACATGAAAATGGGAAAGGTAAATCTAACGAAACCTGCAAAATAAAGGTTAGTTAAACATACCACACAACCCAAGCAGTTATATGAATAATTTGGACTTAGCACCCCACATATGGGTAACCAAGTCCACCAATCCTAATTTGGACTATGCTTAGGGGCTAAGCAACCTACACAACAAAAAGAATTTATATTCTTTTTAATTTTTATGACAGAGTCCCCTTAAAAATAATCTCCTGCAGAAGACATGATTAGGCTAAGATCACCCTATAATCCAGTCTACGCACATACATCCTAACATCTAGTCTAAAATATTACACCATAAAATAAAATCATGCATCAAATCATGCACCACCTTAACATAGAGTTAGGAGTAGTGACAGCCTAATGTATGTGCTATTTAAGGCTTGTGTGGCATGTCTTAGGTAGGCTTTAAGGTTTAAATTTTTTTAGTGTGAAAGATTCAATTTAGATCGTGGTTTCATTTCAAGTGATTTAGTTGGCTTGTCAATATTAGTTGGTGGTTTGATTTTGTTTGAATGAACCTATACTTAGTGACTAAATATTATGAAGAGAAGAAAAGAGAGGAGAGCTCTCTTTCATTCCTACCTTAAAGCATTTCTAAGGTAGATTCATTAATAAATTTTCTTTAGTGAATGATTTATTATGTGTTTTAATTAATCCTAAGTTTAGATTCACTCTAAATAGCCCTATCTAATAAGAAAGGCATCTCAGGATTAGTTAGGGTGGATTACCATCACATAACACACACCCATTCATTTCTTTCCACCATGTATACCATGCATATGAATAATCCTAAGCATACCTATACTTGCAATGCAAATCTTAACACACTTTGACGATGAATGCGAAGAGATGTGATCTGAAAATTTTGGATATTCAATTTGTTAATTGGATCATTAATGTATGCCTTTGTTATGTAGAAAAAAAAAGGGGATTCTTCATCCATTAACTAAATTCACATCCACATATATAAAATTTATAAGTGAGTATGACACCATTATTTTCTACACCAGGGGCATAAAGTACAAGACCTACTACAAGCTAAAGCCCTGGATGTCTGTGACTATACCACTTTTCTTGGATATATGTAGATGTATAAAAAGAACCGAAAGGATAAGGAATCATGCAAGAGATTATGTTTGATTTAGTTGTATGATTTACATGTGTAATATGAAAGTCCTTCCTAAGTATTAATATAGAGATGCATAAGAATAGATTTAGGCAAGTGTTGTGTTCTTTTCAAATGAACTATACACTTGCAAATCCTATGTGAATCCACATTAAGAGAAGGAAAGAGAACTTCATAATACACATTTTATGCTATAATCACATGCAAGCTTACAAAAATTTATAACTAGCATCACTTCATTCAAAATATTTGATTTATAAGTTTGAAAGAAAATTTTTTTTGGTTTAATAGTGATAATAGCCACTCATATTTTTATTTTTAGCCAACACATACAATTTGACATAAAAAGAAATATTTTATTAATTAATTTTTTAAAAGAAATGAATGAATGACTTCATATGGCAAACAAGATTTAGCATGATTGGAAAGAAATAAAGGAATGTAAGTACATGACTTCATTCACCCTAATTAATCCCTAAAGACAATCATATAAAATAAGATCATTTAATATGAATCAAATTTTTTGAAGGAGATTGTTATCTTTGAATTTGATTTGACTTAGGAAATATGTGAAGAGTTTGGTAGTCCTAACCCATTTCCCCCATGTGTGAATTGGTTTGGTTTAATTAAGAACAATTAGGTTGATTTTATATTTTGATTTGGTTAAGGTGTGAATTAAATCCATTAATTATCCCTTACCTATATCACCTTAAGTTAATTAACTAATTAATAATAAGCCTATATGATATGCAATCACATCAAAAATAAATTTGCAATGCTCCTAAGAAATGAAAGGGACCTAATGCAATTGGCTTATGATTAATAATTAATTAAACTTATGGGATCTCACTTAATTACTCTTATAATTATCTCACACATGTGAGCTAATCATAATTTCATTACCTCTTACCTTGGGTCATTGAACACCTAAGGAGCTACCTAAGACCAATTAAAGGTTGTTTAGGTTGGGTGAATTGATTTTTTTTTAATTTTGATTTGATTAGGACATTAAAGAATTGATTAAATACTTTAGTTATGCTTTGGTTTAAATTATAAAACTAACTTAGGGGAAAGGATCAAGAGCATGGCCTCAATTCTAATCCCTAAATCATTCAATCATTCCACTAGGTTTTAATTCCCTCATTTTGAAGATCTTAATCAACTAATCATTCCATTAACCCATTAATTAATTTAATTTTCAAAGGTAAAGGACACTTATGAAATAAATTAGGAAAAATATCCCTAATCATATTTCCTAAGTGATCTTACTATTTAAAAGGGATAATTATGCTCAAGTGATTAATCAAGCTACTGTTCATTCCTTAATTATAATTAATTTGATTAAGAGAGTGATTAAGGTTACTCAAATTATTTCTCTAATTAAACAATCAATAAAATCCCAGAAAAACAAGGGGAGGCAGAGGTCATCGCCCTAAACATCCACAAAAAATTTAAGATTAATTTAGTGCTCAATTAAGGTATAATTAGGCTAATTAGATTTTTGATAAAATCTTAGTTAAGCTAAAGATACTATTTAGAATCAATTAATTATAATTTTTCTTGATTCTCCTCTAAAATATCTTCAAAATGAACCTGAGTTTGCATCTTTTGGATTTTTTTATAATTAGTTATGATTTTAGATAGTTTCACCATTAAAATCAAATTAATTAAGCCTAACTCAACTCCTAATCCCGTTAGGCCATGTGGCGGCTGATGTGGCATGCTTTCCATGTGACACGACTGAATTAGTTATTTAAGTTGTCATATCCATCATTGATTAGCGGCGACGATCTTCTTTCCGTGACATCTAAGATCGATCAAGATTAATCCTGCAGTTTAGGCTTAGAATCTCAATGGATATAGCATGATTTGATCAGGACGTCCGATCTGATCACATGAAATGGATGGTCTGTGATATGTCTCTTCCCGAGAGGTGAGAGATGGATGTCGTCGATCGTCGCTCAATCCGAGCTCACCTGAGCTTGAATGGTGCTCAAATTCATCCCACACTCTCAGGAAGCACAAGCATTACATCTAATGGTGGAGATCACATGACTTAACAATTTTCTTCACAAAGGACTAAGTAAAATTTACTCTAAGGCCATTTTCAATGGCATAGCTCGCCGGAGGCTATCACCATTGCTTCCAACGATGGAGGTAGCTTTGTCTAGTAGAGATGAAGCCCTATTAAAGAAATGTGGTCTTGATTTGAAGTTATTTTCTCGATCGACCAAGTTTCTCTTCAATGGCGATCGACTTCGATCAAACTCCTAGCTCTGGTCATGGGGAAGCTTGGGATTTAATTCGCTTCGACTTGTCTTGGTCCAAGGATGGTGTGTATAAGATTAATTTGACTTTAGTTGAGAATTGAGTGAAGAAATGGGATTCAAGGGTGCTCAGGAATGGCTGAAGAAAGCTATGGGATGCTTGGTTCGACACCTAGAGCTCTAAGGAATGAATGCCTTTTGTTTGAGTGAGAATGAGAGGGGGTATATCTTCCCCCTCCTTGGATCGGACGGTGGGTGATGGATTTGCCATTTTGGCTTAATGGGTTGGATTGGCTAATCGGTTTAAGTTGGAAAACATTCCACATGGGTCATTTTGGGCAGAGGAGTGAGGGAGAGTGGATGCCCATGTAAGTGGTGAGTGGATTTGGTGAGCCAAGTGTCTAAGAGTGATTGGGGAGGTCGGTTTAGCTTTTCCTTGGGTTATGGCTGACCCAAGCTCATTGGGTCATGTTCACCACCCTCCTTGGTGCCCATGTGGACCAATAGATGCCAAGTGAAAGAAATGGCCAAATTCTAAGTGAGTTTGATCATGGGATACCCTTTGTCCCAAGGGCAAAGTGGTCATTTGGCTATGAGTTTAATTTGCAAAAATTTGAAATGATTTAAAAATGGGTTGGGCCAAATTTCAAGTGATTTGGAGTTCAATTAATTTCAACTGGTTCAATTTGACCTATTTAGGTCAAGTTGGATCAAATTGGGTTAGGTTGACCAATTAGTCAAATTGGGTTAAACCATGAGTTATGTCAAGTTGAAATGATCATTTGGAGCCAATTGGTATCTTTGGTTTGATTTAATTTGGTCTAGATTTGGTTTTGATTCATTTAGGTTCATTTAGGTCAAATGGGTCAAGTTGACTAATTTGACCCATTTGACTCAATTGGGTTAGGTCATGGGTTGGTTTAGGCTTGGTTGATCATTTGAAGTGTATTGCAAGCTTTGGTTTCAATCAATTTTGATTTGGGTTGATTCAAATTGATTTAACCTTTTAAGTCAAGTTGTGTTCATAGTCAATTGGGCTAAGTTGGGTCTAATTGGTCAATTGAAGCTTTGGCAAAGTTCAACAATCAATTTGGAATGAATTTGACACATTGGTTACAATCAATTTAGCTTAGATCAAGATTTGACCCATTTTGGCTTTTTAGGTCAATTTTGGTCAACTTAGGTCAAATGTCCAATTGGGCTTTTAATGATGGCCATATTCAATCATTGATTATGAATGGGTTTGAGTCAATGGTTTTAATCAATTTGGCTCATAGTGAATTTTGGCTTATTTAGGTCTCATTTGGATTAACTGTTGACTTGGTCAAAGGCTAGGTTTGACTTAGTTTTATCCAATTCAATGCAATTGGTCATTCTATGATGATTGTTGATCATGATTGAGGTTTAGATAGGATTAGCTCAGTCCAATTTCGGTTGGATTAGAACTTAGCTCAAAAAGGTTTTTTAGATCACTTTAAGTCAAGTGAGCCAAAATGGGTCAATTGACTTGATAAAGGCTTGATTTAAGTTGAACTCACATATGGACTTATGATGGAAATATAAATTCAATTGTAAGTGGTTTGGAGTCAAATGGGTTTTGGTTTATTTGCTAATTTCAAGTCAAAAGGATGAACATGGGTTTGACTTGGGCTAGTTTTGTTTTAGCTTGGTGATTGTAGTTGATGTTTATATTTGGGCATGTGATTGAAGGAGTGATTGTTTGAAGAGAAAATCCAAGGGTTTGGATTGATTTGAGAATGATTTGATTAGGTTCAAGGATTTGGCTTGAAAGAGTATAAATTGGGTTTGGATTTGAGTTTTGAATTTATATTGATTTAATTTTGGCCATTTGAATTTATATTTCATTTATATTTATGAATATAAATAAGAATATAAATGATCCATGAGAGAATCATGTGAATTAAGAGTGATTGGATTGTGAATTTGGCTAAGTTTGGTCAAAAAGTTTGGGAAAGGGATTTTGATTTGGTTTGATTTATAGTCGTTTGATTTGGAATATTTGGATGCTAATTTCATTTATAATAGTGATTACAAATGATGGAATAAGTGATTTATAAAGAAATCACTTGGCTATGGGTTGATTTGAAGGTTTTGGCTAAGCTTATGGATGTGATTCATAAGGCTTAGGATGGTTTTGGATTTGGAATTGATTTTGGATTTGAATCATTTGGAATTGGAATTTGATTTGGAATTGATTTTGGATTTGGATCATTTGAGATTGGAATTGATTTAAGATTTGAGAAAGTCAATTGAGTTGGAATTGATTTGAGATTTTAAAAAATTGATTGAGTTGGAATTGATTTGAGATTTGATTTGGATTGGTTTGAAGGAGTGTACATGGGCTGGATTTGAGCTATAGGTTAAGGGGTTGCCTTAAATTCTTAATGCATAGCCTATTTCTATGATAAACCATTCTAAGTCTCTAGGGTTAGGTTAAGTGTTCACCTACTAAGTATCTCCTAAGGAACTCTAGTGTCAGAGGAGTCCTATGTCTAAGATAGAGAAGTTGAGAGCTCACTCCAAAGTGAGGTCAACACCACCCTGAGAGTCATGGGTGGAGGATATTGGTTGGTTGAGTGCCATGGAGTGAGTGGGTGTCCTTGGTGTCTTAAATGTGTCAATGGGGGAGGTGAGGTGATTTCACCTCCCCATCAACCCAATCAATAAGTTAAAGGTGTCCTAGCCTAGGTGCACCATTGGGAGAGTGCCAAGTGGCTAAGGAATGGAAATGACTATTTACATGGGCGATTTATCTCATGTGAGACCCTTAGCCCAAGGATAGGATGGTCATTTGGGACTGAATTTGATTTGGGCAGATTTAGAATGAGCTAAAAGTGGGTTGGGCCAAATTTCATGTTATTTGGAGTTTATTTGGTTTGATTTGGCTTAATTTGACTCATTTGAGTCAAATTGGGTTAAGTTAGGTCAGGTTGAATAATTGGTCAAATTGGGCCAAACCAAGGGTTGGGTCAAGTTCATATGATCATTTGGGACGCATTGGTGCCATTGGTTTGATTGGTTTGGCTTAGATTTGATTTTGGCTCATTTGAGTTCATTGGGTTAAATGGGTAAAGTTATCGAATTTGACCAAATTGGCTTGGTTCATGGCTTGGTTTGAGTTTGGTTGATCATTTGAAATATGTTGTGGGCTTTGCTTGAGTTTAATTTTAATTTGATTAGATTTTATGTTGGTTTGATCTTTTAGGTCAAGTTAGGTTCAATATGTCATTTGGGTCTAGTGGGTCAATTGGACTTAATTGAGGCTTTGGTCAAGTTCAACAATCAATTTGGAATGGACTTGACCAATTGGTTGAAATAAATTTGGATTGTATCAAGATTTGACCCATTTTTGGCCATTTAGGTCAAATTAGATCAACTTGGGTCAAGAGGGCCAATCGGGTTAGGTTTGGCTCAACTGAAGGTCAAGTCATGTTCAAATGCTGGTTTTGGATTAGTATGGATCATTGGTTTCAAGGGATTTGTCTTAGGTTGCAATTTGGCTATTTTAGGTTCATATGGGTTAAGGGGTTGACTTGGTCAAATGAGCAAGTTGACTTGGTTTGACCCAATTTATGACAATTGATCATCCTATGGTGATCAACAATCATGATATGAGGCTTTGGTGGGTTTTGTTCAATCCAATTGGGATATGATTAGAACTTGGCTTAACTAGGTCAAATTGGCCACTCTAGGTCAAGTGGTCCAATTGGGTTTAGTAAGCTTGATTTTGGGTTAAGTTGAGTTTAGTTGAGTTTATATGTGAGCTTAGGGTTGATATATAAATTCAACTACAATCAGTTTGGGTTCAAATGAGTTTTGGTTCATTTGAATATTTCAAGTCAAAAGGGTTAGGATGGATTTGACTTGGGTAAATTTTAATTTGGCTTGATGATTGTAGATTTTATTTATATTTATGAATATGATTGAAGGTATGATTGATTCATGAGCAAATTAATTGAATTTGTATTTTGGAATGAAAGAATCTAGCTAAGCCCATAAGATAAAATCATGGGGCTTAAGTTGATTTTTAGTTTGGATTTGATCATGAGTTTCAATCATTCGGCTTGGAATTTGGATTTGGATTTAGATTTGGTATTTGAATTGAATTTGAGATTTGGTTATAGCTTAAGAAGGTGAACATGGTTTGGGTTTAGGCTCTGAGGCATAGCTTAATCCTACTATTAACCCTTCTAAATCTCTAGGCTTAGGTTAAGTATTCACCTAAGTGCTAGAAGTGTCTTATGACTAAGAAAGTCTTAGTGTCTAGTAAGTCTAAGAAGAGGGGATGAGAACTCACTCCAAAAGTGAGGTCAACAGTCTTTTATACATGCATGGGTATATTTGATTAGAGAATGATAATCCTCTTTTCAAATTAAAAATGCATGCATTCATAGTCACTTAAATGATTGAATTATCTAATTATGTGATTTGGAATTCTCTTTCTCATGATCATGTATGTAAATTTACATAAATTTGAACGCAATGGGTATAAAGTCTGGACATCCTGGGAATACGAGGCTTTAAGTAGGCCCTAGGAGATCATTTGATTACCTCACTTCCCTAGTTTAACAACGGTATGTACCTACTTAATTTCACTCTTATGTATTTTTGTTTAAGAATCTAGATAGAGCTTTAAATCTACATATGCTAAATAATTCAATCAATTGAAAAGGTAAATTTGAAATGTACAAATATATTCATCATTTAAGTGTGCTAAAACATGTTGCATGTATAGATATGCTAGATATTAAATCATATGTATGTTACATGTGATGTAAAGGAATGAGTTAATATATGTCATGTGATAGTAATTCAATTTGATTAATCTTAAGATGCCTTTTATATTGAATAGAGTTATTAAAGTAAATATAAACTTATGATTAATTTAAAATATATGATAAGCCATTCATTAAAGAGAACTAAATCAAATTAATTTACTTTAGAAATTGGCTTAAGGTAGGGATGAAAGAGGGTAATCCTCTTCCTTCTCTTTATAACACTTAATTGCTAAGTGTGAATTAAATGAAACAAAAGAAAATATAAATCAAAATTCTCAAATCAATTAAATAACTTCAAGAGAAATTAACCCTTTATATTAAATTAAATCCTTCTACACTTAAAAAATTATAACTCTAATGCGTAGTAAGACACACCACATAAGCCTTAACACACATTAGAACTAGGTCATCACTTCTAGTCCTAAGTTAGGATAGTGCATGATGTGATGCATGTTTTATTTTGTGATGTATTATTTTAGATTGGATGTTAGGGTGTATGCTTCGTAGACTAGATGTTAGGCCGTTCTTAGCCTAATTATACTTTATATAGGGTATTATGCTCAAAGGGGTGCTTAAAATAAATATAAATGCTCTCTTTGCAAGTTGCTTAAATCCCTAAGCATAATCCAAGTTAGGACAAGTGGGCTTGGTTATCCATGTGCAGAGCTAAGTCCAAATTATATATATATATATATATATATATATATATAATTACTTGGGATTGTGTGTGTTTAGCTAATCTCTATTTTGCAGGTATAGTTAGATTTACTCTTTTCTATAAGAATGTAATTTTTGTAATAGGAATTAGGATTAATGTTATAGGGGATTAGGATGAGTAGTGGCCAAAAGGCTTTGTCCTGGGGTGCCCTGTGATGCCTTTGAAGCAAGCACATCCAAATCAAAGAAAGAAGAATGGAGATGGAAGAATGAAGAATGGAGACCCCAATAGCATTTAATAAAATTATAATTATTCTTTTATATATATCGAGTTGTATAATGGTATAGCTCGACTACCCATCTTTTCTTTTGGGTTTTATGGTGGCACTTGATTGCACAAGCCTATTATTCTTTTGTGTTAGCTTATAAAATTATTTGGTGATTTATTTAGTTTGCACACTAGAAATGACATGCTTTTCATAGTTTCTTAAATGCTTGATGCTTTAATGTGTGGCTTGGATGCGATTAGGCTCTTAAGGTAAAATAAATTTTCTTCCCCAATTAATCACCCAAAATTAAAATCTTAACAATTCATAACCTCACCATAAAGCCTAGGTCTTATGTAAGATAATTAAAAGATTTACCAACCTCTTAGTTGAATGGTTGAATGTTTCACAACATGCATATCATATTATTTAGAAAATAAGGGATTTCCATCCTTCCATGATAAAATTCTTGACCTTTGAGGACATCTCTTGTGCTAGAAAACTCTCCTTTCCACTGATTTAGCCAATAATCTACTTTCATCATACATATAAACATCAAAATTCTAAAGCCTTGTTCAAAATGAAGTGTCAAAAATAATAATAAAAAAGTTGAAAATATTTTGCATTAGACTAAGTCATTATTCATGCCACTCATGTTATAGTCTCTTAGGGAGTTGGTTTAAAATTCTAGTCTCTTCCTAATTAAATAACTACCCTAGCTATCTTGCAATTTATATGACTAGACTACATGATTTTAAAATCATAAGAGAAGTTAGTTGGTGGCCACTACAAACAGTTATAAATCCAGAGGTCGGACGGTTCATCCTCTCTTATGGAGGTGAACCTTTATGGCAACCTTTTGCTTAGATTTAGGTCATACTTTAGCTCTTACTAAGGCTCCCTAGAATTAGGATCCAAGGTAGATTTTTTTCTTTGGGATACAAGCATAAATCTCCACCTCTTATGCATATCCATAACCTTGTGTTGGCGGATTATAAGCCCTAAAAATCTAATAAAATTTCAACTCAAAACATATAAATCTCTCCAACTTCAAAATTATAAAGCTCAATCATAGGATATATTAGAATGCTTACTAAGCTTCCTAGTATCATAAGTAATCCGTACCTATTCCCTTTGGCCTCCAAAATAAGTCTTATTCTTAAACTTTTCCAATTGATTTTCCAAATATAATCAATCATTTGATAGTCTAACTTTGAAATCTTTGGAGATGATAATTGTCTACTTTAATCGAGAGTATTTTTAGGGAATTTCATTCCCTATGATGCAATTAACTGTGGAGGCTTGCCTCTATAGAAAACTTTAGAACTTATTTTAATATAAACCCTGTTTTATTCATCCATGTAAAGTAGGAGAAAAATCTCTGGTACATTCGAAGACTCATCATGCCTTAAGAGTCCTTATTAGGTGATTAGGTCCATTAAAGGGCGATGTCTCTATCTTTCAAGATAGTATGTCATACCCAATTACTTCAATAAGTACCCCCTACGATCCGCATGGTGCTAACATACACATATCAAAATAAACACCACAACTTGCTAACTTAAATACATGTAAACGTATACACAAGCATACTTAAAAATGATGCAAAGGGTGTATAAAAGTAAATCTTTTATTCATGTAAAGCAAAGTTTTATTTTGAATTCTAGCATATGCATACACATGAATAAAATTAAGCAAGAGAGTTAAAAGAAGTGAGATTATATAAGACCTCATTTGGGATACTTAAAGCCTCGTGTCCTTGGGATGTCCAAACTTAAATGGATTTAATGGATTGGTTAGGTTCAGGACATTAAGCAAATCAACTTAATTACCCTTCCCTAAATTTCTTTAATTTAATTAAATACCTGATCATGAGCCCTCAATGATATGCTTTTGGAAAAGTAAAATTTGCAATGCATTTAAAGGAATCTAATGCAATTAGACTCATGCTTAAGATTTAATTAGATTAAAGAAGGAAAGAATCTAAGTACTCTTATGATTTTCCCATACCAATGGATTAATCATAATTCTTTAATGGCTTTATGTTATCAAACACATAAAAAGAAATTAATGGATTTTGTTTAAATTATCTAAACCAATCATAAATTTTGTTTGATTTTTATTTTATCTTTGATTTCCCTAATTAGTCCTTATTTATTACACATGTTAATTAACCCTCTTAAGGAAATAGAATTAGAAAATAATTAGGAAAGGGGTCCTAATTATTTCTTCTCATTATTCCCACTATTCACAATGATTAATTATCATTATTTATTTAATTTTCACCCTTTTATCAGTTTTAATAATTATTTAATTAATTAATGAGAGTAATTAGAATTGATATTCCAAATCCTTTAAATTACATGGCATTATATGAGGTAGAGGACATCCCATTGAATTATCCCACCATATGTGGAATTAATTATCCAAATAATTTGGCCTTATTTAAGGTAATTAGCCTAAACTTCAAACCTTAAGCACTGTTCACTAGACATAAATTATGAATTTTTTTCTTAATTTCTCCTCTATCTATCCTTTTCAAAATGAATTTATTTGCATTTTTTATATATTTTTTATACTTAGTTATGATTTTTTCAAGTTTTATCCATTTAATTACATTTTTAATGCCTAATTAACCTTTTAAACCATTGGCACCACACAGATGTTGATGCAACAGTGCTTTGCACGTGGCTCCTCAATATTAGTTACTTAAATCGTCTGACGAGATAATTGACTCAGCAGCAACATACGTAGTTTCATCTTGGATCGAACTATCAAAATTAATCCCGTAATTTCAAAGGGGTTTAATCAAAAAATTTAATGTGATTAATCATGTCCATTTATTCTAATCATGCGGGATGGATGACCGATGATCTGTCGTCCCACGAGCACCTGAAGACAAACACCGTCCGCCTTCCGTCGCTCGATCTGAGCTCACCGGAGTTTGTTCAATAGTGAAATCAACTCCAAAATGATTAGCGAATGAATCTAGAAAGATCATATGGTGGAGATCGCACAAAAACACGATTCACTTAAAAAAAGACCAACACCTTGGAGCCAAAGCTATAGTTGCCAGATTTTTACCTAGTCAAAGCTATAGACTGGCAGTCCATCGATAAAGGTAGATCTTGAAGAGATGAAGCCCTATTGAGAAGATCATGAGCTGCCTCCCCACCAATCGCCAGTGGACTAAGCCGCCACAAAGCTCGTGGAGTTGGGTCTTGTGACATGGTGGTGAATCACTGAAAGGATTCATTTCTGGCTCACCAATAGGTGAATGTGTGGGAAGAGTTAAATTAGGTTTGGTGGAGGCTTAAAAAACTTGGACGGATGAAGCTCTTAGACAGAAGGTCTCACGGAGATGGAGTGCAGGAGCCGTAAAAAGGTATAGACTGTGTGGAATGCTCTGGAAGGTGTGTGATGGGTTTGAATTCATGGGGAGGAGTACTTTTCTCCAACTCAACCAAGGTCGAGATTGGTTCACACTTTATGCAGGCCAAAGATGCCATGGGATCAAGGAGGTGGTGAGGGTTAAAGGCTAAAGGAGTATAGTGGGATGGAATGAGGTGCACATTCTCCCTCAGGTGGACTAATGGATTTCCATAGGTGAACTCATTCTCTCTTGGCCAAAGGCTGAGCCCAACAACTTTGAATTAGGTTAGGTTAGTGGTCCTCTTGTCCAAAAGCGCCAAAGGTGATTGCCATAGGGTAAGAGGGTAGAGAACCCATCCAAATGGGGATTTTGTCCCATTTGTGTGGCTTGGTTCAATGGGTTTGATCCAAACTGGGTTCACCATGGGTTGGGCCCACTTGGGCATGCCCATGATAACCAAGGATGAGTTATGTCAAGTTTGATTGGGTTTGGCTTAATTTGACCCATATGGGTCAAATGAGTTCAATTGGGCTAAGTTGACTTATTTGACCAAATTGGATCAAAATGATGATTTGAGTAAGTTCAATTGGTCATTTGGAGTGAATGAGTGCAATTGGTTTGATTCAATTTGGGTTAGATTTGAATTTAGCTCATATGGTTCAATTTAGGTCTAATGGGTCATGTTGAACAATTTGTCCAAATTGGTCAAATTGGCTTGAGCATGGGTTAGGTCTATGTTCAATTGATTATTAGTGATTGATTGGAATGATTGTTTTTAATTAATTTGGATTATGGAGTGAATTAGTTCAATTTGACCCTTTGACCCTTTAGGTCAAATTGGGTTAGGTTGACCAAATTGGATCTAACTGAAGGTTGAATTATGTTTAACTTTGAATTGGTGATTGGTTAGAAATATTAATTTTAATCAATTTGGTTTAGGATTTGATTTGGTTCAATTTGACCCTTTAGGCCAAATTGGATCAACTTGGGTCAAATGGTCCAATTGACTTGATTAGGTTCAATTGATTGTAGTGGAGCATTCAATATTGATTTACAGTCATCAATGAAGGGATTAGATGGCTTGATTTGATCTAATGGGTGTTTAATTTGAGTTTTGTTCAATTACCCCTTTTATGTCACTCTAGGTTAAGTGACTTGGTTAGTCTAATTTGAACCAATTGGAGTTATGGATGGATGGGGTGTGTTTAATGGTAAATTTGAAGTTGATTGGTGGCTTTGATTGAAATTGACTTGGGCTTAATTAGGTTTTGGCTCATTTGAACCTTTTAGGTCAAATGGGCTAACTTAGGTTGGTCTCCTTCCTTTGATTTAATTGGTTTGATTGCAAGTGTTTAAGTGGCTTGAACTGATCTAATGAATAATTTGAGTGATTCAAAAAATCAAATTGGATTTAATTTACTTGAATGGGTTTGGGTTGAGTTATAAGATCGTGGTGGAGTTAACTTGGATTAAGGTCTAAGTTAGTTTGGCTTTGAGCTTGGATTAGAAAATCAAATTCAATTAAGATTAATTGAATAGGTTTGAGGTTTGTTTAGCTCCATCTACATGTGCTTAAGTTTGAATGACTGAATAGGTATGAGTCTTTATTTAGGCCATGGATAAGTGGAACCCATTTGTCCTAAAGTGGACTTTGAGCTTCGGGTTATGCCTTATAAGTCTCTAAGCTTAAATTTTAGTGTCCCCTTAATCACTAGAACTATCCTAGCACTAAGGAAATCCAAGTGTCTAGAAAGTTTCTAGATCTAAGATGGGAAGGATAAATCTTCATTCCAAAAGTGAGGTCAATAAAGACATCTTATGAAATGACAAAATTGGGATAAAACCAATAAGACCCTTTCAATATCATATAGACTATCTATATTATAAAGTCACTAAGGCCCCTACTTACAGTCAAAATTTGAGAAATAGGAAAAAGGCATTAAGACCCCTTACCCTCATCTAAGCTATTCAGGTTGGAATTAAACTATTAAAAGCTCCTTCATATTAGCTGAATTTCACTAAACTAGGATTTAAGTCATTATGACCCCTATTCTAGTTTCAAATGAAAGAAATGTAAGAATGGAATAAGTCATTGAAGACCCCATCCCTATAAGCTACCTAGGTTAGGAACAAGTCATGAAGACCCCATTCCTTAAAGCCAAAATCCTGAAGTTTAGGAATAAGTCATTAAGGCCCGTCTTTCTTATTATAACTATTCAAGAAGACATAAAGCCATTGAAGGCTTCTTTTTAATAGTTAAGTAGATGAGATTAAGTCCCATAGTAGGCATCTTGTCTAAAAGAAGAAATTTTTAGGATCTACTATAGATCTTTCCTTAGGTTTGTTCATCATTAAAGCTATCCCCTTGACTAGTAAGAAGATATAAGTCCCTGGGCTTTCTTCCTAGTATAGCCATTGAAAACCTATAGGATTCAAATCTTTGATAGTCAAGGGAAAGTCTCTTGAAGAAATTTTCTTTGGCTACCATAAATATGTTAGGATTAGATCTTTCTTCAGATCTACTCTTAATGTCATCTTTACTCTTCTTAAAATTTAGCAAACCTGAATCTCTAGGAATTAATCAATTTAAATTAAAACAAACTTAGGCATAATTTATGCCTATCTTTCACAATCAAATCTAAAACATAATTTAAAATCAAAATCAAATTATAAAATTAAACATCTTCAAGCTTATGCTTGTAATGTTGACTAGTTCGGTCACATCAATATGTGTAGTGTACTTTGGATAGTCTACTACACATATTGGGGGTCCATTTATCGACCTCATTTTTGGATGAGGTTAATAATACTGCCAAAGACAATCTTTAGAACTCCTAATCCTAAATTAGAAATCTCCTAACTAAGCACCTAGAATACTATACTTAGTGATCTAGTGCACCCTCTTTGGATTAATCTAACTTAATAAGTTTAGCTATAATTAACCCAAATTTTCAACCCAAACAAACACCACTCCAAATTTAAAATTAATTAATTTTTAATTAAGGTTTAATTATGGAACTAAACCTAATTATCTTAATTAAAGCTAAAAACCATATAAACATAAGGAAATTCAAATTAAATCCAAACAAACTCAAATCAAATGAAATTAAAAGCATGAAACCATGACATGAAATTAAATAAATCCAAATCCAAACCAAAAAAAAAATTGGTCAACTTTTTTTTGACATGAGTTTGACAACTTCATAAATCAACCCATCAAAATTTAACCAAATAAAATCATTTCAAATGGTTTAGATAATGATATGAACATATTTAAATATGAATTTAAAATAATATAAGTCCAATGTGACTTTTATCAGACTAATTAGATCATTTAATCTAAATAGGAATAAATAGATTTTCTTAGATTCAAATTTAAATCTAATTCAAATCTAATTCAAATCAATCCAAAATAATTACCCAAAATTATTTGAAAATAATTTTTGTCAAAAGCCCACCGCGCCACCTCCGCCCCCAGCAAACTTTCAAATAATTACATTTCCCCCCTCGTCGCGCCGTTCCCAAAATCATATCATAATTTTTCCAATACAACATTAAATAAAAAAAGCATTTGTAGTTTTACAAATCCCCCCTCGGTGGGTTAGTCATTCGTGGCGTTATCTCAGCCATCAGATCCTTCACAACTCCGTCGAAACACGTTCCGTAAAATACAGCAAAATATAAATTCTTAAACAATATAAACTGCACCCATGAACCCAAACTGCATCACGTGACACGTGGCAAAAATGTCTGATCAAAATTCATTTCTTCAACGGGTGTAATGTTTGTCACGCTGAGACCCACCCGTACGCATAAAAGGATGACGGCGGCGTCCTAGTTGGTGCGGCATAACCGCATAGGCGCGTTTCCTCCTCTTCCGCACACCCCCGAAATCTAGGGTTTTATTCCGGTTTCTTTCTCTCTTTCAACTTTCGCTACCATACTCTTGGCTCTCCCTCTCCAACTCTCTGCGTCGGCATCTCCTTTCGCATCAGATAGATCGACCCCATTAATGGAGATACCGCCGTACGAGGGGTTTAAGCTTCGGAGGCAGCCGTTACGGCGACCCTCGCCATATGATCGACCACCGTCGGCGGCGCGCGGTCTACGTGCGTTATCGACAGCGGCTTGGAGCGGAAGCGGCTGGCTCTCGAAGCTCGTTGATCCTGCATCGCGGTTCATTACGGGGAGCGCTTCCAGGATATATTCATCTGTGTTCCGTAAGGGGCTCACGGGATTGCCGGAAGCTGAAGGTTGGATCGAGAAACCCTAGTTACTACTAATTTGGGCTATTTTTGCCAATTTCTCTGTTTTTTGGTGCATTACAAGTCTGGTCTTCGTATATTCTTTCGCGACCTTGCTGGCTTTTCAAACATGTTTGCTACATCGATTTCAACTCTGACTCTGCTTGGCGTAATTAACTGAATCATAAATAGGTTAGGATATGAAGAATGATGGGATTTATGAAATCTTTTGTTTTCTTAAATAATATATGTTTTAATTAATGTTTGCTTATTGGCATTGGTGAATAAAAAACATCTTTAAGGTTGCTAGCTTGAGGAGTCTGGATTGTGTAGCTATCCATTCCATTGAGGAATCTGAATCATTTCCTTTTTATATTGGGGGATCTCCATGTCTGTAAGGTTAAGATTCACCCATTTGATTGATGTAGTGGCTTTTTTTAATTAAAATTTGGAATAAATTGATTGGCTTTTCCCACAAGCTAGTTGACATGATTCACAGTTCCATTAACCTTTTTTTACATGTGGCTAAAACCAGCCAATTAGTGCATTTCTACTATTGAATTTCTTTGCAGTTGCAGAATTCAAAAGTTAATTATGTGGTCTGAGTGATGCTGCCAAACCTATGACTGACTCTGGGAATTATTCTGGTGGACAAAACTAACCCATTTATGATCAACAATGTCAACTTACTATTAAAAACATTCAGCAGAGCCAAAGCTATAACATGCCCATAAGAAGGTGACACTTTCATGCGTTAGATTTTTCATAATAATAACCTGATCTTTTTGATAGAAGTTGTTCTGAAACGTATAAATAGAATATTTGTCTAATAGCGAAGAATTATGGGTCAATAATACTAAAATGTGTCATTGCCACAAAAATGAATTAAATGCTATGGTATTGGTATGAATACTACTATGCCTTTTTAACTATGATGATATTTATTTAGATATATTGTTTTGTATACATTATAAACTACAAAATAAATTGAATAGTAAGTTATCATATTTTGAAATTTATCATACTTATATAAATAAATTTGAGTAAAGGAAGAATCATTTATTTAGTATATTAATTTTTTTTACATATATTAGCATGAAACTTATGAATTGAAAAATACTATTTGTATTATGGTAGTATTATTAATCCTTTATAATTATATTTTGGATGATTACATATTTCTAATATTATATTTATTTAAATTTTTTATAACTTCTATCCATGAGTGGTTAATTGTTAAGTGTTGTTGTACTTTCATTCATTTCCTAAATACAACTATTATTTTCTTTTACATGCTTTTTGGTATGATGGTTGGTAACTACAATTAATCCACATTATTGTCTAAGTTTGATTCCCTTAACAATGATTGTAATTGCTGTGCTTTTTTGTTGTATCATTGTTACAAATCCTAAGATAAATTTACTTAGTGACTACCAATTGATTAAAAAAATTGTTTTAAATTTGTTTCTTCTGATCATTAAAATTATATTTTGAACAGTAGTCAATTATGGTTTGTACCTTTCAATTAATTAGTTTGCTTGATATGATTAGTTCTCTATAGTACGATCAACCAAGGGTCATTACAAATATTATGTGCTTAGCATATTTTCACATTTGATCTATATGGGATGGTTTTAGGAGAATGCAACTCCAAATTTGACAACCAAAAATAATTGCTAAGGCTCACAAAACTTTAAGCTAAAACTCATAATAAGTGAATGGATTAGTGCTAATTTTCTTACCAAGCTCATTGATCTAATGCTCAGAGTTATGTTATACGTTTTAATGAATTAGTGCTATTTCCCACAACTAATACTTCATGTTTATTTGTGTTAACCTGATGATTCTATTATGTAAGCACAAATTTAATAATAACAAATGCATTGTAGAAATTGGTCTAATGACTATTTGAGTTGTGTAGGTACAAAGGAAAAATAATGAGGAACATTGTTTATGCATGTTAAGACCACCTTTAGAATAGGAATATTTTTATTTATTTTATATGCAAGTGAAGTATGCAATCAGAATTGACGGGAGCAAACCTCTAAATATTTAATTGAACAAAATTAATGTTTTTCTATATAATTGAAATACCCTTTATCCAGTTATTTTAATAAGTAATTATTTGCTAATTCAAACTTTTCTTATATATTTTAAAGTTGCCCTAAAACTTGCTTTGATAACTTAAATACATTTGTTTGCAATATTCTATTAAAAATATGAATATGATTAAAGGTTTATGAGCCTTTCCTATAATTTACAAGTCTTCAAACTTTGTTGATTTTCTCAAAATTTTAACTGGCTGCCATAAATTTAAAGTAAATTTCGAACTGTGTTTGAATTATTAACGGGACTCCATAAGTTTTAAGGGGTTGGATTTATTGTTTGTGGTTTATGGGTTTTCTAAGTAGCTTTATGCCAACCATTATTACTTATATTAAGAACCCTTATTCAACAAATTTTTAATATAAGCAGTCATTTAATTTATAATATAGTGAGAATATTCTTATCATTCAAAGTTTTCTTGGATCAAATTGCTTCTTTACACAATCATATCCTTGGAGGAAACTTATTAAGGATGTCTTGCTTGTTAAATCATGATTGCTTTGAGTTTGATTTTTCTAGTTGCTTCACACATTACAGTCAAACATGTAAAATCATTTTATTATTGTTTTTTAGATTTAGATTTAGATTTTGTTATCATAATCTAGCTAAGTCCTTGGGAGAAGACTTAGAGGTGTTCTTGCTCACAACTAAAGTGAGGATGTGATTCTTTAATGAAGTGTTGTGTCTATCCAATGATGGAGTATTGCTTAAGTATTGTAGGTGCATTTAGGCAGGGATGTAGGGTTTATTTAGCTGAATCACATAAATTTGTTATCTCTTGATTTTATTTTTCAATACTTTTACGTCTCATATTTATTACTTCTATGATTGTATAGCTCTTGTTCTTTATTTCTTTTTGCTGAGATTTTTTTTTTGTAAATCCTTTATTATTATTTTTTTGAAGGTATGTTTGTTCATCCAAAATTTATAAAATATGCATTTCACCTCATCTTGGGACATTTGTAAGCTATTAAGTTGAACATAGATCTGCATAATAAAACGTTAGACACTTGGACCATGGATTTGACAAGTTTTACCATTCATTACCCACTTTTACTTTTTAAGCATGAAGTATGCAATATGAAGACATAATTATAGATGTGTTCCATTGTCATAAAACCATCAATTAGATAAACTATAGAGTTGAGGGACCCCATTAAACTTGAATGCACTTTTGGTTAAGGGAGGTGAGTCTTGATAGAAAGGCTCAACTCCCAATCTTATATAATATATTATACCTTTGATATGAAGGGTGAAGTCATGATATATTCACATCAATCTACCTCTGGACTAAAGTTTCCTAGTCAATCACTTTGAAGATTCTTGTAGAGCCCAATCTTTTATATCTTAGGAAATGTAAAGTAATATTATGAATTATGGTAGGTTTAAATAAATAGGTGTTTTAAATACAAACTTATGGTTGTAAGTGAACAAGTGCATTCGATGAATTGTTTCTTTTGGTTTATATATGAGCAATTTATGTGCATTTATTTATGTAATTGAATAAACTTTAATAGGATTTTAAAAGCTCATCATATAAATGAACAAATTCGAGCACAAAATTGTTTTTCTATTTATATTTGTGAACACCTTCATTTGTTATTTAAGAATTCATCAATAACTTAATAAAATGTTTTTTGATAATGTCTTAATTTCTTTTTTTATGACTTATTCTAGGTTCTTTTTCAAAATTTTATTTCTTATGCGTTTAAAAATTATTTATATTATTAGAAATATATATATGATGAAAAAAAATCAAATAAATAACTAGATATGTAGATTTAAACATTCTTATTGATATTGAAATTTCACCAAACAATTTAAAATAATTTCTAATGAATTAATGCAATTTTAACTAAAAGTCTATAAACTCAATTATGTCTAGTAATTGACTTATATATTTAAACTTGAATGCACTTTTGGTTAAGGGAGGTGAGTCTTGATAGAAAGGCTCAACTCCCAATCTTATATAATATATTATACCTTTGATATGAAGGGTGAAGTCATGATATATTCACATCAATCTACCTCTTGGGACTAAAGTTTCCTAGTCAATCACTTTGAAGATTCTTGTAGAGCCCAATCTTTTTTATATCTTAGGAAATGTAAAGTAATATTATGAATTATGGTAGGTTTAAATAAATAGCAGGTTTTAAATACAAACTTATGGTTGTAAGTGAACAAGTGCATTCGATGAATTGCTTCTTTTGGTTTATATATGAGCAATTTATGTGCATTTATTTATGTAATTGAATAAACTTTAATAGGATTTTAAAAGCTCATCATATAAATGAACAAATTTGAGCACAAAATTGATTTCCTATTTATATTTGTGAACACCTTCATTTGTTATTTAAGAATTCATCACTAACTTAATAAAATGTTTTTTGATAATGTCTTAATTTCTTTTTTTTATGACTTATTCTAGGTTATTTTTTAAAAAAAATTATATCTTATGCGTTTAAAAAGTATCTATATTATTAGAAATATATGATGAAAAAAAATCAAATAAATAACTAGATATGTAGATTTTAACATTCTTATTGATATTTAAATTTCACCAAACAATTTAAAATAATTTCTAATGAATTATGACATTTTAACTAAAAGTCTATAAACTCAATTATGTCTAGTAATTGACTTATATATTTAAATTGTTATCACTAAACAAATGATTAATTATGATCGATTAAAGCTTGATTATGATTTGAACTCAAAAAAAAATTAATAAACATATTTGAACATGATTTTAAAAGCTAGGTCATATTCAAAGTTGGCTTGAACTAGATTAGAAAAATAAATGAATGGGCTTGAATAAGGTAGTTCTCAACTTGGCTTTGTTCATTTATGGCTCAACGGAAAAACTGCTTATAAAAGTGACCAATGCCTAAGCTTCAAATGAACATGCATAAAAGTGTCTGCTCATTTGCTCATTTCACCCTCTAGATGTTTTTTTTATTTTTAAAATATTTGTAAGCTTATCCCCGGCAACTCTTTTTGAATAGCTTAATTCATAGTTGCAAGTTGGTTTTTTAGCAAATTTTTTGTATTTACAAAAACATCATTCTAGTGCTTGAATTTGCAATAATATCACTCAAATCTTAGTATATTAGTACCAATTTTCATTCTCAATGATTTCCTCACACACAAATCCATCGGTTTTTGAGTTTCTTTTAAATTCTAGATTGTTAGTGGTATAAATAAGGAAGTTTTTAATATTATGTACATAAATTACTCTTTATTATTTTATTAATTAGAAATCGCCTGTCATCTAAGTTAGATAAAAAACAATTGTAGAAAGTAGTGCATAATTTAAAAGATTAATACATCATGCTACATCATTTATCAGTATTTTAAATGTAAGTACAATACATTTATGTAATTCACTCACAAAACTTGTTGACTATGATTTAAATAACTCAAACAACCAATTTTTATACACATTATTTATATCAATTAAAGTGCAATTTATAGTTTCTTGAATTCTTGTTGCATATTTATAGTAGTGATATGCATGTTTACTTATATTGCACTTGCCTTAATTTATTTTGTTATATTGCTTGTTCTGTGTATGATGTTTTGCGGACCAAAATGATCAATTTCTTTATTTTATTTTATTTATTGTGCTTGTTGCTATTTGGAGAGTTTAAGTTATAAAACTACTACTAGAGCTATAAACAATATGAGTTTGAGTTTTGGGTGATAATAAAGTTCTTGATAATCAAATTGAGTATGCTAAAAATGAGAATATTCAGATCAGGGGTGGTAAAATAGCCAAAGCTTGAAATTCATTTGAAACTCTTTTGATTTTCAAGCTGAATCAAACAAGTTCAATTGAGTTTTGAGTGATGGTACTGGTTCACTCAAGATTTACTTTGATTTTACTCAAAGTTATTTATTTTATATAATACATGTAGAAAGCAACACCTGATTCGTTGGTGCTGTGTAGCTCTTGCAAGTGGTTTAAGTTTTTTCCCTTCAAGTTATGTTTTTTTCCAATTTTGAATTGGTTTGTCTTGAAATTAAATTGATTTTAAGTTGAGTCCAAGGCAAGTAAAACTTGTCTGAACTCTTGAACTTTTTATCAGCCTTATTTAAGATAAATTTATGATAAAACATAAATGGAATGAGTCAGGAATAATTATTAAAGGGATACTAGGAGAACACTTACTATTAAATAATACCATTAAAGGCAAAGTTTCAGCTTTATTTGTCTTTGCAGGCTACAATCCAAGAATAGTCTTTGACCTTTTTTCCCTTTGAATGTTTGCTTCTCTACTTGTTGAATTGTTATAGTTATTCCATCCATGTTGTATAATAATTCGTTGTAGTAATTTTCTTGATTGGAAATATGATGACATGTGGATGTATGCTAATATATCTTTGTATGTAATAGATATATTAGTTTATCATGATGAGTTGAAGTCTATTATAAAAAAAAATGTATTTTACAATTCTCTACATGTTCTTGATAGGCATGATTTGAGTCTAAGTTTCACGATTCTTGATAGGCATGATTTGAATCTAAGTTTCACGATTTAGCTTGAATGAGTTTCAGTGCAAATTCAGTCTTGTTTCTGGTTTTACCGATCTTTATAGAATTCAGCCAAGCCAACTAGTATATATCCATATGTGCTAGCTCCAAATGCATTGACTTGTTATGTATAAGCATGGTGGTGATGGTCATGAGGAAGGATTTGTGTTTACGCCAGGGCTGCTTCTGTTATATTTGAGAAGTCAGATATTGCATTTGACATACTAGGAAGTTAGAACCATTTCAATATATATATTTTTTAGTTATCGGCATTCAATTGTATTTCATGAATCTTATCTTTCTTTATGTATGCATTGTAGGGTCAGAGCAAAACTGTCAAGTTAGAACTAATTTACCTGAGCCAGCTGATGTTGTAAGTAGTTGACATTCGTTCTTCTATTTTCATAATGCACTTCTATTTACTAATTGTACATTTCTGATTTACTTGTTTAAGTTGACATGGTGAGCTCATTTTAATTAACTTCTTTCTTTTATTCCACTTAAGGAAATCTCCATTGTAGCACTTTAGGTCAAAAAGTTTGGGTATCCCATCGTTATAACTTTTTTTTTGAAGTTTTTTTTTTCTCATGTGCTTTAGCCCTAGAATGAAAATTGATAATTTTCTTTTGTTGGATTTTAACAGCATTTTTATGTCATTTGGTTCAAAGTCTTTTACTTAACAAGCATTTTGTAAATTAGCAGACCCTTAAATTAGCAGCTTTTAGACTGTTTGGGAGATTTTTAGGCTTGAATATAATAATTGAATACTATAATTATAACATGATGATGTGCCCTATGCTTTACTTTGTAACTCATAATTAATTTTGACTATTAATTTGTCTGAATTCATACATATGAATAAAAGAGTTGCTATCTGAGCTACTTGGATAGGCCAAATTATGATACAAGGGTTTAAGATAGCTTCTGAAGCAGGGAAGCTCAAGGAATACTCGATTTCTATAAAAAGCTACCACTTTGACAACATAAGTTCAGAAAACTGGTTTAGAGTCTGGTTGTAATAGTCAACCTCTGATGTTATGCTCATTCTTTAGTGGATTCTTGTGTATTTATTTGTCATTTCTTAGTTAATTCCTCTCTATCAACCTGTGCTGCAAACATACAAGCTTTTGCTGCATTAGTTTACATTGTTTAGGTTTTTATTTGGAAGAACATGCAGAAAACAGCCGTTACAGAAACATATGAATGTGAAACAATTGGGAGCTATTTTTTGCATATATTTTTATTGTACTTGCTAAATGTATTTAGTGGTTTCACAATGTATTTGTTTCCAACAATGAATGGAATTGAAGGGGCTTTACAATGTATTTATTTCCAGCAATGAAGAGAATTGAAGGCATTACCTTGGGCTGGCTTAGCCTCATCAAACTATTTGACTTCTTGCCAAGGACCATTGAGGAATAAAAAAATCGATTAACTTTGCTTGTTTAGGGTCATTTGCGGCTTATCTCGAGTCTGTGGAAATTATTAAAGATTTATGGGCGGGTCTACTCTAGTTGTTGTCAAACTAGTTGCATCGACACGAATACAAAAACATAGACATGCATGTGACACGACATTATAAGTTTATAATTTATAAATTTTAAAATAACATATAATAATCACATAAATTCTATAAATATTAAATAAGCAAAAAAATAATATTATAGGGATAAATAATATTGGCATTTAATAATATAAAAAAATGATGAGAATTTGACATATAATAGGAAACAATGGACAAGAAGGATTCATGTAGCCAACCGCACATAGTGGGTTAAAAGCTTGTCATTGTCATCGTTGTTGTTGTAATAATGTAAAAATAAATAAATAAAAGCTCAACATATTATTTGCAAATTTTGATAGTAGGCAAAGAAAGTATAAACTTATTGAAAATAATAAATGCAATAAAAAATAATAAGCAATCAAATTCTAATAATAAATGAAAAAGATTTAATTAGCAATAATTTTTAATGTTACTTAAAAAAATGAATATAAGTTATTTGGTATAATATATTTTATCAAAATATAATGTTTAATTATACATTTTGTTAATATTTATTTAGGTCACTTGTGTCTTATATGTGTTTGATATATGTTGGATGTGTTGTGTGTAGTGTTCAATAATGTTGACTGCATATCTCTTTCTTATAAAGTGTCGGTTCATCATAGGTGTCAAGATGTTGGTTCGTTGGAGTGGCTTGTTGATATGTCTAAACAAAATAGAGTGTAGAAAGAAAAGTTTTATTTGAGGCATGGAGTTCATTCTAATTCAAGGTCCTAGAAAGGGTGGTTGTGCATAATTCTACTCCCTGCATTTGCAAAGAGATTGTTTCCATATGATAGAATCTTTTATTAATTTATTTTGGATTATGCTCTAGGATCTATTTCATGGGGTTTTTTCAGTTATATTTATTTATTTTTCATCTTTGATAAGTAATGTAACCTATAGAAAAATATTATAAGCTTCTAGTGGAGCCTTATTCATTTATTCTTCCACCTATTTTTCTCTATCTCGTGGATGGAGTTAACTTATAGAAAAATATTATAGGCTTTGAGTAGGGCCTTATTCATTTATTCTTCCACCTATTTTTCTCTATCTTGTGTGATGGAGTTGGAAAGATGGAAATTTCATATATATAAATCGTAGTGATTCATGCATACAACTTAAATTAGAAGACGCACGACTGGCCTCACAAATAATGTAATTCATTGGATATCAATATTTAATGATATGAATACAAGTCATGACTCTTATTTATAAAAATATAGTTATAAAGATAATGCCCAAATAAATAAATAAAAATCAAATTTACTCAAAGTATTTAAATTCGACTTTAATATTATCCGATAAGGATAGCTAAACATAATAATGCAAGTCAATTATACCAAAATTTAGTCATACGGATCTAAAAGGTATTTTTAAAACCAATATGATTGAACTCCTTTATTATCTGGTTCTACTCTCTTTTTATTCATAAAAAATATTTTTTGTGTATACTTAAATCGCACTACTTCGAATTGCTCACTCGATAAAGCTCTTCACTTAAAAAGTTTGTCAGTAGTGAGTACTGACCAAGGTGGCACCACGCTACGCAATACAAGGAACAACAATAGGAAAAAGTTTAAGGAATACACATATATATGGAGGCTTAGCTGTTGGGTATTTAAAATTTCATATATTTGTAAAATCTATGCAAGTTGGACCAACAATGGATTAGGGGATAATGGTGGAAGTGGTAATAAAAGCTCAATCAGTGGCGCATTTATCATTAGATAATGTCAATTAAATTAAAACTTGAGCTACTACAAGAAGGCTTCTGATAATTTAAATCTATTTCAATGTGAAATTTTGTTGGGCGCATTATCTCATGCTCAATGATATTCTCATGCTTATGAACAGAATTAAACAGAAGCTTTAGTCTAACTGGTGATAATATTTTAGACTAAAACTCAACCTTAGACAAAATAGTGAAGTTAGTTGATAATAATTCTAATTTTCTCTTAGGTCCACCACACATTCATTAATGAAAGGTGAATATTCTTCACCGTCATTAATAAAAAGGTGTGTGATCATAAACATATTCAAAAAAAGCATCATTGATGGAATGATCATAAAGTTGTACACATTTAATTAGGAAAATGGTTCTATGCACTATGGGGTCAAAGGAATATGTTAAACCTTTTTAATGAATTGCATAATATTTGAAAGAAAAAACTTTGAAGATGTTCATGCAAAGTTTCAATCAAAATGAATTTGTTGAGGATATTTTGGAACCTTTGATGATGAGGAGATGGATCATTTGCCATAAACATAAGATGATTTATATGATGTAAAATGATAAGTATCATTATAATCTTATTCAACATTGTAATGATATCTATTAGTTCCAATATAAAAATTGGAATTGATCTTTTTTATATGAGTAGAGATATGATTAATAGGATTATACACATTACATGTATTATATTTAACATATTTTATTCCTTGAATATGTATGTGTGTGTGTGTGTGTTAGTAGCAACTCGTGATAATGCACAAGGATAAGATTGACATACATAACCACAAACTTTTTCATAAGAAAGATAGAGTTCCTTATGATATATTTATGTCCCTTATTTATGATATAATATTTCCATTAAAACTTGAGAGGTGGAACTTCTTTGAAAAGGAGTTTTTGTGGTAGGAAATACATAATTTACCTTGTTATTGAGGTTGGCATTGGGTAACAACATCAATTAGTTGGGTAGCAACATGAATAATTGATGATCAATTGCCATCGAGTTGTCATTGTCTTTTGTCTCAATTGGAAGGTGGCTTTTGTTCGAAGTGGTTGTTAAAGAGGCCTTTATGATCAACAATGGAATGCATCATTGTAGGAGGGTAGCGAAGAGTGTACAAAAGGATGTTGGTAGTTAGTGGATGCAAGTGATGGAGTGGAAGGGGTTGTGTGCAAGAGTGGTAGAGGATTCAAGTTTGTGAGCATGATGAACTTGAAAATTGATGAGGGTTTATGTTGTGGGAGATTTTAAATTGGAATTATTATGATGTGGCATTATGAAAGAGGGCACAAGCATTAATAATGCAATTAAGGGATCAAATCATGGAACATTTGTTAGAAATTTGTGGATTGGAAGAATCATAACAGAGGTGAGTAGGAGGCATGAAAGGTATAGGAGGGCTTATAGGCTATGCTTAAGATGGATGCAAGGTTTAAAAAAGGTGAAATTGAAAATTGTGGTGTTTTGTTTAGTGTGGCGAGGGGTGAGCCTCAATGCAGATCAAGGCATAAGCTTCAAAACAACCAAATAAAATAAAATAAAATTACAAATAATTCATAAATATGACCTATACCATCAACATATTTTCTCAATTCATTAAAATAAAGATATAAATCGTAAATCTCAATATTCAATAGAAAATGAAAGTTTAAAATTAGATTCAAGTTAAGCACCACCCACTTAAAATATAAAATGTGCCATAATAGTCTTGTTTAATGACAGCCTCATTCTTACTTTCATCATCTTTGGAGCAGTTATTAATTGTAATAATCCTATTATTCTTTGATTTCTATATCATTATCTTCAAAATCTTCCTTAATCATTAAATTTTTCCAGTTAGTCTTTATATCAATTAACATTGGATTCACAATAATTTAATAGCACATTAAGTAATTCATTATACTTAAATTATTTTTTGAGTTTTTGAAGCTCAAACTTATAATATCTTTTTTTTCTTTCAAATGTGTAAAGAAGAAATTGCTTAGAAAAGTAGCAATGGATAGAAATAAAGCTTGACTCTAGCTTCAACCTGACTTCTTAAGGGGGATTGAATTCATTCCATCATCTTTGACCTCGCACCATCGGGCAAAACTACATCTTTCTTCAAGACCGCATGATAGGGGGGTCTTAGAGTCCCTCAGATCAAGCAACGCATATGTAAGTCATGGTAATTGTCCTAATTTTTCAAGTATCAAATTACGGTAATGATCAGCACTTGAAGTCCAATAAAGATGTCTTTTTTTATCTATGAACATTTTCCTTGTAGTAATTTAAGCACTTGCACTCAATAATCACTTGAACAATAATCCTCTATTCTACTTTCATAACAATCTCATCAAGCATTTAAAGATCAATAATGTTTCTTTAACAAAGGCAAATATTCATTTATCGATTTCAAAAATACATTTTCTTACAAATTATTAACAAGGAAGTTTATAATACTCTTTTGTTTAATGTCTGATCAACTATCTAACATTGTTGTAACTCTCTTCATGAATAATTTTTGTTGTGTTCTTACTTTCTCATCTAATTTCCATCCATCAAGCTTATACATGTTAGAAAGATTTAGTCATCAACCATTATTTTAAATAGAATGAATCATATTAATCAATGAAGGACTTTAGCACAACAACAAGCCTTTATCCCTCTATGTGGATCGCATGAATCCTTTTCTCCATTGTCATATTATGTGTCAAATTTTCATTTAATTCTAATAAACTAAAGATTTTTATACATCTTAACCAAGCCTTTTAGGTCTATCTTTACCTTTCTTAAAAGCATTTTGTAATGTTAAATATATTCTATTCCTATATCTTTTGCAAAGGTTAGAGGAGAATTTGTCTGAGAATTACTATTTTCATCTTCATCCAAATTCAAAGCAAATTTACCGATTGGTCCTTGATTTTCTTTATCAAAAGAGAAAAAATAACCTTCACTATGGAACCCATCTTTTTTGGGAATCAAAGTAAATGCTGTTACCAATCATTTTCTTTATATTTATTTGAGCTGCTTCTTCTGAGCTAGTGTAATTTTTTAAAGAATCTGCACAGTGATTTTTCAATCTCTTAACACTTGCAACGATTCTTTTGTCACAAAATTTACATTTCAAGTAAACATAACCCTTCTTTGCACTTTTTCTACCATGTCAACTTGAGTGCCATGTTTTTAAGCTAGATCTTTTCTTATCACCACTCATTCCAATAAATAACAAAAGATTAATTATATGAGAATTAAGAAAAAAATACTAAAAGGATAAATAATTTAAGACAATCAAATAAATCTTAATTATTAAATTTAATTTGAAATCTAGAGGATAATGTTGTAAATGATCATGTTAGAGATAAAAAATTCATATGCGTTTATGCAACTTCAACTCAATGTCTGTGAGTTATTCTGAAATGGGACATTTGAAAATGACAATCAAATTAAGGCCCGTTCTGTTGCTTTGAGTTTGGAAGCAAAGGGAGAAGTGTAAAAAGAACAACAACGGATCATATTTAGAATATAACAAAATAATTGTTTAGTTTATTCACATAAAGAAATTGTTGCATTATTTGGGCATAAGGATAGTCTATTGAACTGGGATCTAACACCCAATTAATAGTTTGATATAAAATACAAAGTCCAGTCCATAATTTGATATTCTCTACTAATATAAATAATCACATAATTAAACTATTGCAAGGCTCATAAGCACAAAATCTAAGATATGATTAAATTTAAAAATGCTTAATGATTGACAAAACCAACGAACTTATTTGATTTTCATTTATTCAAATATTCTTCCTTCAAACATATGATTAAATTTTATGGAACAAATAAACAAAATGAGTGAAATTGTTGATTCAAGGACAATGTTTACTAAATCAAATGCCTATTGAAGTGATTCATGAAAATATTTGCTTGGGAACGATCAAAAGACTATATTAACAAAATAAATAAATAAATAAATATAGATTTATGCTATTTCCCAAATGTGAATATTTACTAAAACACAAGCATAACCCACAATGGAAGGACAATATTTGTCATCCATTGTTATAATGATATAACAATGTATATGTGAAAAGAAAGAGCACAAGAAAAAAAGTCCAATAAAAACTGTGTTGCACATAACCATAGATGCCAATAAAGCTTGACAAGTGCATTAAATCATGATTTGTGCTTTAACTCCTTTAGGACTAATAATATCTAGCAATATGTGTAAATCATTATTGCAGATTAAACTTTTTAAAAACATCAAGAAGTATATTCTAAGCTTAAAGAAGAACTTGATTTGTATGCGAAGAAGAATATAGCTCAATATATGAATGATCCTGATCTCTTTCACTGTTGAAGCTGATCTTTCAGTCCAAATTGATATGAAAGCCACTCTTGCTCGTGCATTGTAGGGGAAAATGTCGCTTTCTTGCTCTTGCATAGTCAGGACGAATTTTACTTTCTTGCTCTCGCATTGACAGGATGAAAGGCCCACAGTTGCGGATCAACGTGATCCCTTCTATTCTATTGCTTATGTTCTTGACCTTACGCGATCAGGAGAAGAGTATATGCTATAACTGACAATGTAATGTCCCATTGAGAATCGTTATATTTAAGATTTAGGTTATTTATAATATAATATAAAATAATAATATATTATAATATAATATGATAATATTTTTTTTTAAATTATAGTTATTGAGGTGAGGATGTTTAGGTGGATGAGTGGCTTTACACTTAAAACAATGCGAAACAAATATATACATGAAAAGGTTGGAGTAGCTTCAGTGATAGCTAAGATTAGAGAGAGCCGTCTTAGATGGTTTAATCACATAAAATGTTTGATGTCCGATGATCTAGTTTGGAGATTAGATATGCTTGATTCGACCTATATTAAGAAAAGTTGACGTAGACCTAAAAAGACTTGTTTAGGATGACCTTATTTTATTAGAATTAAATGAGAATTTAGCACTTAATAAGGCACAATGGAGACTAGTAAGTTATGGGAGTCAAATAATTAATTGGTTAAAGATTATAGGATGGGGATTGGTCACATTGCTTGAGGAGAGATGATAAATTGATAAAAAAATGGTTGTGTTAGCAAATGATGCAAAGCATCCATGACATAGAGCTACCCATTTGGATTAGGAGAAAGCTCAATTGGCCTTGCCTTACAAATGATTTCCTTCATTGTGTATCAATGTTTATTGATATGATTGCAAGGGTTGTTTTTTATTTGTTGAAATAAGTTTACAAATATAAGGCCAAAATTTAAAATCAAATCTAATCCTATCCAATCCTTTCAAACATGTAATCTTTAGTCTATAAATATTATCTAGAAAGAAAAAATAAACCTAATAAAATAAATTAAATAAAATATAAAAAAATGTATCCTAAAAGGCTT
Organism: Cymbidium sinense; assembly: GCA_021442155.1. Lineage (NCBI taxonomy): Eukaryota > Viridiplantae > Streptophyta > Magnoliopsida > Asparagales > Orchidaceae > Cymbidium > Cymbidium sinense. Next base: position 51,872,419 of record CM038229.1, read on the forward strand.
GAGAGCTTCTGTAGTTCAGCTTTTTAAGCCGAGTTTATCTTCTTTTAGCTATCCTATGAAAAAATATATATTGTTTCAACTAAAATAGCTGAATTGTATGTAATCAAAAGAGCTGGATTTTTACTATTGAACTTTATTTGGCATAATTTGTGGTGTTGATATTTTTTATGGATGTAGAAGGTATCTGCAATGAGATTTCTTGATACTGTCCTTAGTGGATAAGTGATGGTGAAAGTTGGTTAACATTGGCTATGTTAGGAGGACTACAATGCTTTATGTGTAGTGCTGCACTGTGAGAGTTTGGTATAGATATGCCATATATGTAGGGTTGTGGTGTTTTGTGATGTCTATGAATTGATAGCATAAAGTAGATGAACAAGGTACAATCTATTGCTCGAGTTAGATCGGTTTGTGTAATGTCTAGATGGCCCCATAATATGCAGGCATGTGTTTGGTTATATTGGCTTTTCTTACCATATTAGCAGCAAAGGTTTTGCATAACTTATACCCTTTATCTTCCTCTTGGCTCGGACTTCTTTTTTGTCATATTTGCTGTGTTTGCTGCTATTATGCTACTGATCTTTCTGATTTCAGAACTTAATTGTTGCTGAACTGGCTTGAATGTGAAATACCTTAGTGCTGGTTCTATATCGAAAGCCAATTGATTCATATAAGTAAACTTGAACCATGATTTGAGGTTAATTAATTATATGCCATGCTCTGACATTCTTCTTGTGAAAATGAATTATGGTGAAGGATCCTTGAGCTTACCCAACAGTTTGATGTGGCTGATGGTTGCGATACTGAATTACTTTGGTTTCTTCTTCAATAATGGAAAGAAATGGATAAGTTTATGAAATAGCAATATTATTGCAGATAGCATCTTATTCACGTTATACAAATACTAAGCCCTTTAACCATTTAGCGCCCTTTTGCCTCAATCATTCAACAACATTAATTTGTTTTGATTCATTAGTTATGATTGTTGTCTGAATTTTCTTACTATTTTATCACTTTAAATTTTTTCTGCAAAATAGAAAACGCTTATATGAAGGTTAGTTTGCGTTGAGTTCTCATATTTTGGAGCCAATCATTGAATTCATGTGGCTCATGTCTATTTATTTTTTCCTGTCTGTCAGCTTCATTTGCACCTTGAACTAAGCTATTACAACAACAATATCAATAAGCTTTTATCCCACTATGTGGGGTCGGCTACATGAATCCTGCTTCTCCTGTGTTCTATTATGTGTCAAATTCTCATTTAATTTTAATAAACTAAGGTCATTTTTTATACATCTTAAAATCTTGAACTAAGCTATTGCTAAAAAAAATTCAGTTCTATGAAAACTTGATCTGAATTTTTTATTTTACAATCCAGTGTAATTATTGACAGAAAATTCCTATCTATTTAGAATCCTTATTTGCCACGGAACTTTTTTAATGCAGCCTCCGAGTGAATCCCAGGGCCAAGAAGCAGTTGATGGTCACAACCCAACAACAAATTTAGAGAGTCGTGGAATTTCTGAGATTGAGCAACTGCTGAAGCAAAATAAATATACAAGGCATGTGTACCTCCCTAGATATTATGTAGCATAATATTCAGTAGAATTGAAAGCCATCATTTTCAGTCTGTTTTGCTAGCTATTTGAGTTTTCTTATAATTTTTTTTTCTTTTGAATATTTATTCCAAATTTATCACTGCCCAAAAATTCTCCAATTTGGTTTTGCCTTTTTTTCTTGGGAAGTTAAAAACATATTGCTATTCAACTACTTTTTTTTGGTCCAAAAAATGATGGAACTCATAACAAGAAGTTTTTCTATGGTTGGAATGCCTTAGATCCTACTGCAATTTTTTACATGCTCGTTTGAAATTTATGTTTCTTCTATTGTAGTTGCCTTCTATTGCATCTTAAAGCATCATTTGAAAACTGCTTTTCCAACAGGGCTCAGGTTGATTATCTGACAGGATTAATATATTCAAGAGCTATTGAGCCAATTGGACAAGAGTCAGCAAATTTTAACGAGAAAATTCATGTTTCTAACAAAGGAATTGGTGTCAGGAACTCCAGTTTAAATATAAATATGTCAACATCCGAGAGTCCTTTAAATGTAAGATACTTGCTTGTTGTTGCAATTCTTCTTGTGATTGTGCATTTTGTGGTGATCAAGGGATTGCATTATCCATCGTAATTCAAGTTATCCTTTCTCTCAGATGTCAAGGAATCTTGACCATGCTCCATTCTTTAACGGGGCATCATTTATTTCTTGGAATAATTAGGTTTCATCCAACATATACTGTAATAGCATACCTTTTTTTTATTAATACCCCTAATGTAGGATGCAAAGGCATGAATGCATCCATTTATTTCCTATTTCTTTCTTTTTTCTTTACGTTTATATTTTTTTAAACTCATTGCTGTACATTGTATGTTGATGTTCCCAAATTTTGCATGCATTTACGTTGATGCGTACCAATGGAATTTATTCTTGTTCAAATCTTTATGGCCTTATGGGGGTTATGTGGTTCAACCTTTGCATGCTTTTGTGCACTCTAGTGCGTATTGAGAATTGCAGGCATGCATATTATTTTTGTTTGCTGGTTATTAATTTTAAGTTGTTGGTTAGTTTTTTGGTTGCTTTTTTGTGGATGCATTTTAGATTTTTGTTGCACGATGAGATCTGCCTGGTTGGATTAGTAATTTATGCTACGAGATATGTGTATCAAATTAGTCACAAACTTTTAAATGATGGACTTGATAGGTGATTTGAGAAGCTATAATTGTATCACGTAAAAAATGATCTGATTTTATTAGACTTAAATGAGAATATTACATTTAAGAGGACACAATGGAGAAAATGATTCATATAGCCAACCTCATACGGGATAAAGGCTTGTTGATATTATTGTTGTTATTGCTGTTATTGTTTTTTTAGTTGGCACCAATAATTTTCCCATCAACATCCATGCTTCTATGCATTGCAGACTCATTTAGTTGCCCACCTTGATTTTATTTTTATTTTGCTGTTACTTTTAAATCCTGCACTGATTGTTAGAAGAGACTAGGATTGATTTGTTTTTGTGAACAATATTATTGAATGCATAAATAGATGCATATCAACATTTATGAATTCATGCTTCCAAATGTTCTGCTATTGTTCTTCATATGATGTTTTGTTGATAGGCACTAAGGAGGATTATCAAAATAATTTGTTTACCTTATTGTGTTCTTTGCATTTTTTTTTTAATTATATTCCTTTATTGGAATTTGTAACTCTACCTCTTAGTGGTTTTGTAGAAATTCGCTTGCTTTTTTCCTTAATTAGGATTCTTGGCAACCTTTAGGAAGAATGTGTTATTAGATACAAACAAATGCCGTTGTGCATTGTTTTTTAAATTGTGCCGTACACTCGTGTTGGTGAATTACAGATTCCTCAGGATGTGGCTGCTTCTCCGGCAGAAATCGCCAAAGCTTACATGAGTTCTAGACTCCCAAAAGCATCCTCTTCAGCTATAGGTCTGCGGAGCCAAGGATATCAAGAAGATCAAAGATTGCCTTTTTCAGGGCCTTCTGAAACAAAACCACATGGCCAGCCAGTTATACCACGATCTGTTTTGACCTTTTCGGAACCCCATGAACTTTCAGGTTCAGGTTTTCCTACTCCTAAACCTCGTGGAAGGTCTGCTTTATATAGAATGTCCCGCTCTCCTTATTTCAAGGGCAATCCAACAGTAAATGTCATGGTGTGTTTTCAAACTTCCAAATGTTGGATTTGTTTTCTTCTATTGTAGTCGAGCTTTAATTGTCATGCATTTTTTCTTTCATGGTTTGTTATGTTAATTTGTACATTTTTGGTATTTTATTGTTCTAGGTGAGTAAACATGCAACCGTCAGTAATGCTTCTACTTCTTCTCAGGGGACCCCAGGAAGCACTTCAAAATCTGATGGCAGACTGGTAGCACTTACCTTTCTTTTAGCACTCCAGTTCTTGTTAATTGAATTTCATTGTTTATAGCATGGCTTAATGATTGCATGCAATTTGGACAATGGGAAGTGTTTTACCCTTTCACTTGAACTCTTATAAAGGCAAGTCACACTGTAGCTTTAGAGGGGAAGCTGGTTACACTTGGGGCTATTCATGTCATAGATATAGTCATATTTGTTTCATTGTATAGATGTGAGTTGGATATCCAATTGCATCTGCTGCAGTTGTTTAGTTATTTTTTCTCATTTGCATTATACTTGATTTTGTTAGTATAATTTGTTCTTCAGGCAACTGATCTTTTTTTTACTTGTTCTTAACTTGTTATTATGGCATATCAGTCTTGTTAAAAGCTTTGAGTTCTTCCCTTCATCCCTCGGTCTGAGTTTCACTTACTATATGTACACAATGAAAGGTTGAAAGCATCAACTCATCTGCAACCCCTTATGCTAAATCATGTTATTAACATCGGATCCTGTGATTGATGCACAATGTTCTCAATCCTTTTTTTATATTTTTCAATTCTCCTCTCTTTAGTGTTATTGTGGCATTCAACTACTTTTCAGTTGGGGAATTGAGTTTAGGTTGAAGATCCAAGATATCTGAAAGGTTGGATTAGTTTTTTGTTCAAATTGAGCTCAGGTTGAAGCCAACGAGCCTACTAGTGAGCCAAGCTTGGCTTAAATCAAACTTGAGATCAGATCAAAATGCATATGCACTTTTGTGCATATGTTAGGATGCCATTTGACATGCATAAACATTTATGTATTTGAATCTATATTTGTGTGAAAGCATGTATGTTAAGTTAGAAATTTCTCTTACAATATAGTAAGTTAATTGAGATCTTGTTTTTGCTTTTATTGGCTCAAATGAGCTCAAATAGAAGTTCGTGAACTGTTCTTGGCTCGAACTCAAGCCATCCTATAGCCAAACTTGGCTTGGCTCAAGATTGGCTCGAATGACTTCATGCCCATTTTGAGTTGTGGTCAAATCAACTCAAGATCATGTTTGACTGGTGAAATCTTTGTACCTTTTGCATTTGAGATACTTTGGAATTTAGTGTCCTTCCTGGTTAGAGGCTTGCCATAACTACATGAACCACATACATCTGGTAAAACTGTAAAAGGGTTTTTTTGGTTATTCTTTTTGCTCTTTAATATCGGTCTCATGTTCCATTATCGTTTTCTTGTTTGTTTTTAAATGCGAAAAGAGTACTGCTAAGTAGCATGTAATTAGACTGCCATATAAAATGTGTCTAATGTCATATTTGTGGTGGTTCTCTAATTTCATGTAGCTATGTGGTTGCATATTGTGCTAGTTCTCTGACTGCATGATATAGTTATTTTTCTTAACATGATTCTTGTGACTCTTGATTTGGTACACATATTCTTGTCCATTCTTTGGATTTATTTTTCATTTGTTTGAGCAGGCCTTAAAACGGGGTAGTTCAATTTTAGATAGTGAATATGGATCTTTTGGCCCTATTCGTCGGATTCGTCAAAAATCTGGTCTAATTTCTGCAGCCAATGCGCGTTGGCATCTTCAAGTACTGTGCTTTCCTTTACTCCAACTTGATAAAGAGGATTTGAAGGATCCTACTTTATCTCAGCAGTCTTGTTCACTAGATGAACTAAAATATGCAAGCTCAGGTTTACAGATTGATGAAAATAGGGATAGTAAAATATTATCTTCAAATGTTCCTCCTATTCCGGGGCAATCAATTGAGACAAGCCGAAAAATATTGGAACAACTTGAGAAATTTACACCTCAGGACAAGAAGTCTATTTTTAAACGTGTAGCCATGGATGAATCACCTTCAAAGCTAACAGCTGATATGCTGAATGGACGGGCACGAAGAAGCATGGAGAATGTTGATACTTCCCTATTTATAAATATGGATGTAATTGATGCTTCAGACTTTAGAAATGCAAAGGATCCACCAAAAGATAGAGGTTCTCAATCAGAAAAGCTTGGCAGCAGGAAAATAGCTCCTCAAAGCTTGGTGTTCCAGGAGTTAAATTTTCCATGGATGCCAGGCCCAGTATTAGTTCCTGCAACCATCACAAATGCCACTTTGGACACAGTTCTTTTGCAAAGGAAGCCAGCTTTCCAAATGACTGCCCCTGAGGTTTGAAATATGTTGATTTATTCATTTTCTTTATGTAATCACTCTTTTAAACTTTTGAATAATCTGGTGTCTGCTTACCTTGCTGTTAATCTTCTGTTCGTGTTGTTTAAAGGATTTGCTTGAGTTGGATGATGAACATGATGCAGTGGATACTTCTGTTCAATCAGCTGTGAATGTGGTTAAAACAGATTCTAAAATTGCAGAAACTGAAACCTCTATTTCTGACATGTCAGTACCACAGCCTTTGTTGTCTTCATCGAAGTCTGTACCCATCGCTGAAATTGACAAGGCTTATGATCATGATTCTGAAAAGGAGAGCAGTTTCAGATTTCCTGTTGCAACTAATTCCAGTGGTCTTTCTTCACCATCTCTTCCATCAACTATACCATCCCAATCACATGATAAGCTGCTGTCTCGAAGCGAACAAACAGTTGTTCCTGCATTTATGTTTGGTTCAAGGAACTCTGGTGCAGCCATCTCTTCATCAGTTCCAGATGTGACTAATGAATCTCTTGTTGAATCTAAACCAGACCAAAGGTCAGCTGACTTAGTGGATTTTTATTTCCTTTTTTTTTTTGTAAGAAAACATAGTATCATTCAGTTCTTTATTTTTGATCTTCTGTTTGGCTATAGTTGTCTAATACTTCGAAGATTCTTCTGGTTCTGATAGATGAATTTGGTGTTGTGGTCTTGTGGTTTATTTCCATCCATGCATCCATGTGTGCTGTTTGCCCTTTTCTATACTGCATTTATATATGCTGCTTGATAGAAAGATTCTTCTTGAAGCTGGTAACAGTAGATCTTTTGCCCTTTTCTATACTGCATTTATATATGCTGCTTGGTAAATTCAGAATTACTTGGTCAAGGTTTTCCTGTGATATTTATCACTTAAAAAACTTTTAACAGGTGCTTATAGCACCATACATTAGCATTTTAGCATCTGTTTAGTTGAGATGGAAAGTAATAATTTGTATTGAAATGGTATGTCATTTTTGGTCTGTATGCTACTTAGTGTTCATTAACTGTAAGAACTAGGATTAAACAGCATTCTCTGTTCCATTCATGCACTGTCATATTTGCATCAGAAATTAGTAGCATACTATTAGAAGTTAGGCAGGAAAGGCTTAACTAGCTTTTAGAAATATGTGAATTTAACTGAAAAAATTAATGTAAGGGCTTATCACATTAAGTTCAGTTCTGTATAGTTTATAATAGAATTTGTTGATCTATTTGTTATTCTTCTTTTTGCAGTCTTGATAGAAAGATTCAGTTGGAAGGTTCAAATGTGTTCAGTGGTGGCAAGCATGAAGCAGGTCTGCGCAAATCTTCTGGAACATTTTCTTTGCCTGTTCGATCAGCATTGGGTAATGCTGAAACCATTGCTTTTGGCGCATCAAGCACTTCAACCCAGAGCAATGGCTCAGTACATTCATTTTCATTGTCATCCTCATTAGCAGCTTCTACACCAGATACAATTCCTCAATCACCAGTGAGTTTATTCTCATCGAACAGCAATTTGGCAGCCGCCAGTTCAAGTAGTTCATCAATTTCATCCACTTTACCTGCATTTTCATCTGCTGTTACTTTCAATTTTGGAGCTACCTCGACTGCTGCTCCTGTTTCAGATTCTCCATTACCAGATAAATCTAATTCTGTGGATACAGAAGGAAAGGTTTCTAATAAATCTCCATTCAGATCATTTAATCCTCCAACCACACAGCTTACATCATCATTTTAAGCACTGGAAGCAGTAATACTTCTTTAATTGGGTCATCCCCTTTCCTGGATCAGGAGGTGCTCCCTCTGCTGAATCAACACCTTCTTCAAGCATGAGCATGGCTACAAATTCTACATCAATAATGCCTAATATTTTCTCTGTGGAATCTAGCGGTGGTTCTGGTTTCGCAGCATCATCTTCGTTTTCTACTAAAACTAGTAGTGGTGTATTTGATTCCAGCTCTTCTCCTCAGATCAATAGCACAGGCGTTACTGCTGCTTATAGCAACTCTCAGAAATCCAGCACAAATTTTGGTGCTACAGGGGATCTTTGTTTGGTTCAACCAGCCCAATCTAGTATTAGTAATTCACTCTTACCTCAGAGTTCAACTAGTCAATCGGGTTCTTTTGCTTCATCTGCTACATTAGGGTTGAGCAGCTCTTCCTTGTCAGTTTTTGGTACCACATCATCTTCAGCATTTGGATCAAATAGTTCATCTTCACCGGATTTGGGCTGGTGCCTTTTGGCACTACAAACCAAAGTGCAAAACCGTTTGGTTCAACTTCTGGTTTCGCTTTTAACTCTGCTTCTTCTACCAGTTCAAGTTCTGGGTTTTCTTTTTCATCTGGTACTGGTGTATCAAGTACAAGTTCTGCATTCTTCTCCTCTGTTGCTAGTGCATCAAACTCAAGTTCTGGATTTTCTTTTTCAACTGGCTCTAGGAATATAAATTCTGGTTTCTCCTTTTCTGCTAGTGCTAGTTCTTCCAGCCCAGGTGGCAATACTTTTACACCAGCAGCCACTTCGGGTCTGTTTGGTAGCAGTTCTCTGGGCTCATCATCTTCTACCTCTGGTTCTCTGTTTGGTTCTTCTCCATCAACAGGATTTTTATTTGGTCTTAGATCTACTCCATCAGATGTTTCCTCATTTGGCTTTGGTTCTTCATCAGGACCTGCTTTTTCATTTACTTCATCTAGTGCCACTATGTCATCTGCAACTGCCACACCTGTCTTTGAAATGCGAAGCACATCTGGAGGTTTTAGTTCTGTGTCTCAGAATAATGACCAGATGAGTGTTGAGGACACCATGGCTGACACAAACCAAGCTCCAGTGTCTTTTGGGCAACCTAACAGCACCCCTTATACAAATTTTGTGTTTGGTTCATCAGTACAATCTAGTGGAACATCCCCCTTCCAATTTAACAGCCAACAAAATCCTCCAAACCTACAAAATCCAAACCCATTTCAAGCTGGTGGCAACCCGGAGTTTGCACCAGGAGGGAGCTTTTCTTTGGGCAGTGGCGGTGGTGACAAGTCTTCACGAAAATTTGTCAAAGTTAAACGAGATAAAATCCGGAGGAAGTAGCGATTGAAGCTGATTTTTTTCAAGTATTTAGCCGTCTATTTCATGGGTACTTTTTTGTGCAACAAAAGAGGTAAGATTCATTGTTTGTTCACCCCATGACTCTGGATATTTCCATGCAATGAAGAAAATTTCTGTAGTGGTACTAATTATCTGGAATCAAATTTTATGTTCTGATCTCTTGTGTATCCTGTCCATCTCCTTCTCTATCTTGGTTTTATTGTTACAATTTTGGTTAGCTGTAGTAGAACTGTGGTACCATGTCTTGAGTATTAAATGTTAATTGTTCATGGTTTCGTGCTGTGGTGAGCGTGCTTTGCTCTTGAAAATAGAAAAAAATTTTAAAATTAATTTTTTTCATTGCTGTATTATATTTCAAGAGTTTATTTGTGCTTTGCTGCAACAATTTGTTGATGAAGCTTTACCTGTTTATTCTATTTCCCTTATGAGATGTGTTTTTTGCCATAACTATTACAGGCGTATTTACCTTTTTTTGGTTTACTTAACTATTATTGTGTGAATTTTTTATCATGCTGTTTTTGGGTTTTGAGGATCTAAGTATGAGATTAACTCATTTAGATTGTAATGCTTGAACTTAGATGAATATTGGGAAGCGACAAATAAATTTTTTTTTATTTCATGTTTGTATGTTTGAAAGTATCGCTTAAATTTAAGGAAAAAATTTTATAAGATTTGAAAGCAGAATGATTTATGGTATAAAATGTTCACACAAAAAAGAGAATCATAAAATTAAATTAGGTATTGCAGAGATGAGGATGCTCAGGTGGATGAGTGGCTTTACACTTAGAGATAAAATACAAAATGAATATTTATGTGAAAAGATTCAAGTAGCTCTAGTGACGGATAGGAATCGAGAGTCCCCTTTGATGATTTGGTCACATAAAATGTCAATCATCTTATGACCCAATTAGAATAGTTGATATATTAGATTTGACCTATCTTAAGAAAGATAGGCTTAAGGCTTTGTAGAGTATAAAAAATTGATCTTATTTTATTAGAATTAAATGAGAATTTAACACTTAAATAAGACACAATGGAGAAGAAGGATTCTTATAAATTTATTTCACATAGTGGGATGAAGACTTATTATTGTTGTTTTGTTTGTTAAATAATATTTGAAACTTTTTATCTATGAGAACGTCATCACTCAGAATGCTCTTGTTAGAATTAACATTTTGCTGTGAATTATCTCTAGGGCTAACATTGGCAGGCACAAGAGTCTCAAAATCAAAAGGAAATTCTATTGGTTTCCAATTTTGAGTGCAAGTTTGAATTGAAAGAGTAGCAATCATTATGGGAGAGCGATGGTTCTAAACATTTGAATATCTTAGATTTAGACTAGTCTTAAAACAATTGCAGTAATTGTCTAAAGAATTTGCAGGAGAAATGAGTGTTATTTTAAAAAAGTCATATCGTTATTTTTTTTTGACAATCATCGCATTTATTTTATTAGGCTAAGTTAAAAAATGTTATTTTTTAAAAATATGGTTAAAACATAGTTTTCTAAATGACACATACAGTACATTTTTGCACCCTAGTGGCGCCCCAACACATCCTAAATTGTTCATAGCTTCTCAATTTGCTGTTTGCACTTAAATTAGATTATAGTGTGATTAATATTAAGTTTAATTAGTTATATAGTGTGATTAATATTAAGTTTGAATCATTTCAGCTTTTATTATATTTTTGTTATTGTGATTGTGTTCAATAATAGTATATTTTAATTATTACTTGTAAAAATTTAAAAATTATTGATGTAATTAAATATATATGTAGCGCACATGTGCATTTTTATCTTAATTTTTGTAGGTGTTAACCACATCTTTTAAGATAATCATTTGTCATTCTATCTGTCTCAATTTTGCCACATTTTTGTCAAATTTTTTTAGTTGATTTAATTAACTAATAACATGCTTATTTGATTGTAGTTTTAGATAATCTATAAGATTATGATATTATCTTATTTAAGGTTTAAAATTATGGAATTGAGTATTTTCATCCCTAAGGTGTGGCGTAAGCTCATAATAATAAAAAAATTGCATAAAATAAATAATATTATACTATTAGGAAAGTATGAAGTGACATTAATATAATAATATTAAATTGTGAAGAAGTGATATACAAATATTATTCTAAGAACATAATAAATCAAAATAAGTTCAATATGATAAGTTTTCTTCTCCTACTCCTAAATCAAAATAACATATAAATGTTCCTAAACTAAGAAACCTTTAATAAATAATGCTAATATTCTTAGTCTAGGAAAAATAAATGTTTATTGTTGAGAAGAGATGGAGATGTGGTTCATATATAGGAGTAAGGTTTTATAAGGAGATGGTGATGATGGTGATGATGATGGTATTATAATGAGATGGTTGTGGTAGAAATTGCTCAGTCATGTGTATCGATGCATGAGATTGAGCATATGAAGTTGACTTCTGATGGGAGGAAATGAGCAAAATAGAAAAGATGAAATAAGAAATATGAGATTTTAGTCTATATTATTTATATTTATTATTATTTTTTTTTTTTAAAAAAAAGTGATCTAAACTATAAATATGATGCATGCTTCTTATGGGTATGTCTCATATAAAGGATATGAGGCATAAGCTTCATGGAGAAAAGTGCTAAAATACATTGATGTGAGTTTTGAGTCATACCTCATGTTGTGTAGTTTCAACTTAAGGATATTATCTAAATGATTTATCTTTATTACATATTGGAGAAGGGTTCTATTTGGTATGATTTGATGGCAACATATAGGGCAAAGATCGAATGATTTTTTCATGGAAATTTTGTGGGGAAGAAACACCTTGATATCTTGCCCATTTGAATAATTTTTACTAAGTCTATGTTGATTGCAAGTTTTCTTTTTTAATCCATGGTGTGGAGTACAAAATATCAAATGGAAAAAATTTCTTGAACTTGTTAGATAAAATTTTCATTTGTTGATGCGAAGTCAATTAGTAGAACATGTTGATGAATAAACTAAAGAGTTTGATGGAGGCTTTTGATTAATTTGTAGTATTTGCTTGGGTTTTGAGTGAAAATTCTTTGAGTTTTCAAAACTCTCTTACTAGTTTTTCATCAACCAATCTCCTAAATGAATGACCACAATGTCTTTATATAGTTTTAGAACTTCTATGAGCATTTGTGTATCTTGTGGAAAATAGGGAAATGATGGATGGAAAAATGGGGGTGCTAAGTGGATTAGAAGAAAGAAAAAGGAAAGTTGTCATTCCATAGAGATGATTTCTCATGAATGAATTTTACTATTAATTAGTAGGAAAGTTGTCTCAAACAATCAAAATAACTATTAAAGGAAACACAAAATATAGGCTACCAATGTGTGAAGTAAAAAAAAAAAAAAAATCTACCACATATGTTTTAACATTCATGTTAACATGGAGATCAGAGAATTTCTTAATGAATAATTGGCTCGTATATTTGATGAAGGGAATTATTGCAAAAATTAATATGTCCCTTCCAATGACAAAGGTTACTTGGGATACTATCTATGAGACCTATTTGGACTTAGTTAATATTAAAATCAAGGCTTTGGCAATTTAGACAAAGGTTGGGTGTAATCATGTATTACAATGAGATGGTAATATTATGATAATTATAGTATCATTGCAATGAAGATGTATGAGAGAACTAGAATGACTATGTGAGGTTCAGAAAAAGAAAGGAGAATGATATATTTTTCATATTCTAGTTAGAATAAATTATAGTCTAGAGGAAGGTGAGAATCTTTAATGAAAATCTCTCTCATATAGTTTTGTTAGATAGGAAGAATGTAGAAAGAAGATATCGACGTGCAAGATAACACCCATGATGTATTTTGAGATTGAAGATTTTACTTTGTTAAAGTTAAATGTTTAGGGAGAAAAAATTAATGATGTGACTTGTGAGTGATATAAAACAATCATGACACACATAAAGGAGATTTGTTGAAAAATTTATGTAAAGTTAGCACATTTGAAGAAACTTTACGATCAAGCATGCTTCAAATTATGAATGACGGTTCTTATTAGGGGTGCAAACGAATCGAGCATTCAACAAGCTACTCGTGACTCGGCTCGATTAGAGCTTGTTTATGTTCATTCATTTAATTAATCAACCAGAACACTTTATAAATACTCGATTGTTAAACGAAGCTCAACAAGTTATTGTTAGTTCGATGTTAACGATCATTTAAAGCTAAACAAGCTCGAAGTTCGATAATGGCTTGATTAAAGCTCGATTAAGGCTCGATAATAGCTCGATTAAGGCTTGTTCATAAACGATACTATATAAGGCTTGATTAAGGCTCGTTTATTTCATTGAACGAGTTGCTTGTTAATAGGCTCGATAAGCCTAATCTGAACCGAGATCGCGAACAAACTCAAGCCAAGCTCGAATACAATTTTTTTAAACGAGCTCGAGCTCGAACACCATCCTAAAAGCTCTAATCGAGCTCGAGCCGAGCTCGAGCTCAATCTAAACGAGCTTGAACTCAAGGCTCGCCTGCCTCGGGTTTGTTTGCAACCCTAGTTCTTATGAGTAACCCATGACTTATAAACATCACCATTCACAAAGGAATAAATATTACACTTATGAGAACTCCTTTAAATCTTTTTTAATTTTGCTTCAATCCTTGTTCATTGGCACAATTGGCACAAGGCAAAATTTTATTATCACATTAAAGAATTGAGCCACAAGACTCATGGATCATTGATTCTATAGCAATAGAACACAAGATATATTGCTTATCTTTTCTCTTCATATACAACTACTAATTATTAAAAGTAAACAGTTTTTAATTGGTCATTCTTGCTTGTAATTGGGATTTTAATTCAAAATTTTATCATGCAACTTTTATTACTTTGTAAATTAACTTTTAATTATGATTTTCATGCTAATTTCAATGTTTCCTATTATGAGTTTCAGGAGCTAGTCTTTGGGAGGATGATTGATAAGGAGCATGAAGGACTATTTTTTTGATGATGGCACAAATCATAGTAAAAAGGATATATTTTGAATCTTCTACTATTTTTGATAATCATGAAATAAAGCTATGGCATTGTAAGGTTGTCCAACCTAGTTTTTAGCATTTTAAATGATTATTTCCAAATATGTTTTAAAATAAAGACCTGTTTTTTTAGTGTGGAAAAATAACATGGTATTTTTCCGCATAAAATCTTATAAATCATACAAATTATTTTCTTAATTTACTATGATGTGTGGGCAATGATGCACTGATATTTTTAAAAAAGAATGTATGTAATATCTTGGGACATGAATAGGGGTGTGATACAACTTAGACATGCGTCGAAAATAGTAGAGGTGTGTCCAGTTAAAAAAATATTAAAAATTAGAAGAGATGTGTGTCAGATATATGTCCTAAATAATTGAATTAATATTATATAAAGAATATTTTTAGATATAATTTGCTGCCTAAAGACGCAATTATGTGAACTCAAATAATCTGAGTGTGGGTTAAAAATGTTCATGCATCAATTATTCTACTCATTTTCTTAGTACTAAAAAATTATTCTACTTATTTTCTTAACACTCAAAATTTTATATTTATTAAATTGCTACTATGTTAACTTCTATTGGCCTTCAATCACTAAAAAATTTAGAAGATCAAATTCCATCTCATCCCATCCTTTAATTGAAAAAAAAAAAAGTTATATGTGGACTCCACACAACGTGTGAATTCACAAAAAAAATAAAATTTTTGTAGGTGTATTCTACCTTTTTTTTCTTGAGAATTTAGGGAGTATTTAGTTAGAAATATTAGTAGATAACTATACTTGCATATTTTGAGCATAATTTAAAAAAAATTACTTAGAAAATTATTTTTTTAATTATCAAAATACACTAGTGTACATCTTATGTACTGAATATTTTTGAGTGTTATTACCTCTAAATTCTCAAAAAAAACAAAAAAAGGTGGAGTACATTTGAAAAAATTGATTTTTTGTGAAATTCATACCATGTAGAGTCCACATAATATTTTCTCACTTTACTTAGAGAAACCTCATCTTCTATTGACCAAAAGGTTGGAGCACCACCATTAGTCCAATTGATAATCCTTGGAAGTTATTAAAGTCTTTATTCGAATCTTGTTTATAGCATAATAAAGATCCATAGTGCAATTAGGTGGGAAAAAAGTAAAAGAAATATTCAACAAAGAGAAGACAATATTTTTAATTATAGATGTGGTTGAAATAAACTAGCAAAAGAAGATTTTTGATTGTAAAATTTGAAATCAAGGATTTGAGGTGCCTCAAATATTTTCTTGGAATGAAGATGTGAATATTAGAATGGCATTAGCATTATGGTGTCTCAAAGGAACTATAATTTTGATCATTGCAATGAAATTGGAATGTGTAGGTCTATTATTGCTAACATTCTACTTGATTCAAACATAATCTTACATATGATAAGGATATATATAAATCTTACATATATTGATGGGGAAAGTATATTAAAAAAAAATCATTCCATCAATTAAAGGAATGAACCAATAAAATTTTGGAAAACTTGTTGCAAATAGGATAAATTAATCCAAACAAGTAAGTCATAAATTGTAGAAGAACCCATTTCATTTTCCAAAAAAATAAAAAAATTATTTCATCATAGGCATGATTTGAAATAAAAACAAAATTGAAAAAAAAAAATGAAATGATTAAAAACAATAAATCTAAATTAAAACATTGCTTGCTCTTTAATTTGAATTAAATTTTTGAATGAGTTTAAACTCTTGGATCTTCATTTTTGAATGTTATTTGTTTTAAAAAAAAATTTCTACTCAAGTTCTTAATGTAGAACTTTATTATCTTGTATTCATGATTCAAACTAAGAACTTAGCAATAACTTTCAAAGCAAGAATGACCAATGAAGATTAGCCATCATGCTAGGATTATGATCTAAAGAGAAGCCAAAATAGGATCTTTTAAAATAGGAAATTGCAACCAAAATGACTATTGAAGTTCCAAATGAAAAAAAAAAAAAAAAAACCAAAAAAACACTTCTTTTAAGAAAGAAATCTTTATTATAGTTGAAGAGCATTGAAGTGTTCTACATTTGCTAACTCATTTTGCTAATGCTCACTATCTCTTCTTCCTCTCTTCCTCTTTAGAGTAAGACAGAGCTTTATTTCTTGCTCTTATAAATCTTGATTTGGAGAAAACATTTGGGGACTTGATCATAAGAGAAGAGGAGTTGGAGGTTATTTTGAAGATTTAGAAGACAAAGAAGTTATTTTTGAGAGTTTTTTAAACAAATTATTTTATTTTTAAAAATTAAAACACCTAACAAATAAATTTTGTTGTGTTTAATCTATTTTTCTAATGTGTAAGAATTATTTTGGAAAATCTCCAAATCACTATCATGAAAAAAAATTAAGTAATTATGTCTACTAAAAATAAGTTAGATTAAATTTCAAATTATAGGAGTATTAATGATTTTTTAAATAAAGTTAAATTTTATGCAAATTAAAATGTTAATTAATAATTATTTTTACACATTAATTTAATTGTGCCAATCATTGAAAGCAATTTATATCAATGATGGAGGGATTGTGATTTAAATAGACAAATCACAATTCTTGCTCTTATATTTCTTATGTTTTTTTTTTAAAAATATTTTTTCTTGATTTTGGCAGCCCAAACTTATATGAAGTTATCTAAGAAAAAAAATGTACAATATATTTGTATTAATAAATTTTATATCATATATTTATATTAATAAATTTTATATCAAAAGTTCATAAAACATAGTTTAAATTTGTAAAAATGTGCAAAAAAATTTTTTTAAAAAATAAAAGCTTTAAAAATAATGATGAATACTTTTCCTAAAACTCTTAAACACAATCATGCTAGGGTTATGAACTAAAGAGAAGCAAAACAAAAGGGCTACAAAGATAGAAAATTGCAACCTAAAAGGCTATTGAAGTGCTAAAAAAATCACTTCTTAGAAGAAACATTCATTGTAGTTGAAAATCATTCAAGTGCTCTAAATTTGCTCACTCTCTATTTTTGCTCTCTTCCTCTCAAAGTAAGACTAAGCTTTGCTTCTTTCTCTTATAAATCTCGATCTAAATACAACATTTATGGGTTGATCAAAGGAGAAGACTTTACAAGTCTATGATTAGTGTGGGGAGGAGTTGAGAACTATTTAGAAGATTTAGAAGACGATAAGTTATTTTCAGTATTTTTCAATCAAATCATTTGTTTCTAAAATTAAAACACCTAAAAATAATTTTATTGTGTTTAATATGCTTTTCTAATGGAAAAGGAATAATCAAAATTAAAATTTACCCAAGCTTTTTTTTTTAAAGTGGCAACTAATAGTTTTGATAATTTATTTTGAACCATTTTCATCGGCTATTAATTTTGCTTTCATTTTAATTTTAATAATCAACACCCAAGGTTGATGCAGTAACTAAAATGCAATTTATTTTAAAATTTTCATTATGACTATTAGTTTTGAAGAGTTATAATATAATCTTCATTGCTTCCAGTATTTCTAGTGATTTTAGGCTATTATTATTTTTATTATTATTATTATTATTATTATTATTATTATTATTATTATTATTATTATTATTATTATTATTTAATATTTAATATTTACATGCATCGCATCAATAAAATATTGGTTAGATTTATTGCAAGAATTATTTTGGAAAATCTCCATTTCACAAGATTTTTTTTGTTTTACTTTTGTAGTTCAAATTTATATGATGATATCTAAGAAAAAATGTGCAATATATTTATATTAATAAATTTTAAATCATATATTTGTTTTAATATATTTTAGAGGAATTTACATACATAACATACAATTCTTATATAATTACATATCTAACACCTAAACTTTCATATTTATATAAATAATATTAAAATATTTAATATTATATCAAAAATAGCATAATTATTAATTTTTAAAATGAAATGTACCTTTTCAAGCATAAAAAAGTATTATATTTATAAATACCATGATGATAAATATGTAAATGCATAACAATTATGTGCTATATATGTAATGTTTTAAAAAAGTTTATATCAAAAGTTCATACAATATAATTTTAATTTGTGAAAATGTGCAAAAATAGGTAAAACCATTAAAAAAATAACGAAAATACTTTTCCTAAAACTCTTGAATACCAAAATGTAAAAATTGTAATCTCAACCATTCAATCCTCCTCAATTAACTTAAATGTTTTATAAAATTTTAATAGTATTATGAAAAAAAATCCCAATCATCCAAAGTGGATTAGTGATTGAGATTTGATAATTCTATAACACTCATCGATATAATAATTAGCAAACTCAAATCAAATTTGGTTATTCGTCAATTACCACTATAATATGGCTTAGCTCTATCTTAATCTCAAATCCACTTTAAATATCCAAGATTAATTTCATTGAACATATACAAATTTCACAATGGTGATGATGATCAATCACCATAGAAATTTGCCAATTAATCTACAAAAAAAAATAATGAAGAAGTTCTAAGGAAATTAATGAAGATAAATGAAGAATATAAATGATGATGCATAAACAAACAAACAAACAAACAAAAAAATACTTAACAAAATAATCAAAAGAAAAATTTTATCTAGAGACCACTAAAAGGAAAATTCCAAAATCCAATCCCTTTATAGTTGCATCCATTGGACAAATAAGTCCACTTAGCCTTTAAAAGCATGCAAAAAATGCACTAAAAATGAAGATAACATTTTACATCATAGAAAATGAAATAATATTTATTTAAGATATTCATATAAGAAGTATAAGATGAGGTAACTTAAACTATATAATAGAATCTTACATGAATAAAGGGCATGGTTATTGTTTTCATTAGAACAATGAGAATCATTTTGTGTAAGTGTAATGTGGAAATAGTTTAGCATAATACATTTGTAATATATTCACCATTATATTGGATGGAACCTTATATGTTTCTTCTTAAGAGATTCAACAATATGAAATTGGAAGCCAAATTTTACAATAATTATTATTAATAAAGATATATTACATTACTTATTTTGAGCTTAACATTTTGTATGATCAACTTTTAAAATTACAAGTGTGACTAAAAGTAATATTTAATAATCTCTTATCCATTTAAACTACGACCTTAACTTTATAAATTATATATTTCTTGTATGCCAATTACATTTTTAAAATAAAAAAGCTAAGAAATTCTCAAATATTATAGATAGATTTTTATGAGTCCCACATATAGGAAAAAATGTAAGACAATTAATATGACTTTTGTTCTACTAATCAATGTTGTTAAAATTTTGATTCAGTAATTGCACTAGACCTATGGTGTTGAGAACATTGGAATGTTCTAATCACTTGTTGATCAAAGATATCCTTGGTGGTGGGATCTTAGCACCTAACTTCATTGATCAGTAGAACAAAAATTATGTTCATTAACTAGCCCTTAAAGAGATGGTGAGCCCATCAGGCTATCCAAGGTTTGTGGTGATTCGATCATTTTAAGTCAAATGGAGGGTCAATTTAGAGAATTCAATATAGGATTTAATTTGTTAAATATTGATAAAAAAGTTGAAATGCATTATCTACAATTTATAAATTGACTATACTTTTACATATTTAAAATTAATTTTAAATAAAGAAAATTTATTAATCATGGAGAATTATAGAGTTTTGATTACTTTGGGAAAATAGGAGATATGGTTGCATCATCTTCCTTCTAGCATAATGAATGTCTTAATCATCCTCAATCACTTGTCATCCATCACCCAATGGTTAATTGTTGCTACCACATGTGATCGTGATGCTCGATGTTTGATACATAATGTCTAATATCATCAACATTCATATTCAATCTAACATCTAAAGAATCTTTCCACTACCATTATAGAAGACGCCCCCCATAGTTTAGGGTTTATTTACATTGTGTCAACACCTTTGATTTTTGGTAAAAGCAACCTTTCACAATCTTCAACTGTAAGTAGTGACATCATTATAATTAAGTCAAGAAAAATAATTTTTCTCTTCTCAAAATTCCCAAAAAGTGTTTCTTGTGCATTGCATTATACTCATTTGTTTATGTGAAGAATATATATTTTCAAAGCTAAGAAAATAAATTCTTTCTTTATAATCACAAATATTTTAACACATAACACTTATGAAGCACTTACCTTATATTTTATTTTGTAGGGATACTTATCAAGATTCATTTAAGCTCTTTGTTTTCATAGAAACTAAAATATATTATGATTTGCTTTGACTTAATCACTATTGGCTATAGAGGTGACCAGAGATAGGATGTGCATGAATTTAAATGATAAATTTGTTAAATTTAAGGCCAAATGGAAAACTTATCCTTTTTAATTCTCTTACATGCAAGCATCTATAATGGAAATCTTTGCTCATTTTTTTCTTTTAATTCAAGTATATAATAATATGGTACTGAGAAATTCTTAAAAAATATTGAAACTTTTTCTAAAAAATGCTAGATTTTTAATATAAATTAGGCAATGAAGTATTTTTGAGTGAAACATGTTATTATGGCTAAATATGATAGTTAATATATTGAGTAGAACTAACTTTTTCATTATAAATCTTTTTCAATTTAATAAGAATATGCTTGTCATTTCATTGTGAGGGAAAATTTGATTTGATTATCATTTGTTTTGAAGTTAATCATTCAAGAAAACTTTAATAGTCACAAGATGTTTAGGATGGATATGATGAAGATGACAATACTTAGAAAGGCAATTTTCATGGATAATACTTAAAATTATTATATTTATAGTCTTAGCACTTAAAAATTTATATTCATTAAGCCACTACTTAATTAACATCCATTGCCTTCGGTCGCACAAAATTTTAAAACACTAACAACGAAGAAGAGAAACTAGTGACAGAATCTCATTAGAGAAAGTATTTACAGGACTGATTGTATCAAGGACCCTTAAAAATAAAGAATAGTTGAGGAAGTTATGGGGAGATCTTACTACGAGGGCATCCTCAATGTGAATAAACAAAATGAGTTCATAGTTCCACTATTACATGAAAGTTATAGGAGGGTGGCATTTTAATGGGTCCCGCCATCCTTAAAAGTCAAACAAGTTTGGTTCCCACAATTGATTAAAGTCAAAGAAATGATTTTACATCTTTTATTGATGTAAATAGTCAAAACATTATATACTTTTCATCAATACCTCTACATCATTGTTTTGGTTTCCTATCTCTCATTACTAAAGATGGTCCTAAGCTTCTCTAACCAAATTCTCTAAAGGAAATTTGAAAAACCATCCATGATAAATATCTAAGATATGGAATAAAGTTTCCACTATAATATATTAATAAAAGTCCCACAGCTCTATTGCGACCGGCCTCCGAACTATGCAAAAGAATCGAGGTCGGGCAAGACTGACTCTGACTGTGGAGGAAAGTTTTTTGTTATTTTGTTGGTTAGAAATTGTAAAAAAGGATATCTTTGAAGAACAATTAATATGTTTTTTTTACTTTGAAATTTCTCCTATAACACATAAAAATCTCTCTCTCTCTCTCTCTCTCTCTCTGTGTGTGTGTGTGTGTGTGTGTGTGTGTGTGTGTTTTTTCTTTCCTTTTTTTTTTTTTTGCATTCTTTAAACTAAAGCAAACAACAATTTTATAGATTTTTTTATGATATCTTAACTATCCCATTTGACAAATGATTTTAGTTATAATGAATATTAGAATTCTTGAAAGATATGGGATTGAAATGATATTTAATAACTATATTCCTTTTCATTGATTAAATGAAAATTTTCACAATTATATAGATTTTTATATTCAAAATAAATGTTGAACTTTAAATTGTAATATTCTATATTTTATTTTAAATATTTGCAAATTTGTTTCATTTATTTACATGGAGTATTTCTAGCATATGCTTCCTTGAAGAATATATATATATATATATATATATATATATATATATATATATATATATACTATTTAAATTTGTTAAATGTTGGTGTTAAATAAACAAGAATTTTCACATTATGGACCGATGCGAGTAAAAGAGCTAGTTCATAAAATTAGAATTAGGATAAAAACTTAGAATATAGACACCGTAAATTAATAGAATTAATAGATATTATGGGACATAGGAAGATAAATATTTTATGCATTCAAGTACCAGTAAATTAATAGAATTAATAGATATTATAGAAGATAAATATTTTATGTATTCAAAAACTAAATAGGTTGGGGAGAAGACTAAAGAGATTGATAATTTAGATAGAGTTGTACTAGAAATGGTATAGTTGTGATTATATATAAGAGTTTAAAGGATAATATTATGAAATTTAATAAGATTGGAGATAGAAATATAGCTTTAAAGATTGTTGTTGATGCTAAGATTATTAATTTTTGAAGTGCTTATGCCGATGTATGCTCAAAAAAAAAAATTTGGACTGACATATAGTGATTAATATAAAAGATATTTTTAAAAAAAAAAATTTTTATTGAAGGAGATTTAAATAAATATATTAGTAGAGTGAAAGAAGATTTAAAAAACATTCATGATAGCTATGAATTTAGAGTGTCTGATGAAAAAAGAAATCATATTAAATTTTACTTTAGCTTATGATTTAGAAATTGCTAATACTTTATTCAAGAAAAGAGATGAGGATATTTTCACTTATAAGAATGGATCAAGTAAAACACAAATTGATTATTTTCTGATGAGAAAAATATATCGTTTAGATTGTAAGGATTGTAAGATCATTCCGAGAAAAAATTTAGGTACCCAACATCAACTTTTAGCTTTGAATTTTAAGATGAAGAATTGAAAGATTAGGAATAAATCAAAAATATCATTTTGAAATTTGATGAGAGTACTTAAAGAATACTAATCAAAATAATTTTATAAATAAGCTATAAGATCTTAGAATTTGGGATGTTTATTATGAAGCAAATATTTTGAGATAAGGTGGCAAATGAGATTAAGCAAATTACCAAACTTATGCTCGAAGAATTAAAAGAAAAAAATTTTATTAATAAAAAGTTACTGAAGTCAAGATGTGCAAGAAACGATAAAGGATTAGAAACAACAACAAGTCTTTATCCCACTAAGTGGGGTCGGCTACATGAATCCTTCATGTCCATTGTGTCCTATTATGTGTCAAATTCTCATTTAATTCAAATATACTAAGGTCATTTTTTATACATATTAACCACATCTTTTTAGGTCTACCTATACCTTTCTTAACATAAGACAAATCTAATGCATCTACTCTCCTGACCGGGTCATTGGACGTCGACGCTTTATGTGGCCAAACCATCTAAGGTGACTCTCTCTAATCTTATTTGCCACTGGAGTATACGAAGGCCATTTCACATTTTATCTCTAAGAGTAAAACCATTCATCCACCTAAGCATCCTCATCTCTACAACGCTTAACTTAGTCTCATGCTTCTCTTTTATTAGCCAACATTCTACACCATAAATCATTGCAGGTCTTACCACCATCATAAAGGATAAGAAAGTTTGTGATAAAAAATAATTTATATGTAAATGCTCAAAGAATTGAGAATAATATAGAGTAGCTCATTGCGAGTGATGAAAGCAATATATGATGTAAAAAATTTAACATTTAATGATTTATATAATAAATTAAATACTAAAGAGAGCAAAAGATATATGTATAAGTCAATCAAGAAAAGAGATAGAAGTAAAGATTTAGTTCACGAAGTGCATCAAGAATGAAGATAAAAAAATATTTTTCTTATAAGAGGATATCAACATAGGGACAAGATATTTTGATAAACTTTATAATAAATATTATAAAAATACAATTGACTTTAGTGACCTTAGTAACTTAAAGAAAATTAGAAATTTTGATTTTATTGTCATATTAGTGAAATTGATATTGGAGAGACTTAAAAAAAATAAAGTGTGAAAAAGTAATAGGACATGATGATGTTCCAATAGAAGTGTGGAAATACTTAAGGGATCAAGGAATTTCTTGGATTGTTATTCATTTTAGTAGTATTTTAAAGACTAGAAAGATGTGAGATGAGTGAAGAAAGTGTTTGTTAGTTCTTGTTTTTTTAGAATAAAGGTGATGCACAAGAGTGCCAATTATAGAGGAATTAAGTTAATATGTTATCCAATAAAATTATGAGAGGGAGTAATTGAGCATGAGTTACATGATGTGATATAAAAATTTTAATATTAGTTTGGGTTCACCAAGTAGGTTTACTATAGATGCTTCACATTTATTGAGAGATTTGATGCAAGTATAAAGAGGCTAAAGAGAATCTACCATGACATTTGTTGATTAATGATCTGATAAAATTCCAAGAGAAGTACTTGGGAGAGTTCTAGAAAAGAATGGAGTTAATCTTGCATGTATTAAATCATTAAGAATAAATATGCTAGAGCTATTACTTGTGTTTAAACACAAAGAGGTTTGACCAAGCAATTTTTTATTTCAGTTGGATTACATTAAGGACCAGCTTTAAGCCCATATATTTTTGCTTTATTTCTGGATATCATTTATAGGAGGATGTACCTTGGTGTATAATTTTTGTTGACAAGACTAGAGATAGACTTCAAGAAAAACTTAAAATATGGAGGTCAACCTTAGATTTTAAGGACTTTCATTTAAGTATATTTAAAACCAAATACATAGTGTAATTTCAATTATAGAAGATCCAATGATAGGGTAGTGACAATGAGTGATCAAGTCATTAAAAGAGTGAACATTTTAAATATCTCGAGTCTATTGTTTAAAGTGATGGTGAAATAGATGGGATGTTATTAGTATAATTCAAGTTGGATGGTTGAAGTGAAAGAATGCATCAGGCCTATTGTGTGATAAAAAAATAACACTGAAACTTAAGTGTAAATTTGATATGATAGTGGTGAGACATGCAATGCTTTATGGTGCAAAATGTTGACTAGTAAGAGATAAGTATAAAATTAAGTAAAGTGTTATCAAGATAAGGATGCTCAGGTGGATAAGTAGATTTACACTTAGAGATAAAATGTGAAATGTATGATGGTGGTGAGACCAGAGTGCTTATGGCACAAAAATACAAAAAGAGAAACATACAAATTAGTTAAGTGTTGTTAAATAAGGATGCTTAGGTGGATAAGTAGCTTTACACTTAGAGATAAAATATGAAATGATATACATATGAAAATTTTGGAGTAGCTCTGATGGCAAATGAGATTAGAGAGAGTTGTCTTAGATGGTATGCCCTATAAAATATTATTAACTGCTTGATGAATTAAAGAGTTAATGCATTAAATTCAACTTATGTTAATAAAAGTAGAGGTTGACCTAAAAAGACCTGATCATAAAGTATAAAAAAAATAACCTTCTTTAATTATAATTAAATGCGAATTTAATACTTTAAGACATTGTGGGAGAAGGATTCATGTAGCTGATCAATTATTTCATATTTCATATTGTATATTTATAATCATGAATAATAGATGTGATGATATTTAAAAACTTTTTATCGAAATTAAAATTATTAAAAAAAAAACTAAACTAAAAAACACAAGTTGAACATCTACCATACTGTAGGTTAGTTTTTCAAGGAAAAATAATAATAATAAAATATTTAAGAAAAATAACAACTATTAATTTTTATACCAAAACATTCTAAACTTAGTAGATCTAATTAATTAGCATCAATTTTAAACTATTTTTTAAAACTTCGTAGCAAACTTCTTACT
The DNA here is from genome assembly GCA_021442155.1 of Cymbidium sinense. Taxonomy (NCBI): domain Eukaryota; kingdom Viridiplantae; phylum Streptophyta; class Magnoliopsida; order Asparagales; family Orchidaceae; genus Cymbidium; species Cymbidium sinense. Next base: position 51,898,349 of record CM038229.1, read on the forward strand.
CCTTGCTGCCTAATGTCATAAAATTTTTGTAGGTTTATAATTAGAAGAAAATAATATAAAGAATATTTAATAGTAATAAACCAATAAAAAAAGTATTTTAATAATGAAATAAATGCAAAGACATGTTGTCACTAGAAAACAAAAGAGTTAGAATACAAGAGTGATGTGTGATTTATAGCCATTAAGTGCAAAAAATACATTTGAATTTGCTTTGAGCTTCTGTGGTTGTCTTTTGCTTTACGTGAATGATCTCCATTTGTTGTGTTCTCACTTCCTCCTTAATTAATAGTAAATCATTTCTTTAGAAATTATTTGATCGATTGCATTAGTGGGTTTTTGAATTTTATTTTTTTGGGAGGATTACATATACACAATATATATATATATATATATATATATATATATATATATATATATATATATATATATATATATATATATATATTTTAATATCTTACATAAAAATATCAGTATGAAGATTTTGTATGCCTTTTTTTGAATTTCATCGAGAAGAGAGTTATCGTAGTCTTATATTGGGACTCTTTGGAGCACAACAAAGGCCCCTCCTCCATGGATCTAATTTCTCTTGCCTCATATGGACAACCACCTTTTTCCAATGAAAGTCGGCCTCATAAAGGTCGATCATGGTGTGATCATTATAAAAAAAATTAGGACATCTCAAAGAACTTGAGGGATATTGCATCACGATTTGCAAAGTTGGGAGTTTCATCGAGAGCAGGAGTCATGTGCCAACACCAACTAATTTGAATAAATGTGGAATCAATCTACCACTCCATTCAATAAAAATCAACTTCATATTCTTCATCAGGTAATCAATAAGCCCACATTCTCTCAAAATCTTTTTGACAAAGTTTCTATTGCTGCCCATCTTCTTCATATGAGTGGCACTCCCTCCACATCATTGATCGTGGATTCTAAGTGATTCAAACCACATGATATGTGATTACTCATTATTCTCAACTTACTTCCATCTACCATTCATCAAATCATGTGGATTGCCAATAGAACCCGAACCAAAGTAGCTTGGATGAGACACATTCACATTTCAAATAACATTACTTTATCATCAATTTTGTTTGTGTTTAATATTGTAACCTAATTTCAATTAATAAATTGAATAGTGATTTAAATTGTGAAACTAAGCTCTTCACAAATGGTTGTATTTTTCAAGACTTGAGATCAAGGAAGACAATTGACCGCTAGATTATTCTCTACCTCCTCAATATGGTCAAGTATTCAGCTCAAGGTCATGTTAGCTCTTCGAATCAATTTATTGGTCTTAATTTTATTTATTATTCTAATAATGAAAGTGTTGTTATGCTTTGACACTCTTTCATCTTGGTCATCCAAGCTTCTTATATGAAACATTTATATCCATCATTGTTCATCAATAGAGATCCCAAGTTATTTCAATATGATATTTGTCAACTTGCTAAACATACACGCAACCTATATCTTCCACAACAATACACTCCTAGCCATCCTTTCCACCTAGTTCATGGTGATATTTGAGATCCATCTCGCATACCTAATATTTCAAGTGACTGTTGGTTCTTACTGTTTGCGGATGATCACACTCAGGTATCTTGGATATTCCTTATAAAAGAAAAATCTTAAACCACCACAATCTTTCAAACCTTTCATAACACGATTTAGAACTAGTTCAAAGCATCCATTCAAATTCATAGAACTACCAATACAAGAGATTTCTTTAACATATATCTCAATTTCTATCTTCAATCTTCAACGATAATACATCAAAGTTCTTGTGTCAACTCACCTCAACAAAACGGGTTTATCGAACATAAGAATCAACACATTCTTGAAGTTACCCACTCATTACTTTTTCAACTAATGCTCCAAAATGATTTTAGGTGAAGCAGTTCTTATTACAACATATCTCAATCATATGTCATTCCATATCCTAACCTTCAAATCTCCAATTCAACTCTTCCAAAAGCTTTACCCTACCTCTCAACTTCTCACACATATCCCTCCAAACATATTTAGGTGCATGTCATTCGTTCATATTCACTCATATCATCGTGTCAAACTTGATGCACATGCACTTAAATATATTTTTCTTGGATACTCAAGTACCAAAAAGGGATACATGTATTTCTCCCCTTCTACTAATAAGATATATCATACTATGCATGTTACATTATATGAAAACTAGCCTTTCTTTTTCAGTTTAAAATTTCAAGGGGAATATTATGAAAAACACCAAGAATTGCAAAATTGGGATTGGAAATAATTTCTTCAAAAATCAAACTCAAGTCAACCCCAACACTCACTTGAACAAAACCAACTTGTCCAATTCATCCTTATGACAAATCCTAATATGTCAAAGTCTCCTAATCCATCTTATTTTTCTCGAGCCATATCACAACTTCGCCCAACCTATCTTGCCCACCCAAAACACATTAACTTCTCGCCTGAGAAAAGTATTTTTGAGACTCTCGCATATGAACAACAAAGTCAAGAATCAATCTCGAGTCCAATTGTCCCTAGAGATACACAATAAAAATCTCCACATGTAATTGTTGAATCTTTGATGGTTAATAAGAAAATTTAAATCCATCATTTGCTAACTAAAGGGAACCAGATCTTAAACTCAGCACCCACTACAAAAGCATATCACTTACGCTAATTTATCATTAAAACTATAAGCATTTATTACAAAGCTAAACCAAAGTATCATTTCAAAATCGGTCTATGGAGCAATATACATTCCTAATTGGCACTTGAAAAGAATAATACATGGGTCCTGGTATCATTGCCACCACGAAAAGACGGTGAGTTGCAAATAGTTAATCTCAGTCAAGCAGAATGCAAAGGAGAGTGTGAACTAATGTAAGGCTAATTTAGTGGCTCGAGTAATCACTCAATCTTATGGTATTGATTATCAGGAAACATTTTCCTCAATAGACAACTTAAATACATTAAGGGTATTATTCTCCCTTGCAGTAAATCAAGATTATCCCTTACTGCAACTCAACATAAAGAATGTCATTCTAAATAGAGATCTTGTCGAGGAATTCTACATGGACATACCAAAAGGTTTTAGAACTCAAGAGAACAAGGGGAAAGTATGAAAATTGAGAAAGTCATGCATGCACTTAAGCGATCACAACAAGCATGATTTAAGAGGTTTATGAAGGCTCTCCAGAAAAATAGATATCTCAATCCTTAGCTAACCATACACTATTTTTAAACACTTGAAGGATGGAAGGATTGTGATATTAATTGTTTATGTTGATGACATTATTCTCATAAGAAATCATGAAGGGAAATAAAGACTTAAAGTCTATTAACCATAGAATTTGAAGTCAAAGGATACTTCTTAGGATTGGAATTGACAAGATCTCAAAAGTGAATTTCAGTATCACAGCTCAAATATGTCTTAGATTTGTTATCAAAGACTAATATAAGCAAATGTAGACCAACAAAAATTCCTATGAATCCAAACACAAAGTTGGTGCCTTGGACTAATGAAGAAGCAACTAATAGAGAAACTTTCTAGCATTAATGAAATTAATTTATCTTACCCACACTCACCCAGATATAAGTTATGTTGCCAGTAATATAGGCCAATTTCTAAGTAATCCTTCTATAAAACACATGAGAGATGTCAACCGTAAGATACTTGAAGAAAGATATAGGAAAAAAATGTTTAAGAAAACTGCAAGCCAAACCATTGAAGTTTACACATAGAAGGATTGGGCGGACTGCACTATAGATAGAAGATCAACTTCTAGACATTACTCCTTTGTTTATAGGAAAATAGTAACTTGGAAAAGCAAAAAGTAACAAATAATCACACAAAGTATGTAGAAGTAGAGTTTCAAGGCATAGAGGATAAATGAAAGAATTTGGCTAAAAAGACTGCTAGGTAAACTAAAAAGGTGTGTTGTAGGTCCAATAAAATTAATGTGATAATCAATTTGTCATCGTAATTGTCAAAAATTCAAAACATCATGACAAGACTAAACATATTGAGTTTGAACGACACTTTATTTGTTTGTGAAAGACAAAAGAAAAAGAGATCATTATCAATCATGTATCATCACACCTACCAATAACAAATGTACTTACGAAGGCTCTATTTCATTCTAGCCATACCAAATTAAATAATATACATGCCTTGATAAACATTTGCTGACTAATTTGAGGGATAGTGTTGAAATAACAAACTAATCTTTAACGTATTATTTTCTTTTATTTCTTTCTCACATAGTTTTAATTAGATTTAGAAAGTTATCTCTCATTTAAATGCATACTGGGAATGTGTACATTTTCAATTTAATTGTTCCTAGATTTTAGGAGATTTATTAAAAAACCAATTGTTTATAAATGTATGTAACATTACTGAATTTGCAAGCAATGAAAACATTTCCATTCAATTTCTACTTCAATAAATCATTTTTTATGTGTTGATAACTACAAGCAAAGACTACCCAAGTGGATAATGATGACATTTAATCTTTGTCATGCACTGACAATATTTATGTTGCTAATGAATGAAAATCTTGAAGTTATTATCTAAAAATTATTATAACTTATCTAAACAACATTTACAACTATAACTGAAAGCACTGACATAATTCTAAGTACTCACTACACTGCTATATGCATTAACAAAGGTTAATAACAATTTTTCTCCTTGGAAAAAAAGAGAGGATACTTCTCCTCTTTAAAAATAAATATAAGAAAAATGCCTAAATTAGCCTTACCCACCCTTTAAAAATCATTTGAAATAGATGTTCATTCTTCCAGACGTGCACTCAGCACATTTCTAATTCAAGAAGTTGCATCAATTATGTTAACAGGATTACCCTATATTACATAAGGAATTACCGCACTTAGCCGAGCAGTGAAGCACTAACGACCTCTGTTCAAAGACCATTGTTCATATGGACCATAAGGAACAAATACTTCGTTCGTTACGTATTGCTATTTTCCACTTTGGGTCTGATGATGAATACAATCATAAAGAAAAGCACCAACTTCCATATATAAAAGAATTCACTTCAAGATAAAAGCAAACATTAAGAAAATGCAACAAACCTACAAGAGTTAACATGACCATCACTAAGTAAGAAAAAGTTTGTAAAGAAGAAAGGTTGAAAGGTGAGGAGAGAGAGAAAAAAACCATTAGTTATGTTGGGGAAAGCTACAGCAGGCATTCCTCTGGAATAATTCTTTATCACCTTCTCTTCTTCTTGCGATGCTTACAATCAATTGAGCTTGACTCAATCATCGCTGCTTGAGCTACTGGAACAATCTGAAAAAAGCTTTTGTCGCTGCATGATAGGTCTTGGCACATTCTTCAAGTTCTCTCGTAACCTCTCTGTGATGCAACCAAGACCAATGGAAGTGAAGAAGTCGATTGAGAATCTAATGTCTTTTGGATTGTGCTTTGGAAACAGGGACTCAAATGATTCCTGCACAGCTAGCTCATTGAGCCGTTCCTTCAGCACGTGTATGCCAAGTTGCTCTGAGAGTATCTATATATGTTAAAAAAAAATGCTCAGTCAAACTCAACAGTATTGTATATTGGGGGGAAAAAATTTGTGGAGCAACATTCAAGAACATACCTGGAAAAGAATTTTTATGAAAAGTCGGGAGGATTCATTTAAATATTCTGATAAGTGGATGTATGACAGAACATGCCAAGACAGTGCATCAGTCCAAAGCAAATGGGCGAAGAATATAGCTATAGTTGGCACTTTATTTGTTTCATGATGACGGACTGTGGAATATTGCTGGAAAAAGCATTCTTCAAAATACTCCTGGTAGTCTTTGTCAAATATACAAAATCTCTGCGCTAACCGACAAAAATGATGCAGATATGCTCTCTCCTCAAGGCAACAATCCACCAAAATTGTGCACAGTATCATCTGCAAGAATTAAGTAAATATTATGCGCAGAGTGTAGAGTAATCCTAATTAAACAAAAGACAGCGCCAAAAAAAGTTCATAAATCAGAGACAGACAACAAACTTATATGCAATAAGAAAAGAACAAAAAAGTACCATAATGCGAGTAAAATTTTAGAAGCAGAAAACACAATTGAATCAACATATGCATTTAGTAAATATAAATTAATTCATTAGATAAAGACAAATCAGAAATTATATGACTATATGAAAATCACTACAAGGCTGACATTCAAAAACTTAAAGAAATAACAACAAAACCAACAATAGTGAGTAAGACAACCATTAATTATAGAAGAATAAACATAAGAATTGCAATGTGAGGTGAAATACAATGGGAATGATAAAACTTTAGGCCAATGATAAAAATAATAAGCTAAATTTTAATTTTTTTAAAATCTACTGATAAATTCAAAAAAAAAATGTCATAACATTGGTCATCCAACTATCATTGCAAACCACTCCCCCCAACACAGAAATACAATAAAATAAATTTAATGCCTGAACTATCTAATTGAAATTAATGGCATGCATGAGTCAAACTTTTGACATCATTTGGGATCAATATTAACTTATCCAACTTTACTAAATGGACGATTTTAATTATATTTTGTGATTTAAATATGTGGAGTCTTGGATTGATGATATTTACAAGATATTTCATTTGGAAAAACAAGGCTTTAATACAATTCTAAGTATACTTTTGGTAAGTAAAATTTGATTCATAATCCAATTATATGTGATAGAATATATTAGACAATGTGATTGTATTTTATAGATGAATGGTACGAATGTGTGACAGACAAGAGTTATTCTTCTAAAATTAGTAGTCCATATTATTATTTCCAATCTAGTTCTAAATTATTAGGATGACAAAAATCTTAAAAGATCAAACATTTTCTTATGTAGAGTATAAGTAATGACTCTTAAGGCATCTATAAAAGACAAAATTGAGACTAGAGGATGAGTGCAAAACCGTAAGCAACAGCATGCAAGAGATGCACTAGTAGACAATAGCGAGAGGCAAATATACGATTGGTTGATGAAAACAAGAAATGAGGGAAGGAGAACAATTACATAAGCCAACCCTATTATGAAGAATAGTTTAATTACAGATTATATATCAACAAATAGGATTAATACTGAAGGTAGAAAATATCCTCAATTATGATGATCTAAATTACTTGATCAAGGAGTAGGTTTTCCCATGCACAATGGCCACTAACATCAACAACATTCTAAGGAACTCACAAAAAGAATCAAAACATAATAGACTAACACTATCGATTAGAAATAACGCAAGTAAACCATCACAAAAGGACATCGCCAAGAAGAATCACAATGATGCTACAAGAAAATCACCAAAAAAGCTATGCACCAAATCTTTAACTGAAACTCTACAAACGATAATCGCAAGAAAGAATCAATGGAATCACTAATGAGAAATAAAATAAATAATATATTACCTAAAATTCTCAAAGGCATCCTTAGGATTAAAACAATTCCATATACCCATAAATACTAACCTTCAACAAACTCAACTAACAGATTAAAACTAAAATTCAAAATATAAATATTCAAAATTTACAACAATGATGAAATTATTCAATTGATATTAGTTCAGTAAATCTAATCATAATTATTGGACTTTTTGATAAACAATTGTTAACAAGTCCATGCGACTATCATTTTTCATGTGGTTCTCAACAAACAATCAAGTTATTGAAGTACATTCAACAAAACAATCAAGTTATTGAAGTACATTCAACACGATGTATGAATAAATTATGTTATCGCAATGCACACACCATTAGTTAAAAAGTATTAGTTGTGTCTTCTCCATCAGTCCAAGCTTTTGGAGTACTACATCACTTTTTGCAGACATATCCATCTGTCATCAAATGCAAGTACATTTTTCCACCATAGAAGATACAAATAATATCAACCATTAAAAGCTTTTGACAAAATATTAATATGATGGTTTAGAAGTCAAGAAAATGTCTTCAATATCTAAAGCTTAAAAGAAAATAATGAAAAAGGGAAACATCAAAATCATTAATCGATAAATCATAATATAGAGGTAGATCAAAGACATTAAAATTATCTAATACTATTTTAAAATTTTCTAATATGTAAGCTTCATCCAAAATAATTGTGTAATTTTATAGAATCAGGTTTTCCTAGCAATTAAATTCTCAAGAGTTTTTGAAAATTTTGTAGCTAGTTAAAACATTACATCACCACCTTCCTAGAATTCCATTTATCTCATATTTAAATCTAGACAATGACTTGTAATTGTTATAACTGATAACAAGCATTCTATGAATGTTCTCATATATATATCGAATATATACTCCGCAAATTCAAAAAGGCCTATATATAATAAGTAGATCAATTAAATTTATAAAATTACAAAGTTGATATCAGGATTGATACTCGTATATTGAAAAATAAATTGAATACAAAATCAACAAAAAAAATATTAAATCCCAATGAAATGTATATTTAATTAACAAGTATCATGCATTACAATATATCCTTGAATATTATAATTTCAAACGCATATGATACTCCTATTAACTCAAATAATTGATTATAACAAAAATTAAAACTTAAATTTGTAAAATTTCATGTATCACCTTAATGCAAACATTTTGAATTTTGAATTTTTGATAACAATAGGCTTTGTGATTTAAATCACCTTTCTAATGGCCTAGCATAGATATAAACAGCTGTCTGGAAACTCTAATGCAGAGCCATCTTGACTCAACATCAGCTGTTAAAAAACATAAAACAAAAAAAGAAACTAAAAAAATGATTACTACTAATCTAAATCATTCAAGCTAAATCAAATATACAACGAAAAATGAATATGAGCTGCATTGCATGAGTGATATGCACTTTAGAAGATATTTTAGAAAAATCATATTTTTAATAATTTAAAGTGATGATCAACAGCTGCAAAATTGTATTTTAATATAAAACTAGGTCTACATAAATAAAAACAACTCAACTCTTTTCTAACTACACTACATAACTCAAGTATAAGAGGAAACCAAAAAAACTATCAAAAGGGAATTATCCAAATGTAACAATAGAAAAAAAATCTCCAAAAGGCTGCAACTTCAAATAGTTAAGATTATCATATATCTTTGAAAAAATAAGTGCATTTTTTACTTGGATTGAGCTTGAATCACAAGAAACTGAACAAACTAATAAGCCAGGATGTCTCAAATCCAACTATAATGAACCAAGATCTTATTTAAATCAAACCAACATGAGATTGGGTAACAAATCAGCTAATTTTTTTTACTTGGATTGAGCTAGATCACATAAGCCAAACTACGAAGCAAGCCTGGCTAGAATCCAACTTTAATAAAGCAAAATTTTATTTGAATCAACAACAACAAGCCTTTATCCCACTAAGTGGTGTCGGCTACATAAATCCTTCTTTTCCATTGGGAAGTGTCAAATTCTCATTTAATTCTAATAAACAAAGGCCCTTTTTTATGCAGCCTAATCAAATCTTTTTTCGATCTACCTCTACCTTTCTTAACATTAAATCTAATACATCTACTCTCCTTCGGTCATTGGATATTAACACTTTGACCAAACGATCTAACTTTCTCTACCACTAGAGCTACCCAACCTTTTCATGAATATATTAATTTTGCTTTTTATCTCTAAAAGTAAAGTCACTCATCCACCTGAGCATCCTCATCTTTGCATCACTTAACTTTATGCATCTCTTTTACTAGCCAACATTTTGCACCATAACCACCATCTTATAAAATTTTCCCTTGAGTCTAAGTGATACTTTTCTATCACACAATAAGCTGGATGCATTCCTCCACTACAACCATCCAACTTGAATTCTATTAATAACGTCCCCATCTATTTCATCATCATTTTGAACAATAGACCCGATATATCTGAAACGTTCACTCTTTTAATGGCTTGATCACCCCATGTCACAACCTGACTACTAGAACTTCTACAACTAAAATGATACTCCATATATTCAATTTTAGATCTACTTAAACGAAAACCTTTAGACTCTAAAGGTTGACCTCCATAATTCAAGTTTCTCTTAGACTCATTCTCTAATCTTATCAACAAGAAAAATGCATCAGCAAAAGCAAAAGCACACCAAGGTACATCCTCCTATAAATACCTAGTAAGAACAACCATAAATAAAGTAAAAGGTATGGACTTGAAGCGATCCTTGATGTAATCCAACTGAAACAAGAAAATATTTTGTCAATCCTCATTGTGTTTGGTCATAAGTAACAACTCTAGTATATATATCATTAATGACATGAACTCCTTTCTTTTCTAGAACTCTCCAAAATTTTATTTGAATCATCATATCAAAATTAATATCTATGTATAAGTGTTTTTTTAGGGTAAGATTATATATATCTATGAATATATGTTAATTTGCTGCTTTGGCTAAGATTTTACTATAAAAATAAAAATTAAATCAAACTATTTTAGCTTGAATCATATTAAATGAAAAAGACAAACTAGAATTTCAATTATATGAAGCAAGTTTATTGATAGGTCTAGCTTGGCACAAAATTAGCGAGAAAAGCGTTTAACCAAACATGAGCTAAAGGCTAATCAACTCAAATGCAGATTAAATCTTCAACATCCTTTATACAAGACAAAATAAGATTTCAAGCAAGTATATTACTTTATGTAGACATATATATATATATGTAACTGTTTTTCTTTTACTTTTAACAAGTGTTATTTAACAAGCCTAAATGTTCTGTGATTTCTTAAAACAATATGAGTTTTATTAATCTGAAGTATTAACCCATAATCCTTCTCATAGTTCATATTGGCAAGCTCAATATGAACTTGAGGGGATTAGTTAAACTAAAATTAACACCATGCAACTTTACAACAAGTAAAGAAGGTTCACAAAATAAATAAGAAAAGTTGAAAAAAAGATTAATTATTTTAAAAAATTATAATAAATAAGATAACAAATCCTTAATAAAATTAACTGATATAGATCAAATATACATTTTTTTAAAACATCAAAATAAAAAAAATATCTCACAATCATACAATGTGAAAATGAAAATTTTAAGTGATGACGAAAAAAATCAATTTTCAATCTAATATATTTCAAACATGTATTCTAGTTTAAAGAATAACTCCAAAATTAAAAGTAAGAGAGCAAACATATGCTTCAACAAGTCTGATATTTATATTTCTCTTGGAATATAGGTACTTGGAATATAGGTACTCTTACAGGTAAATTAATGGAATTAATAGATATTATGGTTCATAGAAAGATAAATATTTTATGTGTTCAAGAAACTAAATGGGTTGGGAGAAGAAGGAGATTGATAGTTTAGGTTTTAAACTTTGGTATTTATTGAGGTAAAAGTCGAACTAGAAATGATGTAGGTGTGATTATAGATAAAAGTTTGAAGGATAATGTTATAAGTATTAATAGATGTGGAGATAAATTATAGCTTTAAAGATTATTGTTGATACTAAGATTATCAATGTTATAAGTGTCTATGCTCCTCAAGTAGGTTTGGAGGTAAGCTCAAAAGAAAAATTTTGGAATGAATTAGAGGGATTAATACAAAAGATACCTCTTGAAGAAAAAGTATTTATTGGGAGATTTAAATGGACATGTTGGTAGTGTGGTATAAGATTTTAAAAGTATTCATGGTGGTTATGGATTTGGGTGACTAATGAAGAAGGTAGGTATATTAGATTTTTCTTAGCTTATGATTTTTGTAGTTGCTAATACTTTATTTAAGAAGAAGAGATGAACATATTATTACTTATATAAAATGGATCTAGTAAAACAGATTGATTATTTTTTGATAAGAAAAATAGATCGATAGATTGTAAAGATTGTAAGGTCATTCAAGTGAAATTTTAAGTACCCAACATCGATTATTAGTTTTAGATTTTAAGATGAAAGGTTGTAAGAGAAAAATAAACTTAATTATTGTCAAGATTAGATGGGGACATTTAAAGAACACAAATAAAAATATTTTAAAAAGCAAGCTACAAGAAATTAAAGTTTGGGATGTTCATAAGGAAAAGCGTTATGTGGAAAAAAAAAAAATATCAAGTTATTAAACAAGTTGCTAAAGATGTGCTTGGAGAATCAAAAGGAAAAGCTTCTTTTAATAAGAATAGTTGGTGGTGGAGTCGAGTGTGCAAGAAAAGATAAGAAATAAAGCATTGTTATAAAACTTGGTTTAGATGTAAAACTTCGGAGAATTGGGAAAGATATAAAATGGTAGAGATTCTAAGAAAGCAATATATGATGCAAAAAATTTAGCTTTTAGTGATTTATACAATAGATTAGATACGAAGGTGAAAGATGTATGTATAAGTTAGCCAACCAAAGAGATAGAGAAGTAAAGACATAGTTCAAGTGAGGAGTATTAAGGATGAAAATAATAAAATCTTAGAAAAAATATTGAAAATAGGTGGATGAGGTATTTTAATAAACTTTTCAATGAAGGATCGAAAGTAAGATTGATTTTAGCAACCTTAATACCCTAAACAAAATAGAAATTTCATTTTATCGTCATTATTAGTAAATCAAGTTAGTGAAGCTTTAAAGAAAATGAAATGTGGAAAAGCAGTAGGGCGGATAATATTCCAATAGAAGTGTGGAAATGTTTAGGAGATCAAGGAATTTCTTGGCTTACAAATCTTTTAATGTTATTTTAAAGACTAAAAGATGCGATGAGTGGAGAAAGAGTTTGTTGGTTCTATATTTAAGAATAAAGGTGATGCACAAGAGTGTGCAAATTATAGAGGAATTAAGTTAATGTGCCATACATTAAAATTATGAGAGAGGAAAAGTGAGCATAGGTTACGATGTGATACGAAGTTTCTCACAATGTCAGTTTGGTTTTTATGCCGTAGATCTACTATGGATGCTATACATTTGTTAAGAGGTTTGATGGAGAAGCATAGAGAAAATAAGAAGGATCTACATATGATATTTATTGATTTAGAAAGCTTATGATAAAGTCTCAAGAGATGTTCTTTGGAGAGTTCTAGAACGAAAGAAGTTAATATTGGTTATATTCAAGTCATTAAGGATATGTATACTAGTCACTTGTGTCCAAACACAAGGAGGATTGACAAAATATTTTCCTATTTCGGTTGGATTACATCAAGGATCAACATTAAGCCCTTATCTTTTTTACTTTAGTTATGGATGTTCTTACGGCATTTACAAGAAGATGTACCTTGGTGTATGCTTTTTGATGACATTCTTCTTGTTGATAAGACTAGAGGGAGTCCAGAAACTTGAATTATGGAGGTCAACTTTAGAGTCTAAAGGTTTTCGTTTAAGCAGATCTAAAGCGAATATGGAGTGTAATTTTAGTTGTAGAAGTTTTAGTGGTAGTGTTGTGACTTTAGTGATCATTAATAAGAGTGAGCGATTCAGATATTTAGGCTCTATTGTTCAAAATGATGGTGAAATAGATGGAGATATTATTAGTAGAATTCAAGTTGGATGGTTGAAGTGGAGGAATGCATCTGGCCTATTATGTGATAGAAAAGTTCCACTTAAACTTAAGGAAAAATATAAGATGGTGGTAAGACTTGCAATGACTTATGGTGCAAAATGTTGGCCAATAAAAGAAGCATAAGACTAAGTTAAGTGTTACAGAGATGAGGATGCTTTCGGTGGATGAGTGGCTTTACCAGATAGAATGCAAAAAATGAGTATGTTCGGGAAAAAGTTGGAGTAGCTCCTGTGGTAGATAAGATTAGGGAGAGTCGCCTTAGATGGTTTGGCCACATAAAGCGTCGGCCGTCGATGACCCGATTAGGAGAGTAGATGCATTAGATTTGCCTTATGTTAAGAAAGGTAGAGGTAGACCTAAAAAGACTTGGTTAAGATGTATAAAAAATGATCTTAGTATACTTGAATTAAATGAGAATTTGACACATAATAGGACACAATGGAGACGAATGATTCATGTAGCCGACCCCACCTAGTGGGATTAAGGCTTGTTGTTGTTGTTGTTGTTGTTCAAAGAATCTATACTATATGTTAAAATGGAGCTAGACTTGAAACTTTATTTTTAAGAAATCCTATTTAATAAAACCAACAATACAAGTGTTTATTATGTTAATTATTATTAGAAATATTTAACATTTAATTATTTAATTTCTATAGATCATTAAGCCTCGAATAATGCCTTTCCAATAAAATAAGTTATCAATCATAAATAGAACACAAAAATTGAATATTTTGCATAGTTAAGGAACTAGATTGAAAAAAATATGATACTCGGGGACTAAATTGTTCTATGAGTATTCTAGAGTCTATTTTGGTATTTAACCAATGCATTAATTGTTGGAAAACAATTAGTTCTTTTAAATTAAATCATTCATCAAGCCACATGCAAACAATATACATCATGAATAAAAAACTAATACTTTAAGCTAATATAAAGTAAAAATAATAATCTTACCTCTTGACCAGGCTTAAATTTTATATTCCATAATTTTTGGCAAGCCTCCTCCAAACCAACACTTGACATAATTGTGAGGTAAATAGTTCTCCGCAAATTGACCAATTTTCTTTTAGTTTCATCTGTTATCTTTACTATTTCATCATTCATTTCTTCATATTCTTCATATTCTTCATAATCCATCATAAGAGTCCATTTCAAAGTATGATTTGGTAATAAAAATTCCCAAAGATACTCTTCAGATTATCATAAGCTTCCTCATCATCAAGAAAGTGCACGTTCAATTTTGAAAATAAAAAATATCATTAGATTGCAAAGATTTCATGCTAAATAAATGTAAATATACAAAAGAATATACATACCTAAGTCGGTCTTCGGATCTATATCATCCTCATAATATAGGAAATGTGCATATAGATCCACTTGCTCCATGACAATCAGTTCAACACGAATAGTAGGAAAACCCTATAAATGTTATAAAAAAATCAATTCAAAGCTGCTCTAGGTAAATGGATACTCAAAGCCATTCATATCAAAATCAATATCAATAGAGTAATTATGCACCTTAAACTTAGCCTTTTGAATGGCAAAAGGCCTTCTATCAAAATTGCACATGCTTGTCTATATTTCCTTCATGAAGTATGCTATGAAATCTCTCAAAACACCTTCAAATATAATATAGAAATAAGACTATTCAAACAAATGTTTAATAAAGTAAAAAAGATAAGAATGTGAAAATATTAGAGAAATGGAGTAACACCTAGTAACTAAAATAAAGGTAACAGAAAAGATATTACATAAAATTATTTAAGTGATCGCTAAAATAAATAACTTAACAAATTATATGTAATTATTTGGCCTAGCATATCATATAGAACCATTTCTATCAATTTCTTTAGCGATTTATAATGTAGTAAATTAATCATTTTTCCTCCAAGTTCAATAAATCTATACTACTTAAAAAATTATTTGCATAACTAATATGTATTCAATAATCATGTATACTAAGTAAGATAATGAGAGGGTTTTAAGACACCATATCAATGGAATGTGAGCACTACATCCATGTAAGATGAGTAAAAAAATAAAATGAATTAATTCATTAACAAAATAATGCCTCAAAGTATTCACAAAAGAAAGCCTCGCTTTTAAAGTAAGATGGTAAACGTCAACAATATAAAGTTGAATTAAATCAACAACCATGATATAATGCTTGAACAACATTTGTTACCAATTCTTGCATAAAAGACCATGAATAAATCACTCACCATTGAGACCTAGGGGATCAAGCTTCTGAAGAAATGTTATTCTTTGACAAACTCAACAGCAACCTATATATTATATCAAATTAACTACATTAGCATTTAGCAAACTGCAAGACTAAATCAAGAAAAAATAGAGTACTAGAAAGAAATGTACCTCAACAATATCACCCGTGGATTTACTAACACTGTAAGAAGGTCCATATGAAGTCATGTGCTACTTGCTGATTTACAAGATGTGCTATGAATTTGGTTGCAGCAAGCAATTGAGGCTGTCAAAAGAGCCACATAAAATGACTACACCATTTCACTTCTCATCAGCACTAATATAATGGAAAGTTTCAAGCATGAGGCAAAACCTTATCTTTCATCACAAAGCCTTCTTGAACTGCAATATGATCCTCCTCAGGAAGAGGTTACCCACTTTAGGAAACTTCGAGTTCACAACCGCAACCAGAGCGGAATAAACATCCGTGAAACCAGGACGTGCCATTTGACATTTCATGCAAGAACGGCAAAAAAGACCTCTTCCCCTGATGAGGTTCTCGGAAAATAGTTCAGCGATAATGTTTTTGATATTCGAAGTGTTCGCCTTGTTTAACTAGGCCATAAATACTCTTCTTGAGGGCATACCAGCTCAGTCGCTGATAGGTTTCGCCGCTGTTATGCACAACCTTGATCATCTGAGTCATTTGGTGAGGTGGGATGCATATCCCACCAGTTCTTACCGCGACTGCATCCGCCTCCTTTTCCTCGTTCATTTTTTATTTGATACCTTTTCGATCTTCTTCTTGCCCGCCGGTTGCTCTTCCGTTTGGTTGCCCTGCCGCGCATGATTGTTTCTCTCGGTGCTGCTATCCCAAATACCGAATCGAGGGGTTGAGGCGGTAGCGGCATGTTGAATCGAGTCCACGGGCCAAATAAATTATTAATTTTTTTAAATAGTGAGTGAATTTAGGCTTATTTGGACAGTTTTAAAATAATAATAATATATTATAGAAAAATCTGTTATTTAAAAGTTATAGTGACTATAATTTTTTTAAATTTAAAAATATTTAAATTATAGATTTCAAGTTCATTTAGGAGCTATATAATTAAAATAAGTTTTTTATATTTTAAAAATTTAAATATAAATGATATTAATTGTCATATCAAATATTAATATCAAACACAATATATATATATATATATATATAGTAATTTAAACCAAGATTTTTTGATTGTCATGCTTTTACCACTAAGTCAAATTAACTCAAGAGCCAAATAAGTTGAATCCATCTCATTGATTCTTACATAAATTTTGAGATTTTTGCTTGGCAGCCCTCAAAATCATATATGGGATTTAACACAATGTTGAATCAAATGTATATATCTTCTATATTCAAATCCATGTAGGTATATTTTTATTAAACCCATGGATTAAATTAACTCTTAAGTATTCTCTGAGTTCTTGGATGATTAAAATTCATGATCACATACTCAAAATGATCATAAATAATAAAGTCAACCTAGGTCCAAAATGAGTTGACATTGATAAATTTCTTTAATGGTCAACAAATCATCTAAGATGTTCATTCATGTGTAAATTTACACTTTTGAGTTTTTAGGTGAGTCCAAGTTCATCAAATTAACCTTATTGTTATCCTTTACCCAATTTGACTTTAATAAGCTAATAAAATCTAAGTAGATTTAATATTCAAATTATCTAAATTGAATCAAAGCATTTTCTTTGATTCTTCATATATTATATACCTTTCTTTATTCATTAGTTCAAGTAAAAAAGTAATGGAAATGACTTTGACCCATTAGCACTCACATGTCACCTAGGCTCCAACTAGAGGTTAACCTTGAAAATATATTTTAATTTTAGATATTATTGCAGCCAAGGATGTCTTGAATGATTGTAGTTGAATCAAGTTGATTTGATCACTCCATATGGGTTAAATCATAAAATTCAATGTGTCCAATTTAAACCCAAATAAGCATATATTCATTTCCAAGTTGAAATTGGCTTATCAAATGGCCAAATCTCCCCAATGAAATTTGGTATATAACTAATTGAGAATGTTTGAAATAATTTCCTAGTTTTCAAATTTGACCAAGATATGTTGGTTAAAATCAAATAATAAAACATGGATCTTAATGGGTCAAATTGACCCATTAAGTTAAAATCAATCAAAAATTACTAAAATCTTCGAGCTAGAGAAATTCTTTTATTATGCATATGCTTAAATTGAAACTTACCCTTCTCATTAAACCCAGGAATAAAAGTCTTAGAGGTCTAAGCATGGATAAACATAAAGGTGTTTGATTGCCCAATCAAATAAAGGCTGTAGAAACTATCCTAGATCCCTTTAAACTTTGAATTTAATGTATGGACAACCACTTGACTAGAATATGGAACATAAACTAGCTCACCATGGTTTTAGCTATATAATAGAATTCATTGGTCTTGAAGCCTCTTCTCATCCCCATGATCTAAAGGAACTCATTCCTCACCTCTTTGACCACCCAATCCATCTCAAGAGTGAGATATAGTGACAAGCTCAATGGAGTTTGGTCCATCCAACAATTCACAAGGAGACAACAGGCAATTCTCAAGTTTATTTTGGGTTCATAGAAGCTTTCAAACCCATTTTAGCTTAATTCCCCAAGGTGACACTTTCTATTCACTTGTCTTGTTCTTGATTGTGGCTACCCATTAAGCAACACCATGGTTTATTCCATGAAATGAAATCTTCCTCCCTTGAGCTTTTATGGAGCATTTCTCTCCATTTGAATGAGCTAATTTTACATGGGTTAGGTTTGATTGTGCTAACTCAAACTAATTGTACTCTTTAGTTCAAAAGTTATCCCAACAAAGGGGCATCTATGAATCGTTGGACAATTTAATTAAAATCAATGGCCCAAATCTTTAGCTATTAAAACTTTAGAATTTTTCTTCTACTTTTTTTATTTAATTATCTAAACCAAATCATGGCCTAAAATTCTTGATAAACATTTTATTAAAACATAGAATCAAGCAAAAATGACAAACCTAGAATATTTAGCCAAATTCTATTTTTCAAATTTTAATTCTTCTTTGTTTAAAATAATTAAATTACTTAGCAATATTTATTTAGTTCCAACAATTTATAATATATGATTGGCAATGATTAGCACATTATAAATGCACAATTGAAATGAGACAATTATTATTATATAATCAACATTTGCAATGTAGTAAGTGAAATGGAAACAAAAGAAAGAACATCATAATAATAACAATTCATTCTTTTATTGCTTTCATATTTTAATCTTTTTTATTAATCAATTTATAATACTTAGTGTAATAAATTTTTAATATATCATATTTTCAATTTCATAAATTATCTATGTAATATAAAATCATTATGTAATACAATATAAAATGATAAAGAAGTGCTTCTCCCAACATTTTTTAGCGGTCAATCCTTCACTAACTAAAAAGGGTAATGAATAACAAATAATTGGCACCATTTTAAAAATATTTTATAATTTTTTTGAAATTAAAAGGATTATTTGATATATTTTAATAAATAGTACAAAATAAAAATATAAATAAAAAAAAAATAAAATGATATGCGAGTTTTAATTATTATTATTGTTGCTACTACTATTTATAATACAATAAACCACTAAGAAGGCCCTACCCTTTGACATTCTTAGAAAATTCATTTTTCTTTTTATTAGAAAAAAATTCAATACATTTAACCCTTTTTTTTTCTTCTATTCTATGCTTTAATCTTCATATATTTCATTTAGTAGTCTCTTCATTCTATCACAATTATAATGATATCATAAGCATTTTCTTCAATCCCTCGTTTTGTAATTGAAATAAGGCAATAGAAACCATCAAAACTCCAATTAATATAATTGTAAGTAGTTATACATAAAATTATATCTCATGATCTCATTAGCATAGAACAAATAATTAAGGGTACGTTGTGTTTTTTTATTTTTATTTTTATTTTTATGTTATTGTTAAAAATATATATGTTAGAGCTTGTTTGGGATCAATTTTTTTTTTTTTTTTTTGTGTTTTTTTTTTGTTTATGTCATTTTTAAAAACATGTTTATATTTGATTCAAAATAAAAAAGATTTGGTGATGATACTTATTTTAAAATATATAAAACATCTAAAAATTATTTAGAATATTTTAAAAATAATAATATTTATTTTAAAAAATAAAAACAGAATAATTAAATATATATTAAAAAATAGTATAAAAATAAAATAAAATTTATCCCAAACAAGCCTTGGTGTATTTTTTAATGGGGTGTTTGGGATCACTTTTATTTTTTTTATTTTAATTTGTTTATATTTTAATTTTAAATAAAATATATTTGATGGTGATAACTATTTTTAAAAACATCCAAAATTAACATCAAAAAGTTATTTTGAATATTTTTAAAAATAATATAATTTATTCTCAAAAATTTAAAAATAAATAGGTTCCAAAAATGCTAATTGTATGAATAAATCTCGATCAACGTGAGTTCAAGAAGATGAACCTCTCGTCATCCATCTCTTCAAAGTATAATGGATGGTGGAGATCAAGTTGTAGCCTCTGTGGTCTAACATTCTTTGATCAAACGGTTGAAATCAATACTGCCTTTTCTCCTTACAGCGTGGCTCCACGTGGTCCAATCGGACTTGCCACCCCTAAAGCTCAGCCTAATTATTGGATAAAAATTTTAAAAGAAATTAATGAAAATCACAAGTGCTTAAAATTTCATAATAACTGACACAAAAATCTAAAAAATATAAATAACATCTTTATGAAGTCAACATTTAGAGAGGAATCTAATGGACATAAAAGCCCTAATATTTATTAGATATTTTTAGAGCAATTAAAGTTTAATTAAAAATTACAAATCATATTTTTAAAATTAAACTTAAAATAAAAATTCAAATAACTTAAAATTTTTAAAGGATGTTTTTAATGTAAATATCCACCTACAACAAAAAAAATTAGTGGCATTTGATTAAATGGATAAGTAATTAATTTTTGAACTTAAAATAGTAAAAGTCACTTCATTATTAATTTTAGAATTATAAAAATCATCAAAAAAATTTTCATAAGGGTTGAAGATACTTCATTGATATGAAGGGGCTATTTGATTTGATTAGTTCTGAGTATAAAGAAAAGTAAATGAAGGGGATTTAACTTTTTGTGTTTGGTATGGTGAAAAATAAAATTTCAAAATAATTTAATATATTTAGAATACCTTGAAAGGGTGAATTTTAGTGTATTTTAAATTCGCTCAAATTTGAGTGAATTTTAAATCAAAATAAGTATTATCATTTGCCATCATTGCCAACCCACTTGAAGAGATGGAATTGGCCTCCACTATCGTCAACCACAACCTCTAAAATATTTTACATTACATTTATTCTACCAAACAACTAAAAATAAACTTATATATTTATAGAGTTTTCAACTAAATAATCTAAAATATATTACATTTACTTTACAATGTATTTATTTTTCAGACAATCAAATAGCCTAAGAAAAAAATGAATAGACCCCCTAATTTTGATTGAATTACAAAACCCTCTAATTTGAGGTTAATTAAATTTTAGTTTAATTGATTTAATCAAACTTTGAAAAATTATAATAAATTAATTACTTAATTAAATTATATAAATGACCTCTTTTTGTTGTGAACTAATAGAGAGAAATCTAATGAAACTAGAAGCTCTACATTTTGTTGAGTATTTTGAGAGTAATTCAAAATTTATAAAAAAAATTATATTTATTTATAGAATATAAGCCTAAATATTTTAAAACTTCTAAGATATGCTTTTAATATTATCATTTAGCTTTGTGATTTTCTCAAGACTTTTGAACATGTATTTTGTGAATTATTAAATTATTAGCTTATTGATGAGAAAATTACTTTATTATTAAGAATATTAATAAACTCTTAATGGCTTAAGCTCCATAAGAAATACTAAGGACCATAAGAAAATAGTAAACACCTTTAAGCTTCATTAAGAATATTAATCGCTTTAACTAGGTTTAATTAAGCCATAAATTAATTAATTAACATATAACTTTAGAAATTTATAAATAATTCAAATCAAGTTCAAATAACATCGAAATTTCAGAGATGGTTTAAGGGATCTATAGGGACTCCTAGGAATTTATTTTTTATTTTAAGTTAATATGATATAATTAAAATAATCATTTAAATAGTATTCTGAAATTATAAATTTTAAATTATAAAAAATATTTTTTTTATAAATTACCCAATATATTCCTCTCCATGTTGCAAGCGAGGTAAAATATCTTGGGTATTTACTAAATTATTTTAATGCTATTTAAATTTACTTTGTAAAATAAATAGATAAATAAAAATATATTAAATAATGAATAATTTTAATTTTTTTTTTTTCTAAATCCACATGAGGTTTCTCTTGACCCTAGAAAATATTTTCTCGAGGTTTGGAAGCTATTAGGATAGATAAAATTATTTTTTAAAGTGATATCTATTTATCTAAACACAATATTAATATTAACTCTTTTTTCATTTAAAAAATTTATAATAAATAAAATAAAACAAGAAAAATCACTACTTTGTTTTTACAAATTTAGATGAGTAGAAAAGATTTAGGAAAATAAAATTAACTTATTTTAAGCATTAAAATATTTTCTATATTATAAATACTTGAATAAATTAAATAAATAAGATAAATTTTAAATGAGATTAAATTTTTATAAGAAAAAATTAAGACCTTACTTGCAACACCCCTACAAAGTTTCATAATTTTATAAAATATATTTTAATTTAAAAATTTATATAACATTAAATAATATAATAATTCTAGATAATCTAAATTAACTTAAAATTTCATGTGATGTTTCTCTGAAGTTTTCCAACTTCATAAAATATTTTCAAAATTTTGGGATATATTTTGATGTTGATTTAAAATTTTCTTATTTAATTAATAAATAATATTAAACTATTGAAAATTTAAAAATTAATTAAAATTTTATAAAATATTCCATCTAGTGTCTTTCTAATCTTAAGACACTTCTCATGAAATTTATAAAGTCATTTGAACCTAAATAAAAAGTAAAACTCATAACTTATATGGTAATTAAAGTAAATGTCATTAGTTAAATAACATCCACAAAAATTGCTTTGTTTAGAATCTTAAGGCGACTTCTCATGTTTTAGTGAGGTGTTCACCATATTAGGGCAAGGATGTAAAGAAGCATAAGCCTTACCTCAAGTATGGTATACTACTCAACACACTCTTTAAAATATTAAGTTCAACTTAAGCTCTAATTAATTTATAACTTAAAATCTATCTCTTAAATCACTAATTATTTAAATCAAAACCACCCAATGATAATAAGTTAAATCTCAGTTTTAAACTAAAACTCAAATCTTAATGTCTATGATTGACTCACCAAACAAGCCTTACCCACACTCAATTATTAAGTCATAGATCCTAGGTTTTGGTTAGAGTGGTGTTTGATTGCTATGTATTAGTTTTTTCTTATTTTATAGTGTAAAGTTTTTCGTAGACTAGATGTTAGGTTTTATTTGCACATAGGCTAGATGATAGAGCACTGTTTAATAGAAATAATGCTTTTTTTTACAAAAAACCATGCTAAATAGGGGTTCTATAAAGTATGTATGCATGGGTGTTCATTAAGCTCTTCAAATAGATTAAATTTTTTACAAAACTAAACTTAATATGTTCATAACTTAAATTAGACAATTCCTAATCAATAACATCTAAAATCTTAGGTAAAAATTAATAAAATCAATTAGAAACTTTATATTATGGAACCATAAAAGTATATTATTATACCATTTTATATAAGCTATTCACCCACTGCACATAATGAAGCACTTCTCCAGTGAGGATGACCGTCCTTTTTGGAGGAGAATGTCTTCTAAACTTTGATTTGGCCTTTCGAGCATTTTCAATATTATGTATATGTAGTCATATTTGCATACTGTTGGTTTTAAAATATAAATATTGTGTTTAAAATATATAAAAAATTATGGCATTTGTTAAAAATATCACATACCAGTCATGAGCTTAAAATTAAGGAGTCAGTCTAGGTTCTTAAATGTCATTGTTAAATAGATAATAGCTTAAACTATCTTGTATTTCAAATATATAAAGCTTAATTATAGAATAGTTTGAAGTGCTTATAAAGTTTCCAAAAATTTAAGCACTTTCCACTTTTTTTTCTTGCAATCTAAAATGAATTGCTCTAATTTGAGCTCTCCCATTTGATTTCTAGATCAAGCAATTTTGATTTAAACTTTGAAATCTATAAATATAATAGTCAACCACTTTAATTGAGAGTTTTCTTAGGAGACCGCCTTTTATGATGTAATTAACTATGAGATTTGTTCTTATAGGGGACAATCCATGTTAAAATCAATCTTATCCTGCTTTCATCTATGTAGAAGAGAGAAAAATCTCTAAATATATATATATATATATATATATATATATATATATATATATATATATATATATATATATATATATATATATATATATATATATATATATATATATATATATATATATCCACCGACTTTAGGAGTCCATTAAATGATTACATCTATCAAAGGGTGATTATTGACCTCACTTTTGGAGTGAGTTTTCAATTTTTTCATCATAGATCTAGGACTCTTATAGACACTAAGAGTTCCTTAGTCTTAAGACACTTCTAATGACTAGGTGAACACTTAACCTAAGCCTAAAGACTTAGAAGGGTTAGCCATAGGAATAAGTTATGCCTTTGGGACTTAGGAAAACTTTCCCACCCTATAGCTTAAACCCAATCCATGCTTTCCTTCTTAAACCAAACCTCAAATTCATACCAAACCAAATTTCCAAGACTTATAATCAATCCCATGATCAACTTAAAGCTCACGATTTCTCCATAAAACCCCATGATTAAATTTAAAACCCTTCTCAATCCCTTTGATTTCATCTTATGGATGTTAACCTCACTTCTGGAGTGAGCTCTCAACTTTCTCATCATAGATCTAGGACTCTTACATACACTAATTGTTCCTTAGTCTTAAGATACTTCTGGTGATTAGGTGATGGAGGTAGGCATTCTTTTTTTTGATGAGATTGAGATAACTTGAGTATTAGAGGTGAGGAAAGAAGGTATGTTGGATAACTAGCGCTCCCACCAAGGATTGCCAAGTTTGGCCACCAAGTTCTCAAACCACAAGAATAACTCAAAAAATTTGTAATTGTTAAAAAGATCTCCTTCATTCTAGTAAAGGGGGATATTTATAGACATTATAAGCATCTTTCAAAAGAAAAGAGTTCAAAACATGGAGAGAAAGGTGGGTGACCATATTAATGTGAAGCATTAAATTGCCTCATTATTTTATATCATCCACCCACTTTACATGATATTATCTTATGTGAATTTAACCACCTCACATGTCATGCTTTAAATTTTTAAATGCAAATTTTCAAATATGGAGTTTTTAGAAGAAAATTAAAAATTACATAAATAAAAAAGATGAAATCATAAAATGGGCCTTAGCAGGCTAATGGTCTAAGCCTTCTTCTTTCTTAAATTTTTTTGGATTTTAGCTTGAGATCTTGTAAATGGATCTTGTGCTATAATTTTTTGATCATCATGATGTTCTACATCAACTCCCCTGGGCTCAATTGAACTCTGCTCCATAGAGTTGAAATCTAAGTCTACTAATTGTGGCTAAAGTCTCCAAATTAGTCAAAGTGTCTTGGTGGCTTATTCTTCCAACGAACTAGAAAATGATGGTCAAAAGATGGATTAATGGGTGCTTTCCTTGATAATATAGTCAACTTCAAAGAAGAGGGCTTCTAATGCGGCTATATCTCCTAAAGAGTTAGATTGAACAAGAGGTTTGCTAATTCCTTCATATGATAGAATATCTTCAATATTAATAACTGGATGAATGAGCATATCAGTAGGCAAATCAAGGTAATAAGTAGTAGTTCCAATTTTCTTAAGAATTTTAAATGGACCACAAGCTCATGCATGTAATTTATTTTATCTAGTGGTTTGATAACACTCAGGCTGAATGCAAATCAATACATAATCACCTTCTTTATATTCTTTCGTTGAATGATTATGATTTGCCTTAGAAGCATAGTTTTCATTACTTATAGTAATTTGCTTTCTTATATCTTCATGGAGGCTTTAAAAATCTTTGTAAAAATGAATGTTGGATTAGAAAATACATGAGATGGTAGGTTTGCTATCTATCATATGATTTTGACCATAGTATCTCAAATGGTGATTTTTTTGTAGTTCTAGAAAAGTACTATTATAGCAAATTCTTGATAAATGTAAATCCTAATTTCTTAAACTTTTACCCACCAAGCATCTAAGCAAATTTCCTAAGATACGATTAATTACTTCAGTTTGTCCATCGATTTGTGGGTGAAAGACAGAAGAAAATTTTAATTTTGTACCTAATAATTTTCTTAATGTTTTCCAAAAATATGAGACAAACTTAACATCTCTGTTATAAATAATGGTTAAAGGGAGACCATGGAGTCGCACTATTTCCTTAAAAAATAATTTGGCTATATAAGAAGCATCATTTGTTTTTGAACAAGGTAAGAAATGAGCCATTTTTGAGAACCTATCCACTACAATAACAATATTATCATGTCCTCGAGCTATCCTAGGTAATCCTAGAATAAAATCCATTGATAGGTCTTCCCAAAGCCTATAAGAACAGTAAGTATTATTGTCGGACCTTTGTTTGATAGTTTTAGCCTGCTTACAAATTAAATATTGAGCCATTAATTTTTGAACATCTTGTTTTAATGATGGCCAATAAAATCTATTTTCTAATAAACATATAGTCTTATTCTTTTTTAAAATGACCAGTTACACCCCCAGCATGTTGCTCAGTGAGAAGGAATTCTCAAAGAGAAGATCAAGGAATGTATAGTTATTTTCCTTTATATAAATATCCATTTGTTATCAAGAATATCCCTTGTAAAGTTATTGGTTTATCTAGGTGTTCAAGATAAATTAGATGAAAGTCAGGGTACATAATACAATCATCTTTAATTCTATCAAATCTTGGGATTCTCAATTCTAAAGAGAAAATCATTAAGTTTACCCTAGATAAAACATCAACAGGTTTATTCTCAACTTCAAGCTTATTCTTTAGAATAGAAGAGTAGTCTTGTAAAAATTCAATCCATTCTGCATGCTTATGACTTAATTTTTGTTGAGTGTTAATGAATTTTAAGGCATGATGATCAGAATTAAGTATAAATTCTTTTTATAAGAGATAGTGTTGCCAATGCCTTAAGGATTGAATTACTGCATGAAACTCTCTATCATAAGTGGAATATCATTGTTTGGCTTCATTTAACTTTTCACTAAAAAATATTATAGGATGATTCTCTTGACTTAAAATTCCACCTATCCCAACTCCTAAAACATCACATGTCACTTCAAAGGCTTTAGAAAAATCAGGAAGCCTAAGGATTGGTGCATAAGTGATAAGAACTTTAATTTGCTCTAAGGCCTTTTGTACATTAGAGTCCAACAAAATCTAATTTTAGTATATCGTTATCGCAACAATGGTACTAAAATTCTTGATAAATCTTGATAAAAGTGGCTAAATCATGGAAGCTTCTAACTTGGTAAAACTTTTAGGTGATGGCCAATCTAAGATTGCTTTCACTTTAGAAGGATCGGTTTAAGTCGATTAGTGGATATAATAAAGCTTAAAGATTACCTCGCTTGCAAAAGAAAATACTTTTAAATTAATGTATAATTTCTCTTGTCTAAGTATTTCAAGACTTTTGTAGGTGTTGTAGATGCTCATTTTCACTTGGACTAAAACTAGAATATCATCAAAATACAAAAAATTTACCTATATATGGTTTAAGAATAGTATTCATTAATCTCATAAATGTGCTTGGAGCATTTAAAGTCCAAAGAGCATGACAAGCCATTCATGAAGTCCATCATGGATCTTAAAAGCTGTTTTCCACTCATCTTCTAATCATTTTGATATATCACTTTTTAGATCAATCTTTAAAAAAATTTGCTTGAGATTAAATCTAACATATCATCTAATCGGGAATAGAAACATATATTTGATAGTAATTTTATTTATTGCTCGACTATCAACATTCATCATGTTCCATCTTTCTTTGGAGTTAATAATCTTTGGGACACAAGGGCTAAGACTCTCTTGAATAAAACCCTTTTTAATAATTCCTCAACTTGTCTTTTAATCTCATATGCTTGGTAGGGTTCATCCTATAATGTGGAAGATTAGAAGTTGAGAATCGTAAGAACTCAATAGCATGTTGAATGTCTCTTAGAGGGTAGCTCATCGGGAAGCTCATTGGGTATAATATCTTTAAAATCGAAAGAAGAGAAGAGACCACACAGTATGTGAGTCTCTCAGAGTCAGTATGACTTCTTTTACATGTAATATGTGAAGAAGAAATGGATCATAAATTTTTTTTCGTAAAGCTCCAAAACCTATTGTTTCTATCTTTGGGGTCAAAGAAGGAAGAGTAGATGTTTTAAAGTAAGAATAAGAAATGATAGTATTAAGCCTAATAGTGAAATTTTTATGATAATTAATTGAAGTTTAGCATTTTTCTTCAATAGAGGCTTAGGTTGCAAGTCAGAAGTTATTTTATGTAGTGTTATGGAGGTGTTTTCTCTCTTTATTGGTAGGAGTTTAATAGTCTTATTATTATGTTTAAAAATAAAAGTATTTTCCTACCATAGTGAATAACATTCATATCATACAAAGGTCATTGAGAATATGAGCAATGTACATAGGGAGAATATCACACCAAATTTGATCCTCATAGCTTTCTATTTTAATTGAAATTAAACATGAATTGGTGATAGGAAGAGATGTATGATTTACCCAACTAACATGAAATGGTTCAGGGTGAGGTTTAGATTTTAGGTTGGCTCGAGTTAAGGTGTGTGTTGAAATGACATTCATAGTGTCACATCTATAACTAAGACCAATCAAAGAAAATGCTATAAATTTAGGTTCTTACATTTTCTTAAACAACAATGAAAACTTTACAAATAGTGTAAAGATCAACACAATCATCTAAATTCAACATATATCATAAGAATATTTAAAACAATAAATCTACCAATTCATACAGTAAAACAACCCAAATTGAAACTTCTCATACCAACTACAAAGCATCTAAAATGCCGAATATCAAAATAATACTATTAAAGAAATTTTGAACTTACCTCCAAAACTTATTTACAATATTTCCCCCCACTCAACTTTCAAAAAGGGGCAAAACTTACTCCTCCACCTTCTCCTTACCCTTCCCTAAAAACTGTTATAATCAACTGTTAAGTTATATGACTTAGTAAAATAAGCAATCTAATATAGATTTGACTTATAGAAGAGTAGGACATTAACATATATGTGAACTAGACAATTTAAATACATATATTCATTGGTTTATATACACAATAGCTTATTAGTAATTTCTTCACATGAAATTATTACATATTATATATATATATATATATATATATATATATATATATATATATATATATATATATATATATATATATATATATATATATATATATATATATATATATATATATATATATATATATATATATATATATATATAGTCATAATAGCTTTAAATTTATGTCATGTAGTTATCACATTCATTTCATAAACATATCATAACACATATATTAGGAATTTCTTTCTCTTTCAGAGACCCTTTGCTATATCATAACATTTGGGCCCTTACCTCTCGAACCCTTTTGTCCTAATTCCTACGCAGTAATATATCATAACATTTATCAATTTCGATTACTAACACATCATGAAGTTATTGCATGCCTATATTTTCAATAGCAGAAAATACAATATACAAAATAATCAGAATAAACTGAAACCATGGAACAAGGAGCAAGACAAATTTATCATTACGTGGCATAAATATAAAATTATGCATATGACTTGGTTTCATATAAAACATACAGTGTAAACAATCAATATTATATTCAATGACATTGCTGAGAAGGATAAACATATATGTATTAAAATTTATAAATATTAACTAAGTGATGAACTTCTCTACAAAATGTAGTGTTAGAAACCTCTTACGCACATAAAATAATATCAACATGGCTTTTTCTCATACGAATATTATTCCAAAATACTTGATGCTACAAAAACTGAAATTTTAAATAACTAATCAATCACCTAGTAATTTGCAATGATTTATTACCATTTATTAAAATTTACAGGTGAACGTGACAGTTGTCATGCATGCTTCCTACGACAACACTTTTTATTCGTGCTTTAATCCTACTTAAAGAAAATAATAATATAATTAACTTTAAATCTTTAAAATAATATAATTTAAGCTTTATTCCTTAGTTAATTTAACCCATTTAATTAATCCAATTAAATTGCTACCGAAATAATAAAAATCATATTTAATATATATATATCTATTTATTAAAATCCAGAAAATAAACTTTTATCATTATTTTATCATTCCACATTTTACTTAATTTAACATAACAAAATTTATTAATACTTTATTTAATTCCATAAAAATATCCCAATTTATTTCAAATTAATTTCTTTATATACAAAAATAATAAATATCATTTCAGTTTTTACCAAATAATAACTATCTATATATAAAATGAAACATAAATAAATCTTATTACCTTCACTTCCCTCAGCCGAGCCCTTACCCGCATTCTGCACGTCACATAATCCCGCTCCAGCTTGTGAGATGTAGCTCCTTCCGCATGTGAAGCTCGCCGCCCACCGTCGATGCCAACGTGGCGACCGCACGACCCCTCCGACTCTCCCGCGTCCCCTCTCTCAAGCCGCCTGCCTCTCGCGAAAGGGCCCGAGAGCCGTGGGAAGGAAATGCTAAAAAAAAGAAGAAGAGTTCGTGCAATTTAAACTCTATTGACATAATTTTTAATTTTCCTAATCCAATGCATGTCGAGGAAAGTGCGTTTACTCATCCTATCTACAATGAAACTGTGGTTTATGGCTAATTACAGGTTTAATTAAATTATAAGTATAGTTAAGAAATTAATTATTATTAATATATATTATTAGATAATACATACCTTACACATAGCACTTCCGCTATCTATAACTAACTTACATCTCTTTTCATTACACAAAATATGCATGCTAAAAATGTTCTTTCTTCTGCATTCTTCTGCCTCATTTTAATTACAATAAGACATCTCATCACATTAACCTAAGGGTCATCAGTTAATTCCAATTCTTCATGAGATAATGGAGTGTCATCATAAACTTCTTCTAGATTATCATCTATTGGGTTTTCAACTTCTTCTAAAAATAAAGTTTGAGCTTTACATTGATTTTGCATATGACCCTTTTTATGACATTTAAAACATATTACTTTCCTAGTGCTCTTAGAGCTCCCTTCAATTGAAGTTTTAGGAAAAATGGTTAGATCATTTGGATGGGTGGGTTTTATAATAGATCTATGGGATGAAATGGAAGGTACTTGACTTTTAGTTTTAGAGATGAAAATAGATTTCTTTTGTTGTTCAACCAATAATGCATAATGAAATGCATCATCTAAAGATTGTAGGTCAAATAATTCAACTTCATTTCTAATGTCAATCCTAAGTCCAATAATAAATTTATTAGCTAATTGCCAATCATTATCAGTACAATCAGTTCTAGAAACTAGATCTTCAAAAATATTCAAGTATTGAGTTACAAGATTATTACCTTGTCTCAAAATTAATAATTAACTATGTAACTTCTTATCAAGATGCCTAGGACAGTACTTTGCTCTTAACATTTCTCTCATTTCTATCCAAGTGAGGTTTGTCCTTCCTAATCTTTGTTCTTTAGCTAAAGTATTTATCCAATAAATTTTAGCATGCCCTATCAATTTTATTTTAGCAAAAGTAACCCTTTGGTAATCATCCATTTTATACCAATCAAAGAAGTCATCCATTTTAACTAACCAAGAGAATTTATTTCATGTATACCATCATAAGTTGGGCTTCTACTTTAACTCTTCTAGATGGATCATTAGAGTCTTCTATAGTCTTAAAATAATTTTCTCCCTTCCACCATTTCTAGCAATTGATTGATCTTCTAAGTTTTCTATGATTTGGATATGAATCTTCTTCATCTATCCCTATTGTAGTTGAGCGGAGTATTAGGAGGAGTTGATACTCTATTATTTTATAGATGAGCTATAAGAGTTTGCATTTATTGTTTAAGTTCTTGCATTTGATTCTTACTTTCTTCTAGTATTTGTTGAGTTTTTTATTCATTGTCATGGATCCTAAGATCTAAGGCATCAACTAATCTAGTCAAATTTTCAACTTGATCTTGAGAGATAGATTTAGGTGCCGTGAGATTTTTTTTAAATAAAAAAAAGATATATGGAAAGGGATCAATGAAAAAAAATGAAATGAAATAAATAAGTATAATATAATTGTGCAATCAAAGTAAAATTTTAGGCTAAGAGAACTTTCAGGTGAGGAGGCGGGGGTACAAGATCACTTAAATCCCAAGCTCTCCTTAGACAGCTTAGGTCTTTTTGATAAAGTTCTATTTAGCTTCCAAAATCAGCAGGTTTAACACACTTATATTATTATGCATGCATATTTTTTATATATATTTTAATGCAATGAAAAAAAAAATGCTCAAATTTATCAACCTTTTTTTTTAAAGAAAGCAAGTTATCATAAGTTAATCAAAGAAACTTCAAAAATTAACCATAAATAATAACAAAGATAATAAAGCAAGTAATTAGATTTTGATTTATAATAATGGCTAGGTTATTTTTAGGTGATACCACCACCAAGGTGCTCTCTTAATTTTTTTTTTTGAGTGCAAGTTCACAATTGGAAAATGGCTAAAATATACAATGGAGCTTACTAAATAAAATTTTATGCTATCACCATAAACTTGTAAGCAATATATATATTTTCAAGCTACTAATATGCATTTAAACTATCATATAAAAGAAAAATTAACCCTCACAAGTCCAAGAAAACTCACAAGTTTGAAGACAAGTCCAACACTTGAGATGCTCCCTTGTTGAAGCAATTTTGACCAAATTTGCTTTCTAGGCTTTGCTCGATACCAAATTTGATGGAGGTATTTTTTTTTGATGAGATTGAGAGAACTTGGGTGGTGAGGTGAAGGAAGAAGATATGTTGGATAATTAGCCCCACAAGGATTGCCAAGGTGTGGCCACCAAGCTCTCAAATCACAAGAATAACTCAAATAATTTATAATTGCTAAAAAGATCTCCTTCATTCTAGTAAAGGGGACTATTTATATCTATTACAAACATCTTTTAAAAGAAAAGAGTTCAAAACATGGAGGGAATGGTGAGTGGCCACATTAATGTGAAGCATTAAATTACCTCATTATTTTATGACATCCACCCATTTTACATGCTATTATTTTATGTGGATTCAACCACCTCACATGTCATGCTTTGAATTTTTAAATGCAAAATTTAAAACATTGAGTTTCTAGAAGAAAATTAAAATTACATAAATAAAAAGATGAAATCATAAAATGGGCCTTAGTAGGCTAATGGGTTTTTTTCTTTTTCTTGAATTTTCTTGGGCTTTAGCTTGAGATCTTGTAAATGGATCTTGAGCTTTGATTCTCATGATGACATTAGGTGAACACTTAACCTAACCTAGAGACTTATAGCATAATAGGTTATGCCACTTAGAGGACTTACCCCATAGCTAAACCCAATTTGCTTCCTTCTTTCAAACCAAACATAAATTCCAAACCAATTCCAAATTCAATGATTGAAATTCATTATTAAATTCAAATTCTAAATCCTTCAAGCCTTTTGATTTTATCTTAAGACTTTAACAAATTCAAACGAAATAATTGATTTTGTCAATTATCAAATTCAATCTCAAATCAAATCCCAATCCAAATTCCAAAATCAAATCCAACTTCCAATAATTGAAACATAAAAAATCTCAAAATTCCTTTCTTAAGCCATATAGACCTACCATAAGCCAAAACCAATCCAAATCAAATCAAACTAAATTGATTTATTTATAATCATCATTCCTTCATTTATATTCATAAATATAAATGAAACCCATCCTCAATGATAAAAAAATAAATTAAACCAAACCAATTCTCTAGATTAGTTTGATACATCCTTTAACTATCAAATTTACTCAAATCACTCCAAACTCAAGTGATTTTCTCACAACCATTTATATCTTCATTTATCTTCATAAATATAAATGAAATATAAATTCAAATGATCCAAAACAAATCCAAATCAAATCAAATTCCTAATTTTAGTCATTTTAGCCAAATTCTTAAACTTGGCTAAATGATATCCAAATCAACACAAAACTCGTGGATTTCTTTATGATTTAATCATTCCTATAATTATTGACCCAAATATAAATATAAACCACAATTATCAAACCAAACCCAAGTTAAGCCCATGTTGACCCATTTGGCTTGAAATTGTCATGTGAACCAAAATCCATTTGGCTCCAAACCACTTACAATTGGATTTATATTTTTATCCTAAGTCCATATGTGAGTTCAGCCAAACTTGAATCAAGTCATGATCAAGCCAACCAACCCATTTCTGTACACTTGATCCAAAGTGACCTAAAAGACCTTCTTGAGTCAAGTTCTAATCCAACGCAAATTAGATTGAACCAAGCCCATCTAAACATTCAATCATGATCAACAATCATCATAAGGTGATCAATTTCATTGAATTGGGTCAAACCCAGTCAAACTTAGGCTTTGATCAAGTCATCATTTAGCCCAAATGAAATCCAAACTAGCCAAAATCAACCATATGCCAAATTGATTGAAACCATTGACTCAAATCCATTCATGATCAATGATTAAACATGATCAAACCCTCACTTGAGCCAACCCAAGTCCAATTAGTCATTTGACCTACGTTGACCCAAATTGGCCTAAAAGGCTAAAATAGGTCAAATCATGATTTAATCTAAATTTATTGCAACCAAAGGCTCAAGTTCATTCCAATTTACTTATTGAACTTGACCAAAGCCATAATTGAGCCTAAGTTGACCAATTAGTCAACTTGACCAAACCGAACCCAAATTGACCTAAAGGGTCAAATTATAAAAATTCAAATTAAATCCAAATTAAACCAAACTAAATCCTAAATATTCTATGACCAATTGAAGCTCAACACCCAACCAATTTGGTCAAATTGACTAATTTGATCCTTTGAACTTAAATCCAAAAAAGCAAACCAACCCAAATTAATTGAACCAAAACATTTCAAATCATCAATATTTAACCCAAATTGGTTTGACCAATTTGACCAATTGGTTAACTCACAACTTAGCCCAAATGAAATACATTTTGACCATTAGCCCCACCCAAAACCACGTATGGAACCTTGGTGGTGACTAATCAATTGGACCTAAGTTAGCCCCAAACCTACCCAAGTCTATCAATAAGATCAACTAATGGACACTTTGCATTAGATCGCTAGTCTTAGCTGGTAATTTCTCAAAGTAGTAGGAAAACATGGTTGGTCTTTTGAATGAATTTAAATCCCATGTGAATTTGATGGATGCATCTCTCCTTGTGTGGGATTTTGATCCCAATCCAAGCTAAAGTGAGATTGAGGAAAAAGATGGTGCTGCCTTTTGTCATGAAGGAGGAAGATTATGCCATCTATTCCATGTGATTGGAATGGAAAATTTGATTAGATCAGAGACCTCATATTTTCTCCCTTCTGGTTCAATAGTGGAGATTTGATGATTTGAGAAACTACATCCGCCATAGTCAACCTTCAGATGTGATAACTTAAATAACCACTTCCATTGCACCATATGGAAGCTGTCGCATCACATGGATCTGATTAGGCTCTAATTAGGCTATTTTAATTAATTTTTAAGGCAAACTCCCTAAATTCATAACTAATTATAGAAAAATCCAAAAAAAATATAAACTTTAGCTCATTTTAAAGGTATTTCAGAGTAGAATCTAGAAAAATTATTATTAATTGATTTTAAATGATTGGCTTAATTAAAGTTTAATTAGAAATTAATTTTAATTTTAATTAAGTATCCAATTAATCGAGTTTTGAGGATGTCTAATGATACCTCCCCATTTTTTTGGGGTATGCATTTAGTAAAAACTAATTGATTAAGTTAATCACTCTCTTAATTTAAGTGATAAAGTGAATGAATGGTTTAATTAATTCTTAAGCCATCCTGCAACAGTAAGGAACAGAGAGTGTAATTGGGATATTTTTCCTAACTCATTTCCTAGATTTTCTTTACTTTTTTGAATTAAATTAATTGATGATTAATGAGGAGATTAATTGCTTAATTAATTAATTAATTCTCAAGATAAAAAAATCAGAGCCTAATTGATTAAGTGTTTGAAATAGCTTAGGGATTAAGGATTGAGGCCTTGTCCTTGATCCCTTTCTCTCATCTAATTAAGCAAAGAAATCAAAAATAATTGATTTAACTCAAACTAAAATAATTTCACACCTAAGCAACCTTTAATTGATCTTGTATAGCTCTTTGGGTGTTCAATAACCCAATGTGAGAGATAATAAAATTATGGTTAACTTACATGTGTGAGAAAATCATAAAAGTAGTTAAGTGAGATCCCTTAAGCCTAATTATCTATTAATCATAAGCCAATTGCATTAGGCCCCTTTCATTTCTTAGGAGTATTGCAAATTTACTTTTCATGTGATTGCATATCATATTGGCTTATTATTAAGTAGTTAATTAACTTAAGGTGATATAGGTAAAGGTTAACTAAATTACTTAATTCATACCTTAACCTAATTAAAACATAAAATCTACCTAAATATTCTTTATTAAACCAAATCAATTCACACATGGGGAATTGAATTAGGATTAACAAACATCTTTCATATTTTCTAAATCAAATCAAACTCAAAGTTAAAAATGTCTTAAAAGAATTTTGGTTATTTTAAATAGCTTTATTTAGTATGATTATCTTTAGGAATTAATTGGGATGAATGAGATCATGTGCTTATATTCCTTTATTTCTTTCTAATCATGTTAAATGTTGCTTGCCATATGAAATCATGCATTAATTTTTTAAAAAAATTAGCTAAATGAAATGGTTTCTTTTATGTTTAATTGTATGTGTTGATTTAAATTAAATAGATGTGGCTATTATCACTATCAAATAAAATGTTACTTTCAAAAGCCTATAAATCAATTATTATGAATGAAGTGATGTTAATTACAAATATCTATAAATTTGCATGTGATGATAATATAAGATATGCAATATAAAGTTCTCTCTCCTTATCTTACATGGATTCATTGGATTTACAAATGTTCATGGAACACAATTTTCTAAATCTATTCTATGATCTCATGAAGACTTAGAAGAATTTCATATCATATGTAAATTATAATCAAATCAAATATAACTTCTTGCATGACTTCTTATTCTTGTGGTTCTTTTGTACATTCATATATATATATAAGAAAAGTGGTATATCTAAAATCGTATTTTAAGTAGTCTAAGTAGGTCTTGTACTTTCCTGTAGAAAATAATAAGATCACTTAAAACTCTTATACATATGTATGTATGATATGACCAATGAATAAGAATCTTAAAATCAAATAAATCAAACACAGCTTTTGCATTGGTTTTCCTATTCTTATAGTTGCTTATACATCTACATATATGAAAAAAGTGGTATATTTGGACAGGTTATGAGGCTTTAAGTAGCCCTAAGTAGATCTTGTACACGCTGGTGTAGAAAATAATGGTAAATAAAAAAATTGTATACATGTGAATGTGTATCTAGGTAATGGATGAAAAATCCCTCTTTTTATTAAAAAGGCATGCATTTGGTGGGTGAAACTTTTACATTCTTGCCTTCATCTATGGTGAAAGACAAAAAAATAAAACATCTTGTCGGGATGTCATGCAAATTCGTAGATGTTCTTATTATGGTGATCGGGTATGATATTGTGGAAAGATGTACTATCTCGAAAGATAGAAGTCACCACCCTACAATAGACATAATCACCTCACTAAGGACTCTTAAGGAATATGGGTCTTCGGGATGTACCAAAGATTCTTCCCCTACTTTACATGAAAAAGTAAAGTAGGGTTTATTTTAAATCGGATTCATTAAGTTTCCTAGGCAAGCCCATAGTTAATTACATCCTAAGGAACATAATTCCGGGAATACTCTCGATTAAGGAAAATGATCATCTCCAAAGATTTGAAAAGGTAAGACTATCAATCGATTAGTTTATTTTTAGAGAGTCAAGTGGGATCGAATAAGAGGGGGGAGTTCTTATCGAAGCAAAATGGAAAAATAAGTAGGGGATGCTTAGGATACTAGGAAGCCTAGTAAGCATCCCAAACTACGTTATAATTAGGCTTTATATTTTTGAAATTGAATTAATTTGTTTGGATGTTAGGGCTTATAATTTCATGGTACAAGGATATGGAAATGCCTAAGAGGTGAGGATTTATGCTCATGGCCTCGAAAGGGAAATAATAATCTCAGAATCTAAATCTAGAGAGTTTTGGCGAGGGCCAAAAGCATGACCTAAATCTAAGGTAAAAATGAGTATTTAATTTATCTCCATAAGAGAGGATAAACTGACTTACAACGCTGGGCCCAACTAACTCCTACGATTTTTAAAATATGTAGGCAAGTCACATGTTTATGCAAAATAACAAATTTATTATTTATTTAGAATAAAACTAAGTCCTTAAACATAATCCCTAAAGAGACTAGATCATATAGGGCATGAATTCATGACTTAAATCTAATGCAAATTTTTCATATGTTTTATTTTCATTTTGAATAGTTTTTTGACTCAGGCTATAGGATTCTTTATGCCTAATACATGAGAAATTAGATGATGGGCCAAAATCAGCAAGATGAGGAGGTGTGTTTCCACCATGGCTCTCTGGTCAAGCAAGTTCTCTCGAAAGGGAAGCCCTCCAATCAAGAGTGAAATAATATGCTTTTATACATGATGTTAGAAAAGAAAGTACACATCTAGGTTGCTAATTCTTTTATCTTGATTTTAACTTAGTTTTAAGTTATCATGAGTTTAATTTTAATTTTGAGTTGATTTTTCCTAAGAGCCTAATCATCCATCCAGGCCATACATCAAAACAAGGAAGAAACTAGAAAAGATGCCATTTAATGTCAAACAAATATCAATTTTATAAAGCTAATGCAAAAGAATAAAAGGTCATTTGTGGTCGCCATCGCACAAACCCAAAATAAATTGTAGCAAATTCTCTACCCTTATACAACCAATTAAAATGAATTAATTACAATTAAGCAAGGAATTCATATTATGGGGATCTTCATTTTCATTTCTTTATTCTTTCTTCTTCTTCTTTCTTCTTTCTTCTTTCTTCTTTTTGGTTCTTTTGGATGGTTGGAATGGTTGCTCCAAAAGGCTTCACATGGTACATAAGATGAGATCTTACCAATGTTCATCTAATCCCATAACAATCATTCCAAAATCTAATTAAAAATTACATGAAAAGGAAAAAGTAAATCTAACTAACTAAAAAAGAGATTAATTAAAAACAAACCATAAAAATCAAAAGCATGTATACTTAACAGACACAAAGTAAGTCCACTGGATTATTAGATTAAATAAAAAACAAATTTATATTTATTTTTATTACAATTAATTTAAGATAATGATTAGACTAAATTCATTCTAACATCATAAATATAAAATAAAGCAACATCAAATCATGCACTGTCCTAACCTAAAGTTAGAAGTGGTGACTTAGCCTAATGTGTGTAATATTTAAGGTTTATGTGGTATACTTAGCTATGACTTTAAGGTTTAGATTTTTTAAGTATGAAAATGTTCAACTTAGATGATGGTTTCAATTTAAGTTATTTAGTTATTTTGGGTTAATTTTATTTTGTATTTTGATTTGGTTTAGTGAATCCTACAATTAATTACTAAGTTGTAAAGAGAGAAGAGAAGAGAACTTCTTTCCTTCCTACCTAAGTAATTTCTAAAGTAGATTCATGTTTGATTTTATTTAGTGAATTTTTTATGTGTTTTAATTAATCCTAAGTTTAGATCTCCTAAACAAACCTATTCAAAAGAAAGACATTTTAAGATTAAGTAAAGTGAATTAATATCACAAACACACATCACTTCATTTCTCAACATGTATAACATGCATATGGATGAATCCTAAGCATATCTTTACATACAAATGGAAATGTTTAGCACACTTTATGATGAATGCTAAGAAATGTTACTTAAGAAAATTTGGATGCTTTATAATGCATGATTTTCATTAAGTAGAAAAGATGGATTTGTTTTATCCTTTATTCATATGCACATGTGTATGTATAAAAGCATAAGTGAGTATGACATTGTTATTGGGGTGTGTACAAGACCTACTTAGGCTACTTAAAGCGCAACCCGGGTTCCAAACTAATATACCATTCTTCTTAAATACATATGCATACAAAAGAAAGAAAATGAAAAAAAGAAAGATGCAAAAGTTTATATTTATTTGATTTTGGTTTGATAATTTGTATGTGTGATGTGAAATTCCTTCTTAAGTTATGACATAGAAGTATATATGAATGGATTTGAGCAAGTTTTATGTCCTTTTCAAATGGACTATACACTTTACCAATCCTATATAATTCTATGTTAAGAAAGAGATGGAGAATCAAATCCACATAATACATATCTTTATATTTCTCATATGCAAGCTTATAAATAATTATAAGTAACATACCTTTCAATTTTGATGTTTTATTTATAAATTTTGAAAATAATTTTGAATTTAATAGTGATAATAGCCATTCATATTTTTTACTTTAGCTAAAACATGTAATTTGACATAAAGAAAATATTTTATTTTTAATTTTCATTTTTAAAAGGGATGAATGCATGATTTTCATATGACATACAAATTTAGCATACTAGAAAAAAAATAAAGTGATGAAAGTAATGTAAATTCATTCACCTAATTAATTAAAGACAATCCTATGAATAAGATTCAAATCAAATTTGGTTTTAAAGAGTTATTTTATTTTGAGTTTGATTTCATTTTGAAAATGTGAAGAGGGTTTGCTCCTAACCCATTCCCATATGTATATTTTTTGTTTAATTTTAGGTGATTAGATCAATTTTATGTTTTAGTTAGGTTAAGGTGTACATTAAGTATATTACCCCTTATACCACCTTAGCATATTTAATCAAATAATTATGAGCCAATGATATGAGATAAAACCACACAAGCAATTTAAATCAACAATGCACCTAAAAATAAAAGGGCCTAATGCATTTGGCTTATAATTAATGATTAATTAAGCTAAAGGGTTTAAGTTAAGTACTTTCATAACCCTTCCCACATATGTGGATTAGGTTTTGATTTTCTTAAACTACTTAGGTTACTAAACACCTAAGCATCTACCCAAAAATGGATTGATTAAGTTCTAAAACATTTTGTTATTTTATCAAGTTAATTAAGCAACTTATTAGCGGATTAACTCTTAATTAAGTTTGGATTAAGGAAGGAAAGGGGTTTAGGGAATGGCTTAGAAAAATTTCCCAAAATTATTCTAAACCTCCTTTATGCAAACTTAATTGACTTAATAAAAGGATTAAACCACTGTTCGTATACTTAATTATCCTAAATTACATAAAGAGAGTAATTAAGGATTCTATAATTGATCTCCCTAATTAACCAATCAATAAATCCCAAGAAAATTAAGAAAGATAGAAGTTATCCCCCTGAATGCACATGAGAAGTTTGAGATTAATCAGTGAGATGATTAGAGAGTAATTAGGGTTATTAAGTTTTCATTAAAACCCTAATTAAGGAAAATATACTATTTAAAATTTTGTGAAATTAATTTTAGAATATTCTCCTCTGAATTATCTTTTTAATGCTTTTTACCTTATATTTTAAAGATTTTTCTAGAATTAGTTATGCAATTATGAAGATTCAATGATTAAGGGTAATTAAATAAATCTCTAATTAAAATAGCTAATCCCGTCGGTGCCATGTGGAGGCTGTCGTGATGTGTGCGTTCCATGTGGTGCAATGAGAGAGGCTATTTAAATTATCACATCATAGCGCCGCATCAGTGACGGTGCTACGCGCTTTCTCTCCATTCATCCAATCAAGGATCAGACGACTGAGATTAAGCCCACGATATTAAAGCATTAAATTGAAATTCCTATGCATCGTGATCCTGACCATCCATCCAAAATGTGCGGATGGACGACCCATGATCCATCCCTGATCTTCCCTGTAGGAGATAGCCACCGTCCATCTTCTAGGGGAAGATCCGAGCTTGATTGAGCTCGGATTGAAACCAAATTCAACCCACACCATCTAGAAGTAAAGGGGGACACATCCAATGGCTAACTTTGCTTGGGGGTGAAACTTCCCTTCATAAAGGACTAAGAAAAAAATAAAACTATGCTCAGTTTGATGGCATACCTCACTGGAGGTTGTTACCGGCGCTCAATTCCCTTGAAGTAGCTTCATCTAGTGGAGACGAAGCCTTGTTAAAGTTTTGAGGTGTTGAGATTGAATGGATCCTCACATGGACTATGCTCACCTTCAATTCCTTGCAGCCTTGATCGAAGTACTGCCTCCCATGCTTTGAGAACTTCGAAAAAGGTTTAGGAAAGTTCAATTGAGTCCTCTGATGAAGCTTACAAGAGGAATTACCTTGGTATTGAGTGTGGAGTGAGATTGAATTTGGCTTGAGCTCCCTTATTTTTGGTTTGAGAAAATTCAAAAATGGAGAAAATTGGTTTGAGAGAAGCTTGGGGAGGCTTGAATGGTTCCTCCGCTTCCTTCTCAATAAGACATCTCAATTCAAATGAAATTGGGGAGTATATCTCCCCTTGATGGATCGGACCATGAAGAGTTTTTGCCATTTTGATCCAATACACCTGAGTGGGTTATTTTTTGTTAGAGTTTGCACATGGTTTCGTTTGGCCAAATGGAGGAGGAGTGGTTGCCATGTGCTTAATGAGTGGAGAAGGATTTTCATGTGCTCAATTTGAAGGAAGTGGTGTTTCCTTGGTTGGTTGGGCTGACCCAAACCCATTGGTCATGTGCACCATGTCCATTAGTGACCATTTGGTCCACTAAGAGGATGTCAAGTATCCATGAAAAGGAATTGACCAAATTCCAAGTGGTTTTGATTTTAGGTTTCCCTATGGCCTAGGGGTAAAATAGTCATTTGACCATGATTGTAGTTGAATATGTTTGGTATGATTGAAAAATGGGTTAGGCCAAGTTTCATTGAATTTGGAGTTGGTTTGATATGATTTGGCTCATGTTGACCCATTTAGGTCAAAATGGGTCAACTTGAGTCAAGTTGACCAATTGGTCAAATTGGTCAAACCAAGGGTTAGTCAAGTTCATATGACCATTTGAAATATGTTTGGCATCATTGGTTTGGTTCAATTGATTTGTATTTTGAATTTGATTCAATTGATTTCATTCAAATGGGTCAAGTTGACCAATTTGATCCATTTGACCATTTTGGGTTAGTCATGGGTTGATTTATGTTTGATTCATAATTTGAAATGGTATCTTTGTTTTCAATCAATTTTGGTTTAATTTGATTTTGGCTCAATGACCTTTTAGGATTCAAGGTCAATTAAGCTAGGTTGGGTAATTAGGCTTTGGTCAAGTTCAACAATCATTTTGGAATGAACTTGACCCATTGGTTTCAATCAATTTGGCTTAGATCAAGTTTTGACATATTTTGACTTTTTTAGGTCAAGTTAGGGTCAACTTGGGTCAAGTGGCCAATTTAGGTTAGCTCAAATGATGACTTGGTCAAGTTCAAACATTGGTCATGATTGAGTTTTGATCAATGGTTTCAATCAATTTGGCCTATGGTGGATTTTGTATAGTTTAGGTTTCATTTTGGCTAAGTGTTTACTTGGTCAACCTTTAGGTTTGACTTGGTTTGACCCAATTTGGGTGATTGATCATCTTATGATGATTGTTGCTCACAATGTGAAGCTTAGTTGGGCTTAGTTCAATCCAATTTGGGTAAGATTAGAATTTGGCTCAAAAAGGGTACTTTAGGCCACTTTGGGTCAAATGGCTTGGTCAAAGCTTTATTTGAGTTTGATTGAACTCACATATGTACTTATGATTGAAATATAAATCCATTTGCAAGTGGTTTGAAGTCAACTGAATTTTGATTCATTTGATAATTTCAAGTTCAAAAGGGTGAACATGAGTTTGATTTGGGTTTGATTTTTGAATTGAGTTTTGGTTTGATGATTAAAGTTTGTATTTATATGTGGATTCATGATTGAAGGATTGATTGAATCAAGAAGAGAAATCAAGGGTTTGGCTTGATTTGAAATTGATTTGGCTAAGTTCAAAAGTTTGACTTGAAAGGCTTAGGTTGAATTTTGAGTAGATTTGAGTTTGAGTTTTGGATTTGGTGTTGGATATTTGAATTTATATTTCATTTATATATGTGAATATAAATGAAAATATAAATGGGTTATGAGAAAATTTCATGAATTTGAAGTGATTTGAACTTGATTTGGCTAAGTCCATAAGAGGGATCAAAGGACTTAGGAAAGATTTTGGAATTTGGATTTGATTTTTTTTTGGGTTTAGTTTGATTGATTTGAATTTATATTTCATTTATATATGTGAATGTAAATGAGAATATAAGTGGATTATGAGAAAATTTCTTGAATTTGAATTGATTTAGATTTGATTTAGGCTAAGTCCATGAGAGGGAATCAAAGGACTTAGG
This sequence comes from Cymbidium sinense, assembly GCA_021442155.1. Classification (NCBI taxonomy): domain Eukaryota; kingdom Viridiplantae; phylum Streptophyta; class Magnoliopsida; order Asparagales; family Orchidaceae; genus Cymbidium; species Cymbidium sinense. The sequence goes on from CM038229.1 coordinate 51,942,929, forward strand.
AAATATTTTAAACTTGGAATTTCAATCATGAGTTTCAATCATTAGTTACAATCATGAGTTTCAATCATGTGATATTGATTTGGGTTTGGAGGAAATCAATTAAGTTGAAATTTATTTAAGCTTTGATGTTGATTTGATTTGGAGTTTGACTTGAAGGAAGAAAGTTAGGAATGTTTCAAGCTATAGGGTAGGCAAATTTTCCTAACACCCCAAAGGCATAACCTATTCTTATGGCTAACTCTTCTAAGTCTTTAGGGTTAGGTTGAGTGTCCACCTAATCACTAGATGTGTCTTAAGACTAAGAAACTCTTAAATTCTAAGAGAAGTCCTATGTCTAAGATGGAGGGGTTGAGAGGTCATTCTAAAAATGAGGCCAACGCATTCATAATTTAATCAAATGAAATACTTAAATTCTAAATACACTTGCATTTATCATTCAAGTATGCTAGAAATCTAAATTGCATGTATATATATGCTTAGGATTTATTCATATGCATGATATACATGATGGAAAGAAATGAATGAATATATGTTATGTGATAGTAATCTATTCTGTTTAATCTTAAGATGTCTTTCTTATTGAATAAGGTCATTTAGAGTGAACCAAAACTTAGGATTGATTAAACAATATAATAAATCATTCACTAAAGGAAATTGATTAATTAACTTACTTTAGAAGTGACTTGAGGTAGGGATGAAAGAGAGATTCCCTCTCTTTCTTCTCTTTATAACACTTAGTGGTCAAGTGTAGGCTATATGAAACAAAATAATATACTAAATAAAATCTCCAATTCAATTAAATCATTTAAAGAGAATTCAACCCTGTATAAATTAAATCCCTCACACTTAGCAAATTATAACTCTGAAGCCTAGTTAGGACATACCACACAAGCTTTAAAGCACACACAGTAGACTAAGTCACCATTTCTAGGTTTATGTTAGGGCGGTGTAATGTTTGATGAATGCTTATTTTGTGATGTATTATTTTAGACTGCATGTTAGGGTGTATGTCTCATGGACTAGATGTTAGGTCGTCATTAGCCTAATCATATTTTCTGCAGGAGTTATGCTTGAGGGGCTGTCATAATAATAATATAAATGCTTTTGCTGTGTAGGTTGCTTAGCCCCTAAGCATAACTCAAGTTAGGACATGTGGGCTTGGTTACCCATGTGTGGGGTGCTAAGTCAAAATTTTTCATATAACTACTTAGGTTGTATGGCGTGTTTAGTTAATATTTGTTTTGTAAGTGTAGCTAGATTTACTTTCCTTCTTTTAATGTAATTTTGCATTAGAATTAGGATGAGTATTATGGGGGATTAGAATGAGCATTGGTTATAAGACTAAGTCTTATGTACCATGTGATGCCTTTGGAGAAAGCACACCCAAATGAAAGAAGAAGAAAAAAAGAATGAAGAATGAAGAATGAAGACCCCATAACATTCATCATTTGTACTTATAATTATTCTTTAATTATGCTCAGATGTATAAGGGTAGAGCTCAGCTACCCATATTTCTTTTTGGGATGTACAGAGGTACCCAACCACATTAGCCTCTTATTCTTTTACGATAGCTCTATAAAATTATTTAATATTTTGTTTATCTTGTGCATTAGAAAAAGCATGCCTCTTCATAGTTTATTTATGATTGATAGTTGTTGTATGGCCTCGATACGATTAGGCTCCTAAGATAAAAATTAATCTTTCTATCCAAACTAACAAATCATAACTAAATCTCTAAAATAATTCATAATCTCATGTAAAAGCCTAGACATTAAATCAAGATAATAAAATATTTAGCAACCCCTTAGCTGGATGTTATATGTTTAATATCATGCATAATCATCTTGTTTTACTCTTGTTAAGAGAGGGCTTCCATCTTTGCCAGATAGAAATGAGCCTAATCTTTAAGAGCCTATGATGGAAGAACACCTCTTTTTCTTTTGATTTGACTCATAATCAACTTCTCATGCATTTAAGCATGCAAAATCCTATACCATGTGTCAAAATAAAAAGTCCCAAATTAAATAAAATTTGATAAAAATTTGCATTAGATTTAAATCATTATTCATACCCCTCATGCTCTAGTCTTTTAGAGAGTGAGTTTAAGGATATAGTTTCTTTTCTAAATAAATAACAGTCTAACCATCTTTCAAAGCAGATGACTTGACCACATGATTTTAAAGCGTAGGAGGAGTTAGCTGGCTGCCACTCCAGGTGATAATAAGTCCAGCAGTCAGGTGGTTTAATCTCTCTTATAGAGGTAAATCATATACCCACTTTTGCCTTAGATTTAGGTCATGCTTTAGCCCTCGCCAAAGCTCCGATTTAGGATCACGAGGTTGTTATTTCTCTTTGTGCTGCATAAATCCTTACCTCTTATGCATTTCCATAATCTTGTATTGAGAATTATAAGTCCTGATTTCTAATATAATTTTAACTCAATAAATAAATCTTCTCAATTTCAAATATATAAAGCCCAACCATAGGATAGATTGGAGTGCTCACTAGATTTCCTAGTATCATGAGCACTCCTTACTTATCTCCATTGGCATCGATAATAACTCTTTCCTTTTGATCCATCCCACTTAATTTTCTAGAATATAACTAATTTATTAATAGTCTTATCTTTGAATTCTTTGGAGACAACAATCATCTACTTTAATCGAGAGTATTATTAAGAAATTCACTTTCCTTAAGATGTAATTAACTATGGAGGCTTGCCTCCACAGGGAACTTAACGAACCCAATTTAAATAAACCATACTTTACTTTTTCATGTAAAGTAGGGGAAACATCTTTGGTATATTCAAAGACTCATCATACCTTAGGAGTCCTTATTAGGTGATTAGGTCCATTGTAGGGTAGTGACTTCTATCCTTCGAGATAGTACACTATTCTCCAATATTGTACCTGATCACCTCAATAAGTACCCTGTCTGTGATGTCCCACAAGATAACATAACAAAAAAAAATACCACATGCCTTAGCCAAATTGATCAATCACGATTCAAGATTTTCTCAAAGATCAATTCAATCCTTCAATCATTTATCAAATCTAAATCCAAATTCTAAACCAAACAAATCAATCTCAAATCAATCTCAAATCAAATCCAAGATCAAATTTCCTACTCAAGCCTTATGATCCACTCTCATAAGCTTAGCCAAATATCAACCCAAATTATCTCAAACTTGATTGATTTCTTTATAAATCAATTATTTTTTTCATTTAAATTCATAAATAAAAATGAAATCCAAACTCAAATAGCCAAAACAAATCAATCTTAGATCAAACCAAGCCAAAATCCCTTCTTAAGCCCTATGGACCAACCTCCAAAGGCTTAATCAAATCTTAACCCAAATTATCCCAAGCTTGATTGATTTCTTTATAAATCAATTATTCACTCATTTATATTCATAAATATAAATGAAACCCATCATCCAATGACCAAAATAAATCCACCTAAATTAATTACCTACTTAAGCCCTTTTGACCTACATCCATAAGCTTGGTCAATTTTGATTCCAAATAACTCCAAACTCAAGTGATTTTTTCATGAATCTTTTATATATTCATTTATATCCCCAAACATAAATGAAATATGAATCCAAATAGCCAAAATCAAATCCAAAATTAAACCAAGACTCAATTCAAGCCATTTTAGCCAATTTCTTGAACTTAGCTAAATCCTATCCAAATCAAGTCATAACCAATGAATTTTCTCTTGAATCAATCATTCCTTCAATCATTTAGCTAAATATAAACATAAACTATAATTATCAAATCAAACTCAAATCAACCCAAGTCAATTCCAAGTTAGCCTTTTTGACTTTAAAACTTCAAATGATCCAAAATCCATTAGACTCCAAATTGATTGTAGTTAGAGTTATATTTTAATCCTGAGCTCATATATGAGTTTAAACTTGAATCAAGCCAAAATCAAACTAATTGACCCATTTAGGTCCACTTAACCCAAAGTGACCTAAAGGACCTTTTTGAGCCAAGTTCTAATCCAACCCAAATTGGATTGAACGAAGCCAATCTAAACCTCATATCATGATCAACAATCATCCTAGGGTGATCAACTATCTTAAATTAGGTCAAAAGTCAACTTGGTGACCAAGTCAACCAGCCCAAAAAAATTAACTATGAATCATATACCAAATTTATTGAAATCATTGATTCAAACCAATTCATAATCAATGATTGAACATGATCAAACTCATTGAGCTAAACCAAATTGACCATTGATTTAAGTTCTTAATTGACCTAAAAGTAAAATGGTTCAAATCATGATTCAACCCAAATTGATTGCAACCTTGGCTCAAGTTCATTCCAAATCATTTATTGAGCTTGACCAAAGCCAATCTGACCCAATTGACCAATTGGTCAACTAGTAAATTGACCTAAATGGTCAAAATAGCCAAAATCTAAATTAAATATAAATCAAATCAAAGAAAAGCCTATAATCATCTTCAATTAACCAATTAAACTTAAACCAATACTAACCCAATCCAATTTGGTCAACTTAGCCCATTTGACCTATTTAATCCAAGTGAGCCAAAATCAAACCTAAGTCAAATTGATTGAAATCAATTGAACTAAAACTCTCTGTGGGATCCAAAAATTTGCCACCGACCTCTTTTAGAATACAAAAAGAGTTGTTTAAGTGTCTTGATAATTTAGGCGGAATAGTAGATAAGACCTAGAGATTTGTTCTCATTTGGTGAGAACTTTTATATCACGGTTCCCTATAGCAAAGCATGTTAATTACCCCTCATCTTGAGAGAGCACTTTTGATTAAGGCTAGTCAATGAATCATTAAAGAAGCAGTATATAATTGCGGTGAGTGGAGTTTAGAACTTATGAAATTTATTATTTTAATTTAAAACTTTTTGTGGGAGCGATGGCCATCTAGATCCCATGGTTCCGTCATCCAGTCTGCTTAGTCGGGAGGATGTCGACCAACGACCAAAAGATCCTTGTCGAACACATTACGTCATCCAAGGTGTCCTTGTAGACCAGGGTGGAGTTTGTCTGGGGACAAATATAAGTCAACCTTAGCTAACATAGGGTTTTTTGCCCAACCAAATACATTACATTTCACTCAAAGAGCAAAGCCGTTGAACATACTCGCATGACCATAATTTAGTGGTGTCATATCGCGCAACCACCTTCGAGGGCTCTAATTCGTCGCCATTTATGTGGTGCTATCGCCAAAATCAGCACGGAGGACACGGGTCCTTAGCTTTAGAAATATTTGAGTGTGAAGATAGTTATGTATTTGATTTGACATTGGCTTTTTGTGAGCAAGAGTTTTCTTAATTTATCACCCCAAGACAAACAATTGCGAAGGGGTGGATTGATTTTTAAGTTTTGTTATTTATTTATTTATTTATTTATTTTACTATTTTATTTGAAATCATTTTATGATTGATTTATATTTTAATATATGATCATTTATCATTGAAATTTTAATTGTAATTACCCTTCTGATCATTAATATCAATTGATAGACCTTGTCTACTCTGTCCGATTTTCTACAGAGGATTGGGTCTAAATTCATTATCTCAAGAAGTATAATCCTTCAAATCATTGTTCACTCTAGCTTGAACATAAAGGATTGGGTTTGGGACTTTTCTTCTTGAGGGTTTGAATTTTAGAAGCTATGTCAGTTGATTCATATTGCGTATTATATGATAGAATTAGCTTCTCAGATATTATTAATTTGAAATTCTTATAATATCAAATTTTTATATTTTGTTAACCCGGACCCGGTCCGAAGACCAAACCGGGATTATGTTGCATATGTTCTTTTGTATTTATCTTAATAATTACTTGAACATGCATATGAATATCTGCTCTTTTGAAAATTTCATGAACATTAAGATGTCTAAATTAAAGTTTATATGTCAAATTTTGATTTTTAGGTTTTGTTAACCCGGACTCGGTCCGAAGACCAAATCGGGATATATAGCATCAGCTCTTTTATATTTGTATCTTGCATTTGGACTACATGTCTTTCTAGATATTTGATTTATTGGATACTTCATTTGGGCCAAAAATGAAGTGAAAAATCTAAAATAGACATAATTATTTGATTGGGAACATAATATGCACTTCATTTGGGCCAAAAATCTCCCTCTTATGTCACAAATCAGCAAGGGAAAAGAGGCTAAAATAAATTATTTTGGAGACCCATTTGATCAATCATGAAATAGTGGTCTTAAAATATACTTAGACATTTGATTGAAAATAAGATATGCACAATGTTTGGGCCAAAATCTCCCTTTTATGCCACAAATCAGTAAGGGATAATTGTTGAAATAAATTATTTTTGGAGGCCCATTTGATCAATCATGAAGTAGTGGTCCTAAAATAGACTTAGGCATTTGATTGAAAATAAGATAAGCACAATATTTAGGCCAAAATCCCCCTTTTATGCCACAAATCAGCAAGGGATAGTTGCTGAAATAAATTATTTTTGGAGGCCCATTTGATCAATCATGAAGTAGTGGTCCTAAAATAGATATAGATATTTGTTTTGGGCTAAAAATCCTCTCCTTATGTAACAAATTAGCAAGAGATATGAGGCTGAAATAAATCATTTTAAGAGCCCATTTGATCAATGATCCATAGCCCATGTTTCTCTTAACAAGGGGGAGGGGAAGACAAAGATATGAATAGATGTCATATGTCATTTAAGAGACAAGTGGATTAATTAAAATTTACCTCCTCCACATGCAAGCCCATGACAAAAGGGTCACAAGTACTCATTAAATTTTATTAAGAAGATATGACAGAAAGAGTTTATTTTCCCTTTAAATCCATTCCTCTTTTTTTATGACATTAGGTGATGTGATGCAGCATGCCATGTCCATGCATGTGCATGTGATATGACAAATGGTGAATTTGGATGAAACCCTTGCATGTAACTTATGACAAGGCACTATATGTCGATGACATAACAATAGATGATAAGAGGAGAAGGCTAGGGAAACCTATAAATAAGAGGGGATTTTCCTTTCACAAAATCCCTACATTTTCTACTCTCTTTTTTTCCCTTATACCATAAGTTTAAGTTCTATCAATCTTGCAAAAAGGTTAAGTTGTGCCACATAGACTTGTAAGTTTCCTTTCTAACTTGACAATTTTCTATTTTGATATCTTCATGATATATATGTCATGTCATATGGTAGATATTATTTTTTTATGTATTTCAAGCTTTGTTTAAGCACATGTCCAACATGTAACATGTCAAATAAGTAGAGCTTTAGGATGAGCATTAAATAATGCATATCATAATGAATTTAATAGGATAACTTGTATGATGTAAAATCAATACATAAGCATTCATGTTTAACATAAATAAGCATTGATCAATTCATATACCCATGTTGCAGAATATGATAGCTTGCATGTTATGAAGCATAAAATCAACTCATGTCACATTTGTCACAAAATAGGATAGCTTGTATGATATAGAAATTGAAGCATAAGCATTCACATTTGAGATAAAGAAAATTTTAAGCTAACATGACAACTTAAGCATTTCATCCCTTTCTTTCTATCTTCTTTTTTTTTAAAATAAATTTCGGCAGCCTCCCGGCGCCATCCCCGCATAGGGGGGCTACTTTGGGAGACTAGGCCTTCCCACTATGCCAAGAAAGGCATGCATGGTAGGTGTCATGAGACACCTCAGCCGAAAATTTATTTGCCAACCATGCCAAGAAAGGGGTGCATGGGTTAGCACAACATAGCAATAAATTTCACTACCATGTTGGAGAAATATGTGTAGGTAATTATATCACAAATTTTTCTACCATGTTGGAGAAACATGTGTAGGTACTTATATCACAAATTTCATTACCATGTTGGAGAAACATGTGTAGGTACTTATATCACATTTTCTCTGTCATGTTGGAGAAACATGTACAGGTACTTATAGCACAAATTTCTCTGTCATGTTGGAGAAACATGTACAGGTACTTATCACAAGTTTCCCTGTCATGTTGGAGAAATATGTGCAGGTACTTATCACAGGTTTCCCCGCCACATTGGAGAAATGGGAACGGTACTTATAGCACAAATTTAAGCCAGCATTTGCATAAATATATTTGCTTTTGAAAATGAATCATTTTTTCACATTTGGAGTCTCATTATAACAACTAATTATGTGCTAAAGTGGGATAGCCTCTTCCTTTCAATCTTGGATTGCAACATATAAGTAAAAGAAGCATAGAATTTTCATGTAACCTATGATTCATATCATATGACACTTTAAATACCTTTTCTCCTTTCAGATTTCAGCATAAATGGAAAGAAGCATGCCATATATAACCATACAATACTTGGAAACCTTCCTTTCAATTTCAGATTTCAACTTGCATATGAAAGAGACATGATATATATAATTCCCTTCATAAGAAATCAATTGAAGGAAGATAAGAAAAACATGGAACTCATAGAAGAACAGCAAGTAGTATGATATTTAAGCCACACATCCTTCCTTATCAGATTTTCAAACTTCGGGCTCAAATAAAAGAAATTTTCAGCAAGCATCACATCTTTAGATAACAAACTAATTGATTTCTCCTTAGATAAAATAAATTTCAGCAAGCATTGTATCATTCCTATACTAAGCGGAAGCTAATTGAAGTCAATTGAAACATGTGACCCGTAGAAGAACAACAAGTAGTATGACATTTAGGCTACACATCTTTACTTGTCATATTCCCATACTTCTATCTTAACTCCCTCTCTCCTTGATTTCAGATTTCATGTGCAAGAGGCAAAGAAAGTGAACTCATGAGACAAAATACCCATACCCCTATGATTCAACCTTCCTTGGGTAAAATCGATTTTAGCATGCACCTAAACCCCCTTTAAAAAAAATTTGATTAAGCCTTCCTTAGGTAAAACAATTTTTTTAGCATGCGTTATGCTTTTTATAAAAGCAAAAGAAAATATTTCCCCTTAAGTAAAACCATTTCAGCCAAGTAGCTACCCATACCCCCTAAAAAATGATTCAACCTCCCTTGGGTAAAATCGATTTCAGCATGCACCTAAATCCCCTTTAAAAAAAATTTGATTCAACCTTCCTTAGGTAAAATAATTTTTTTAGCATGCGTTATGCTTTTTATAAAAGCAAAACAAAAGATTTCCCCTTAGGTAAAACCATTTCAGCAAGTCTTATACTCATCAAATAGAAAAAAATGATTGATTTCCCTTGATGAAAACAATTTCAAGAATTCCCCATATCCGTAAATTTTCAGCAAGTAACATCAATAAAAGCCAATAAAATGAGATTTGGGTCATACTTCATCCCAAATCTCTAGAGGAAACTTCAACACAATCCCAAGCATAAGATATAGCATTTTAAACAAAACCCTAACTTCCAAAGAAACTCAAATACATAAGAATAAGCTTAGGGTTAGAGAGAAATGACCTTGAGGTGTTGATTTGCTAAAAGGAGAAGAAGGAGAAGGGGTTTCACTTGGGTTCTGCCAACCTGGACTCCTAAGGAGGATCGAGAGAGACACGAGTAGCCGAAGAAGTAAAGGGGGATGGATGAATGGCATCAAGGTTCATTTTTGAGCTCCCTGCACCGATCGGAAAGGAGAGAAAGAAGAGATCGCATGAGAACCAGAAGGGGAAGCTTCGAGAGTAGAGGGAATGTCGAAGGAGGATGATGGCACGCTCGATCGAACCAAGAGCAGAGAATGAAAGGGGTTTTCGTGGAGAGACCAGGAATGTCGTGAGGGTCTGCCGAGAGGAAATGTGTATGAGATGAAGGAGAATGTCGTGTGTATTCCTTTTGGCCCTTTAGGGCCAACCGCCCTTTTTTGATTGGTTGTCGCTCAATAAGGATCGCCAAAGGTCCGTCAGGGTCAGTGGGTGGTAGGGTTAGTGCTTAATAGGGATTAAGAGATTATTAGCAGGATTAATATAATTAACCCCTAATTGTAAAATTTTGATGAATCATCCTAATAATAAACCCTGGTAATATGGATGTTAATTTTAGGTGTTTCTATTGTGCCGAACGCAACGGCGTGATCGATTTCACGATCGGAGGTCGTTCAGACATCACCGGGGCTTCTCAACTTTCTTATGCGCGTAATTTTATTAAAAATTGATTCTAATCATTTGATTGATCATTAATTGATTCAATATTTTCTATTAATTAATTTTCGACGCATTATGAGGTTGAATTTTTAGATCAATGCAAAGTTAATCGATTTTGATCGTGATTATGGGGTTTTAACCTCTATTTCATTTATTTAATTTTAAGAGGCACATAGTTGTATGTCAACACTCTTCAAATCATCATTTGAACCTAACCCAAGTCTTAGTTTGACCCAATTTAATAAATTGGTCAACCCAAACCAACATGAACCCATATGAATCCATTTGACCAAATGAAACCTAAGCACCCAAAATCAACTCATGGGGCTTTTGTGGCTAACCAAACCCAACCCAAATTGATCCTAATTCAACCCAAAATCTGCCCATAGGCAAAGTGGACCCCGTTCAAGGGGATTAGCCATTAGACAAACTTCTTTACATTGGATTCCCTCCCCATTTGGCAAAGTTCACTCCCCCATCACTTGGGCAGCTATCCAATTGCCAAATGGAGTAAGCCTAATCTTTCTAGCCCACTCTAAGCACACTAGGATCAGTCATGGACCAAAGGGAACCCAATCTCTTCCCCCTCACTCCAAATCGAGCACCCAATGGGAAAAGGAAACTAAATATCCCCCATATTAGACCTTGAGCCACCTCACAAACCTTCTCCCACTCCTGGCAAGCCACATGGACTCGATGGAGACAAGTCCGGTGGTCTAATGGCAGCTAGCTGGCAAAAAAATGGGATTGACTCTCATCCATCCACTTCAGCAATTGAAGGGATATACCCCCTCAATTCAAATAATAATTGAAGCATTCTACTTTGTGTGAGCCAGAGAGAGTGAAGGAGAGTCTCCCTCAGCCTTTCCCCAAGCTCCCAAGCTCCCACATTCTTCCCTTTTTCAGTTTTACGTCAAGCCAAAATAGGGGAGTCCAATCCGAAGTCCCATTTGCCCGATATTACACCAAACTTCAATAAACCTTGCACACACCCTCCACACACAATATCGAAGCCAAATGAATCCTTCCCCAAGCTCCAAAGCCATCGAAAGGGGGAGTTCGATCAAGACCGAACTCCAAATTAGACGATCTTGGTCTCCAAGGCAAGCAACCACAAATCAAGGCCCAAGCTTCTCAACAAGGCTTCACCTCAACTAGGTGAAGCTACCTCCGTCGATCCTACCGCCAGTCTTGAGCTCTGACGAGGTATTTTCTCAAAACTGTAGATTTAGGAAAAAGTGTTTGGTTTTTTTTTTAATAAAATCTATATGTCATGCGAATTTGATCATTGGATGTGTTCCTCTTCTTCCCTTGATGGTGTGAGATCATTTTGGAAATAATCCGAGCTTTGGTGAGCTCGGATTGAACAGAGAAAGATGGACGGCATCCGTCTTTTGCCGCTCAAAAGGAGATAGATCACGGGCCATTCATTTCGCGTGATCAGAAAGATCCCCTCTATTTTCTCCTTAACTGTGGGATTTAATCGCCACCATCCGATCTTAGATCAGACGATCCACAGGAAAGTATTTTCATCGTTAGTTGACGAGGCGTGTAGATGTGACAACTTAAAGAACCAATCCTGCACACCACGTGGAAAGCACGCCGCTAGCAAAACTTAATGGCGCTTAATTAATTTTAATGATGAAATTTCATAACTAATCCTAGAAAAATCCAAAAATACAAATGAGGGCTCATTTTGAATGTATTTCAGAGGAGAAAACCAATAAAAGTATCATTAATTAAATTGGAATAATAATTTTTGCTTAATTAAGATTTAATTAAAAATTTAATTAACCTAATTACTCTTTAATTAATCTTCTGATTAATTTTAAACTTTTTAAAGATGTTTAGGGAATGACCTCTGCCTCCCTTATTTTTCTTGGAATTTATTAGCTGATTAATTAGGGTAATCAATTGGTTAAGACTTAATTACCCTTTTAACTTAATTAAAGATAATTAATGAAATGAATAGTAAATTAGTTAATGAATTAAGCTTAATGACCTCTGTTAATAGTGAAGGGACTTAAGGGAATTGATTGAGACCTTTCTTCTAATCTTTTCCTTAAGCCCCCATCATTTTCTTCAAAGAGTTAATCAAGAATTCATTAATCACTTAATTAACCAATTAACTTAATTAAAATTTGGATTGCTACAGAATTTAATCAATTAAGCAAAGGACTTGGGGATAGGAATTGAGGCCTCTTTCTTAGTCTCTTTCCTTAAGCCAATTTTATCTCACTAATCAAGGGTGGTTAAGGCTTAATTAATATGGTTTAATAAATCTAACTCTAAGTTCAAATCATCTTCAATTGGATTAATTAAACCTTGGGTAGATCTTTAGATGTTTAATAATCTAAAGAAGCCTAATGAAATTATGATTGGTCTACATGTATAGAGAAATCATAAAAGTAATTAAACAAATCACTTAAGCTTAATTAACTATTAATTATGAGCCAATTGCATTAGGCCCCCTCCATTTCTTAGGAGCATTGCTAATTTACTTTTTTATATGGTTGCATATCATGTTGGCTCATCATTATTTAGTTAATTAACTTAAGGTGATGTAGGTTGTTAAGTGAGGATCTCATTTTTATATGCATTTTGATTCTCACTTAACATATCAAAGTTGTTAAGTTGAAATCACATTTTCATCTACATTTGGTTCCCACTTAACATATCAAGGTTGTTAAGTGAGAATCTCATTTTCAAATACATTTGGTTTCCACTTAATATATCAAAGTTGTTGAGTGAGAATCTCATTTTCAAATACATTTGATTCCCACTTAACAAATCAAGGTTGTTAAGTGAGGATCTCATTTTCAAGTACATTTGATTCCCACTTAATATTATCAATGTTGTTAAATGATGATCTTTTTTTATATGCATTTGGTTCCCACTTAACATGTCAAAGTTGTTAAGTGAGAATCTTATTTTCATATCATATTTGATTTCCACTTAACATATCAAAGTTGTTAAGTGAGAATCTCATTTTCAGATACATTTGATTCCCACTTAACATATCAAGGTTGTTAAGTGATGATCTCATTTCCATATACATTTGATTTCCACTTAACATGTCAAAGCTGTTAAGTGAGAATCACATTTTCAAAAATATTTTAATTCCCACTTAACATATTAATGTTGTTAAATAAGAATCTTATTTTTTTATATGCTTTTGGTTCCCACTTAACATGTCAAAGTTGTTAAGAGAGAATCTTATTTTCATGTCATATTTGATTCTCACTTAACATATCAAAGTTGTTAAGTGAGAATCTCATTTTCAAATATATTTGATTCCCACTTAACATATCAAGGTTGTTAAGTGAGGATCTCATTTTCATGTACATTTGATTCCCACTTAACATGCCAAAGCTGTTAAGTGAGAATCACATTTTCAAAAACATTTTGATTCCCACTTAACATATCAATGTTGTTAAATGAGGATCTTATTTGTTTTATATGCATTTGGTTCCCACTTAACATGTCAAAGTTGTTAAGTGAGAATCTTATTTTCATGTCATATTTGATTCCCACTTAACATATCAAAGTTGTTAAGTGAAAATCTCATTTTTTATGTACATTTGATTCACAATTAACACATCAAAATTATTAAGTGAGGATCTTATTTTCATGTCATATTTGATTCCACTTAGCATGTCAAGGTTGTTAAGTGAGAATCTTATTCTCATGACATATTTGATTCCACTTAACATATCAAGGTTGTTAAGTGAGAATCTCATTTTCATGTCATACTTGATTCCACTTAACATATCAAAGTTGTTAGGTGAGAATCTTATTTTCATAAACACTTGAATCCCCACTTAACACACCAAATTTGTTAAGTGAGGGTCTTATTTTCATGTCATATTTGAACTTCACTTAACATATCAAATTTGTTAAGTGAGAGTCTCATTTTCAAAACATATATCAATCACATTGGACTTTCATTTAACATATCAAACTTGCTAAGTGAGAGTCTTATCTTCATAAAATCATATTTGATTCCCACTTGACATACCAAATTTGTTAAGTAAGGATCTCCTTTTTCAAATCACATCATATTTTAGTTTTCACTTAACATACCAAATTTGTTAAGTGAGAGTCTCATTTTCAAAGAAAAGAAAACATAATATTAATCATATTTGACTTCCATTTAATATACCAAATTTGTTAAGTGAAAGTCTCATTTTCAAAGATAAATCAAATACATATGGCTTCTACTTAACATATCAAATTTGTTAAGTAGGAAGCCCCCATTTTCAAATCAACATTTCACTCATCTCAAGCAAAAGGTATTTCACAAAAAAATTCTCAAATACACAATCACAACATCTTCTTAGCATACTCAAATTTGCTAAGTAAAGGTTCTTTCAAATCATTAATATTTTCAAACAAGATACAAAAAATACAAATATCTCCAAGAAAATCTCTCCTCAAATTTTTGAACCCCACCCAACCTACCTAAATTGGTTGAGTACGGGTCCTAAAATCAAAAGAATCAAATAACAAAGACTCTCCTCCAAACATCAAAATCTCCCCAATGAACCCCACTTAACATATTTGAATTGTTGAAGTGTGGGTTCAAAACTCCAAAACTTTGTCATTCTTTTGGGAACAAATATTAAAGTAGAGATATGACTCAAGTTATATTTCAACACATGCAGAGGTCTACAAATCAGTCGGTGATGTTCACTCTTACAGTCAACACACATGGCTTCTCAGAAGTTTATCTTCACTTTTCCGTTTGGGATGGAATTGGCCTTGGATCGGGCTAGCCTCCCTCTGACTAAGTCCACCCATTTGGTTTTCTTCGGCCGGGGATTCGAAGGAGCACATGTTACTTGTGAGGGGCAGCCTATTATGTCACCGAGATGAGGTGGTTAAGAAGCCATCCAGATTTCTTGCTTAATTAAGGTTTAATTAAAAATTCAATTAACCTAATTATTATTTAATTAATCATCTGATTAATTTTAAATTATACAAAGATGTTTAGGGGGATGACCTCTGTCTCTCCCATTTTTCTTGGAATTTATTAGCTGATTAATTGGGGTAATCAATTGGTTAAGACGTAATTATCCTTTTAGCTTAATTAAGGATAATTAATCAAATAAATAGTAAATTAGTAATTAAGCTAATGACCGTGAAGGGACTTAAGGAGATTGGAACCTTTCTTCTAATCTTTTCCTTAAGCCCCCATCATTTTCTTCAAAGAGTTAATCAAGAATTCATTAATCACTTAATTAACCAATTAACTTAATTAAAATTTGGATTGCTATAATATTTAATCAATTAAGCAAAGGATTTGGGGATAGGGATTGAGGCCTCTTTCTTAGTCTCTTTCCTTAAGCCAATTTTATCTCACTAATCAAGGATGGTTAGGCTTTATTAATTGATTTATGGTTTGATAAATCTAACTCTAATTTCAAATCATCTTCAATTGGATTAATTAAACCTTAGGTAGATCTTTAGATGTTTAATAATCTAAAGAAGCATAATGAAATTATGATTGGTCTACATGTGTAGAGAAATCATAAAAGTAATTAAACAAATCATCTAGGCTTAATTAACTATTAAATATGAGCCAATTGCATTAGGCCCCCTTCATTTCTTAGGAGCATTGCTAATTTACTTTTCTATGTGGTTGCATATCATGTTGGCTCATCATTATTTAGTTAATTAACTTAAGGTGATGAAGGTAAGAGTTAATTAATAGATTTAATTCATATCTTAACTTAATCTATCCATAAAATTCAACTTAATCACTCCTCATTAAACCCAATTAATTTACATAAATGGGGATGTATTAAGATCACCAAACTATGCCTCAATTTCATAAATCAAAACCAAAACATAAAGCAAAAGTGACTTTAAGAAACTTTGGTTCATTTTAAATAAGCTTATTTAATATGATTGTCCTTAGAAATTAGTTGGATCGATGAAATTGCATACTTGTGTTTCTTTATTTCTTTCCAATCATATTAAAGTATTGTATGCCACTTGATTCATGCATTCATTTCTTCAAAAAATCAATTAAATATAAATGATTTCCTTTATGTCAAATTTGCATGTGTTGACTTAATTAGAATATCTGTGTCTATTATCACTATTAAATCTCAAATATATTTTCCAAAGCTTATTAATGAATGATAATTCATGTTGTGACATTAGCTATACATACATAGGAGGTGAATGTGAATATAAACTTAGTGTATGAAGCAAAGTTCCCTTCTTTCATTCATATGTTAATTTGTATAATTATGAATATTAATGGGCATATTAGTCTGGACATTCTGGGGATGCACGACTTTAAGTAGCCCCAAGGAGGTTCCTACCTCACTCCCCTAGTGCAGAACAATGGTGACATATCCATTTGATTTCGTTCTTATGCATCTTGACATTAGGATTGAGATAGAGCTTTAATTCATTCACACAAATAAATCAAATTCTACTTTTGCATGATTTTCTATTCTTATAGTTAGTTATACATCCATATGTATTTAAGAATAACAGGTATATTAGTCTGGACATTTTAGGAACGCACGACTTTAAGTAGCCCCAAGGAGGTTCCTACCTCACTTTCCTGGAATGACAACATATTTCTTAAAACTTTCATACATTTGAATGTGTATTTAGCTAATGAATGAAAATCTCATTTTCTATAAAACTCATTTTTATGCATCTTACATTTAAATGTGCCAAAAATATATTGCATGTATAGATATGATTATGACTTAATCATATGCATGTTATATATGATGAAAAGAAATGAATGGATATGTGTCATATAATAGTAGCTCATTCCAATTAATTTTAAGATGCATATCTTATGGAATGAGATTATTTAAAGTGAACATAAACTTAGGATTAAATTAAAATATGTAATAAGCCATTCACTAAAGAGAATTGATTAATTAATTTGCTTTAGATATGGCTTAAGGTAGGGATAAGAGAGAGTGACCCTCTATTTTTTTCTCTTTATAATATTAGTTGTTAAGTGTAAATCAAGTGAAATAAAAGAAAACACTAAGCAAAACTCATAAATCAATTAAGTTATTTAAAGTGAAACCACCCTTCATAATTAAATCTTTTCATACTTAAAAACTTACAACAAAAGCCTAGCTAAGGCATACCACACAAGCCTTAATACACACACTTTAGATTAAGTCATCACTTTTAGCCTTATGTTAGGGTGGTGCATGGTTTGATGTATGTTTGATTTTATGATGTATTGCTGTAGATTGGATGTTAGGGTATATGCTTCATAGACTCGATATTAGGCCATGATTAACCTAATCATATTTTATGCAGGAGGTTGTGCTTAAGGGGTGCTTAAAATAAATATAAATGCTCTCTTTTGCAGGTTGCTTAACCCCTAAGCATAATCTAAGTTAGGACATGTGGACTTGGTTACCTATGTGTAGGGTACTAAGTCCAAATTATACATATAACTTCTTGGGTTATATGGTATGTTTAGCTAACACTTATTTTGTAGGTATAGTTAGATTTACTTTTTCTATTTTTGATGTAAGCTTGCATTAGGAAATTAGCATTACTGTTATGGGGATTAGGATGAGTGGTGGTTAGAAGGCTTTATCTTGGGAGGCCCCTGTGATGCCTTTGGAGAAAGCAAACCCAAATGAAGAAATGAAGGAGATATGAAGAATGAAGACCCACATAGCATTTATTCATTTATGCAATTATAATTATTCTTTCATATACTGGGTTGTATATGGGTAGAGCTCATTTTTTCTTTCTTTCGAATATACTGACCGACCGCACACCTCTATTATTCTCTTACGCCAGGTTTATGAATTGTTTGATGCTTTGTTTATAATTGTATAATAGAAATGATATGTATTTTCCTAGTTTCATATATATATATGTATTTAATAGATCCCTAGAGCTCTTATGAAAAAAATAAACTTTCTACCCCAATTACAACTCAAAACTAATTTTCTAAATAACTCATAACCTCATTTAAAGCCTAGGTATTAAATCAAAATAATTAAAAGATTTAACAACCCCTTAGTTGAATGTTGTATGCTTAATATCATGCATATCATATTGAATCACTCTTGTAAAATGAGGGCATCCCTTCTTGCATATATGGGAATCGCTTGACCTATGAGAGCAACTCCTATTGATGGAGCTTCACCTTCTTCTCTCTTGATTTAGCCTATAACTCATTTCAACATGCATTTAGGCATATAAAAATCCTATAGCCTTTGTTAAAATGAAAAGTCCAAAATTAAACAAAATTTGATAAAATTTGCATTAAACTAAGTCATTATTCATATCATGCTCTAGTCTTTTAGGGAGTGGGTTTGAGGACTTTAATTTTTTCTAAATAATAATAACAACTTAACTGTCTTGCAAAACATATGACTTGACCACATATTTTTAAAGAGTAGGAGGAGTTAGCTGGCTACCACTCCAGACAATTATAAGTCCAGCAGTCAGGTGATTTATCATCTCTTGTGGAGATAAACCATAAACTCATCTCCGCTTAGATTTAGGTCACACTTTGGTTCTTGTCAAAGCTCTCTAGATTTAGGATCCGGGGTAGCTATTTTCTTCGGGTTACAAACAAAAATCCTCACCTCTTAGGCATTATCACAATCTTGTGTTGTGAGATTATAAGTCCCGATTTTCTAATAAATTTTAACTCAAATAAATAATCCCCCTCAATTTCAAACATATAAACCTCAACCACATAATAAGTTGAAATGCTCACTAGATTTTCTAGTATCATGAGCACTCCCTATTCGATCTCCTTAGCTTCGATAATAAGTCTCTTCTTTTTTATCTATCCCGATTGATTTTTCAAACATAGTCAATTTATTGATAGTCCTATCTTTGAAATCTTTGAAGACAATAATTGCCTACTTTAATCGAGAGTATTTCTAAGGGACTCATCTTCCTTAGGACGTAATTAACTATAGGAGAGGGAACTTTAGAACTTAAATAAACCCCGCTTTATTCATCCATGAAAAATAATAATATTAAGACCCATCATGCCTTAGGAGTCCTTATTAAGGTGATTAGGTCTATTATAGGATAGGGATTTCTATCTTTCAAGATAGTGCACTATTCCTTAATGTCGTACCTGATCACCTCAATATATACACCCTCAAATCTGCATAGTGTCCCTCATACACATAATCGAAAACAAACATCACAGTGATATTTTTATCTTCCGAGGTGATATATCATTTCTTGATTCCTCGTTCAATCACCAACCCACTAAAATTAACATAGTGTGCCACATTTAAATCACTGCAAAAACTTATGATGGTTAAAAGTTGATTTCAAACAACTCTCCATCAAGCTCTTTTAAAATTATAATAAAAATCTTTTTGTGAACTTGTCTTCTAAAGAGTTCCTATTTTTAGAAATTTTGCTATTTAGGTTAATATTTTTATTATAAAAATATTTTTATTATAAAAATATTTTTATGCATTGAAATTTGAAAAATAATTTTCTAAAATAAAAGTTTAAATTTTTTAGAATTTTAAAACACACCAATTCAGCCCCTTGGCGTGCAATCACAAAGTTGTATTGTTAATGGTAAACATGTTGAATCCTATTCAATCTTTGGTAGAAGACCACTTAAATGCTAATGTTTAAATTATTTTTTTGTGCTTTAAAATCAAAGGATCACATGCATATTTCTATTTCAGTTTGTAAAAATGGTAAAAAAATTTTAAAAAAATTGTGTTATATATATAAAGGAAGAAATAAGATTAAATAATCATATATTAATGTGCTATTACATGATTATGATATTTTTTGTATGCGATATCATGAATTTATTCCTGATATATATACATAGTTTACAAAAATTATTCTCTCCTTACATGTTTTAAGAATAGATTTTATAAATACTGAAAAAATTAACAAAATTTTATATTGTTTCTTTGAATTTGTATACATTATATGGTACAAACTAAATTGAATAGTAAGTTATCATATTTTGAAATTTATCATACTTATGTAAATAAATTTGAGTGAATAAAAGAATCATTCATTTAGTTTTTTACATTTATGAACATGGAACTTATGAATGAAAAGTAATATTTGTATTAATAAATGTAGTATTATTAATCATTTATAATTATATTGTGAATGATTACATCACTGTGATTTTTAATATCATATTTAATTAAAATTTTTATAACTTCTACCCATGAGTGCTTAATTTTTGAGTACTTTGTACCTTCTTTCATTTCCTAAATACAATTATTTTTATCATTTGCTTGCTCTTTGGTATGATGGTTGGTAACTAGAATTAATCCACATTATTGCCTAAGTTTGATTCCCTAAAACCATAATTGACATTGCTGAGCTTTTTTGTTGTATCATTGCTACTGAACTTAAAATAAATTTACTCAGTGACTACCAAAATTGATTAAAAAATTGTTTTAAATTTGTCGCTAATCATTAAAATTATTTTTTGAGTCAATTATGGTTTGTACCTTTTAATTAATTAGTTTGCTTGGTATGATTAGCTCTATAGTGCGATCAACCAAGGGTTATCGCAAAATTATTCTTAGTGTATTTTCACTTTTGATCTATATTGTATGGTTTTAGATGAGAGAACTCAACTCCAAATTTGACAACCAAAATTAATTGCTAAGGCTCACTAACTTTAAGCTAAAAACAAGTGAATGGCTCAATCCTAATATTCTTTATAGCCTCATCGACCTTGTGCTCGAAGTTATGTTATACATTTTAATGCATTAGCACTATTTGCCACAACTAATACTTCATGCTTATTTGTCGACTTGATGATTCTATTATGTAAATTCAATTTTAATAATAAAAAATGCATTGTAGGAATTGGTCTAATGACTATTTGAGTTGTGCAGGTATGTAGGAAAAATAATGAGGAACATTGTATGCATGTGAAGACCACCTTTAGATTAGTAATATTTTATTTATTTTGTGTGTAAGTATGTAATAGGAATTGAAGAGACTAACAACTAAATATTTAACTTAACAAAATTAATATTTTTCTATATAATTGAAATATAATAATTTGCTACTTCAAACATATCTCATTTTAAATAGTACTAAAACTTGTTTTGAAATCTTGAATGCATTTGTTTGCAAATTTATTTGGAAGAAAAAACTATTAAAAATATAAATATGAAATTTTAAGGGTTTATGAGCTTTTGTTATAATTTATGAGTCTTCACAAACTTAGCTGTTTTTCTCAAATTTTAAGGGGTTTGATTTATTGTTTGTGATTTATGAATTTTCTGAGTAGCTTTATGACAACCATCATTACTCATATTAAGAACCCTTATTCAACAAGTTTTTAGTATAGGATGCTCATTTAATTTAAAATTAAGTAAGAATATTCTTATCAATCAAAGTTTTTCTTGGATCAAAATGCTTCTCTTACAAAATCATATCCTTGGAGGAAAATTATTAAGGAAGTCATGCTTGTTTAAATCATGATTGCTTGTTTAAAATTATTAAGGAAGTCATGATTGTTTAAATCATGCATTGCATTCAACATGTAAAATCATTTTATTATTGTTTTTAGATTAGATTTTGTTATCATAATCTAGCTACGTCTTTAGGAGAAGACTTAGAGGTAGTGCTCTTGCTCACAACTAAGGTGATTCTTCTTTAATGAAGTGTTGTGTCTATCCACATGGAGTGATGGAGTATTGCTTAAGTAGAGGAGTCTCAAATCACGGGGTTCATTTAGGTGGGGATGTAGGTTTCATTTAACTAAATCACATCAAAATTATTATCTTTTGATTTTATTTTTTAGTACCTTTATGTCTCATATTTTTTACTTTTATGATTGTATAGCTCTTGTTCATTATTTCTTCTTGATGAGAGTTTTTTGTAAATCCTTTATTTTTTTTTAAAG
The DNA here is from genome assembly GCA_021442155.1 of Cymbidium sinense. Lineage (NCBI taxonomy): Eukaryota > Viridiplantae > Streptophyta > Magnoliopsida > Asparagales > Orchidaceae > Cymbidium > Cymbidium sinense. Next base: position 51,964,937 of record CM038229.1, read on the forward strand.
GTAAGTTTGTTCATCCAAAATTTATAAAATATACAGTTCACCTCCCCTTGGGACTTGTAAGCTATTAAGTTGAACATGGATCCATCTAATAAAACATTAGACAATTGGACCATGAATTTAACAAGTTTTACAATCCATTATCCACTCTTGCTCTTTCACACATGAAGTATGCAATATGAAGAGGTACATATAGTTGAGTGTTATTGCCATAAAACCATCAATTAGATAACTATAGAGTTAAGGGACCTCTTTAAACTTGAGTGCACCATTGTTTAAAATTGCGCAATCTAAGATGCACCTCAACACAATTTGAACCCAAACTGCATCAAGGCTTATGCCTTGTGCAATTCAAGTGAGGCTTAATGTTATAAGTTATAACTGAGTAGCTCCTTTCCTTGGGTTATCGCCTCTACCATTGCCCCCTGGGTGATGAGAATGCTGAGGACTTTTGATTACTTATTATGTTTTTATTTAGATCTATGAATATTGTTATGCTGGTTAGATAATAAGAAAACAACAACAACAAGCATTTATCCCACTATGTGGGGTCGGCTACATGAATCCTTCTTCTCCATTGTGTCATATTATGTGTCAAATTCTCATTTAATTCGAGTATACTTAGGTCATTTTTTACACATCTTAACCAAGTCTTTTTAGGTCTACCTCTACCTCAATCCTTCAAACTTCTATAAGAAAATTATTTTTTAAGAATAATCAATGAGAGATCCCTGTGATATTAATTTAAAATCACCCAAGTGTTCCAAAGTACTTTTATCGAGTGTTTTGAATTTTTACTAATTATAGATAATATAACTCTCAAAAATTATAAATAAACCCTCACTCTTTATATGAAGAACAAAAGAAGAGGCTTGAGTATGGATAAAGCTCAATGGCTTAAAAAATAATGGAGCTCTTCTTGAGCACTGTTATTGTCAAACTGTTGTCATCATTAGACGACGACCAACCACTCTCCATCAGTTAGACTACCAAAATTTTAAAACTTAAATCTTTAATTTTAATTTTTAGTAGAAAATTAATTTTTGATTTTATAATGACAGGATACAATTCTTAATGCAGCAAAAATAAAAGTAAAGAGAAAGTAAAAGAGATAAAATAAAATTTTTACATGGTTCTGAAACCCCAAAGCCTTCGTCCACACCCACCCACAGGAATTAAAAAATAGCTTACAAATAGTACTCTCCTATAATAGTACAACCCCTACAACAATATGTACTCTCTACAAAGCGAAAGTACAACCCAATATAAATTTTACAACACAAAAAGAAAAATAGAAAATAATAAATTTTAATAAAATAAATTTCTCACAAATATATCAAGCTATCCAATTCAAAAAAATGATCTCACAACTTACAAATGATCACTTAAAAAATTTTTTCAAGATAAAATGCTCACTTAATATTGATAAGAAATAATAAAATAAATATCTTAAAGTGATCTTACTAAAATATTTATGTTATTACAATTTGTAGACTAATATAAAAATTATTTCAAAATAAATTCACAATTTGCACAATAAAATAAATTTCAGTAAGGAATAATTTGTTTTATTTTTACTAAAAAGATTCTTTCAATTAATGTTAATGATCACAAAGTACTTAAATAAAATGAGTATATGATAGATCTAAGTATGTTAGAAAGCTTTTAATTAAGAAAAGAGATCTAGCAAACATAAAAATAATTTCAGCATAATAATTTATTTTTAAATGCTTAAAAATATACTTCTAAAATAGATCTAAGAATAAATGATCTTTCAAAATAAGACTAATGAAGAAATATTTCAAGAAACCAAAATAAATTTGTAGGAAGTTAAAATTTTCAAAGAAGTTGAAATAAATCCTACAAACTATCACAAGAGTTTATCACAAAAAAATGATTGAGAAACTTTGATTTGAAAAATAATGTTCAAAGACTAATCCACCAAAAAGTATAAATTAGAAAGAATAAATAGATGATGAAAATAGCATGAACAACTAAAGAGGATTAAAATCAAGAAAATAAACTCAAGTAATGCTTAGTTGAAGATGTTGAAGCTTCCAAACCAAGAATTTGATCTTGCAATATTTGGAAAACACTTGGAATTAAAAAAAATTTTTTCTTTTTCTAGGATTTTGAATTTTGAATGAGGAATGCTTTCATGAAGAGAATGAGGGCTATTTGACAGAAGATTATATTTTAAAATATATCATGCAAATCTCATGTTATCATCTAATAATTTAATATTCAAATAAAAATATAATTTATATTAAATAAATATTAAATTTAGAAGCCAAAATTTGGCATTACACATGGGTAAGTCAAAAGTAATTAAATATGACTCTTAATATATTCAAAGCATGTAGCATGCATTCATTATAAAAATCAACTAATGTTTAGAAAATCATAATAAATTCAATTTTAATCAAAAGTGGGTCATGCAACCTCTTAAATTAAAGGAAAAAAATCCAAAGAATCCATTGGAGATGAAATCATATATGAATTCTTTGATTAGAAAATGACTTTGGCTAAAATATAAAATTTTATATATTTTAGTTAATTTTGACATGTGACATTTAAAAATTATGATATAATTTATATATGATCATAAATATGTTAGTTATCTTATAACCAAGAAATTAAATTAAAATACTATATTAAGTAAATAAAATAATTATACTTAATAGTCATTATCATTTATTATTTTGACAATTCAAATGCTATGTATGAAACATATAATTGAATGTTAATTAGATAGAGATTTATATAAATTAATCTCATTAAAATAATATGTTAAGTTGTGAGCAAATTGATTCATGTCAATGAACTCATATGAATAGTCATATAACCCAAAATATTATATCTTGAGTTTCACATTATCCTTTTCATTCTCTTCTTTCCTCTAATTTTATGTATAGATATGTAATTAGCAATTGATATATCTGAAACACATAAAAATATTCATTAAAACATCCAAGCATTTGTTTGTTATCATCAAAATTAATCGAATTGAACATGAGGCTAATTAAGCCAACAATACCTTCATTTTGACTCTACATAATTTTTCGATTGTGAGGCTTACACCTCAAAATGCCTTGAGATTTATGCCTCACATCATGGACATAAAATGCCTCAATACCCAATTGGTTAATTTTAAAATTTGGAGTGCTCTTTTGATTAAGGGAGGTAATGAATTGTAAAGGCTTGTCTTGATAGAAAGGCTCAATTCCCAATCTTATTTTATACCTTTGATGTGTAGGGTGGAGTCATTTTACATTCACATCAATCCACCTCATGAGACTAGAGTTTTCTAGCCAATCACTTTGAAGATTCTTGTAGAACTCTTTTTTTCTTAGGAAATGTAAAGTATTATTATGAATTATGGTTAGTTCAAATAAATAGAAAGTTTAAACACTAACTTATGGTAGTAAGTAAATAAGTGCATTCGATGAATAGCTTATTTTTTGGTTTGTATATGGACTATTTATGCTCATTTATTTACATAATTGAATAAACTTGAATAAAATTTTAAAAGCATATCATATAAATGAACAAATTTGAGCAAGCAATCGTTTGCCTATTTATATTTGTGAACATCTTAATTTTTTATTTTAAAACTCGCCAATAACTCAATCAAATGTTCTTTTAATAATGGCTTAATTACTTATTTGATGAATAATTTTATGATCCTGTGTCACATTTTTATATCTTATGCACTTAAAAATTATTTATATTATTAGAAATATATGTATGATGAAAAATATCAAATAAATAACTAGATATGTAGATTTAAACAATCTTATTAACATTTAATTTCACCAAAAAACTTAAATAATTTCTAGCGATATATGCCAATTTTAATTAAAAATCTATGAACACAATCATATCTAGTAGTTGAGTTATATATTTAAATTGTTATCACTAAACATAAAATTATTTTAGATCGATCAAAGTTTGATTATGATTTGAACTCGATAAAAAAACTAATTAATATATTTGAACATGATTTTAAAATTTAGGTCATATTCAAGCTTGGCTTGAATTGGATAAGAAAATAAATGAATGGAGTTGAATTAAGTAGTACTTAGCTCAACTCGGTTCATTTATAGCCCTAATGAAAATCTCCATCTAAAAGTAACTAATGCTTAAGCTTCAAATGAGCATGTATAAAAGTGTCTACTTATTTCACTGTCTAGATTTTTTCTAATATTTTTTATATTTGTAAGCTTATCCCATCAACTTTTTTTTTGAATAGGTTAATACATAATTTCAAGTTGTTTTTAGGAAATTTTGTGTATTTATAAAAACAACATTCTAGTGCTTGAATTTGCAATAATATCACTCAAATCTTAGCACATTAGTTCTACTAATTTTCATTCTCAATGATTTCCTCACACAAATACATCTGTTTTTTTTAGTTTATATTAAATGCTAGATTTTAGTGCTATAAATAAGGAAGTTTTAATATTATGTACGCAAATCAATCTTTATTATTTTATTAATTATAAACCTCTTTCATCTAAGCTAGATAAAAATGATTGTAGAATGTAGTGCATAATTTAAAGGATTAATACTTCATGCTACACCATTTACCAGTATTTTTAATATCTTACAAAGTGCAAATTAAATTATAACATATGTACAATACATGTACGTCATTCACTCACAAAACTTATTGACTATGATTTACGTGGAATAACCCAAACAACCAATTTTTATACACATTATTTATATAAACTAAACTGCATTTTATAATTTCTTGAATTCTTTTTGTATCTTTATAGTAGTGCTATGCATGTTTAGTTAAATTGCTCATGCCTTATTTTATTTTGGTATTTTGCTTGTTCTATGTATGACGTTTTGCCCAACCAAAAATGATCAATTTCCTTATTTTATTTTATTTATTGTTCTTGTTGATATATGGAGAGTTTAAGCTTAAGTTATAAAGCTGCTACTAGAGCTATTATGCTATGTGGGTTTGAGTTTGGATGATAATGAAGTCACTAATAATTGTTGACCTCCATATATGTGTCATAAGTCATGTCAAGTCCACAAGTTGAATTCATGGACGGAAGTACAAACGCAAATCGAGGCTCAAAATAAACACGCGTCATGAAAATATAAAAACGACCTTCGATCGACGAACGGACTTCACCATCGCGATCAAAACGTCGAAATTGATCAATATATAAGTATTGCATAATCTAAAGAGCAACCGATTGTGCAAGTAATCAATTATGCTGTGTGGGTCTGAGTTTTGGATGATAATGAAGTCATTGATTATCAAATTGAGTATGCTAAAAATGAAAATATTATGATCATGGTTGATAAAAATGCACAAGGCTTGCAATTCACTTGAAACTCTTCTGATTTTTAAGTTTAATTGGAGTTTTGAGGGATGATACTTGTTTCACTCAAGATTTACTTTGATTTTACTCAACATTCTTTATTTTTATATAGTACATGTAGAAAGTAACACTTGATTCGTTGGTGCTTTGTAGCTCTTGCAAGAGGTTCTAAGTTTTTTCCTTCAATTCATTCTTTGTTTTTTTTTTCAATTTTGAATTGGCTTCTTGAAATTAAATTGATTTTAAGTTGAGTCCAAGACAAGTAAAACTAAATTCAACTCTTTATCAGCCTTATTTAAGATAAATTTAGGATAAAACACAAATTGAATGATTTGGGAATAATTATTAAAAGGTTAATAGGAGAACACTTACTATTAAATAGTACCATCAAAGACGAAGTTTCAACTTCATTTGTCTTTGCAGGCAACAATCCAAGAGTAGTCTTTGACCTCTTTGCTAGTTTAATGTTTGCTCCTCTAATTGTTGAATTGTTATAGTTGTTCTATCCCTGCTATATAATATGTATGCTAATATATCTATTTATGTAATAGATATATTAGTTTATCATGATGTGTTTGAATTCTCTTGTAAATAATGTATTTTAGCATCAACTACATGTTCTTGATAGGCATGGTTTGAACCTAAGTTTCACATTTGGCTTGAATGTTTCCAAAGGTAAAGTCAGTTTTTTGTTCCTAATTTCACCAAACCTGTAGAATTTGCTTGCCGTACATTTTATCGTAATTGAACCTAGTCAACTAGCTTATATCCATATGTGCTAACTCCAAATGCATCTACTATATATAAGCATGGTGATGGTCATGATGAAGGATTTGTGTTTACAATTTGGCTGCTTATGTTGTGAAGTTAGATATTGCATTTGACAACTAGGAGTTTAGATTCACTTCAATACTTTTTTTTTAATTATAATGATAATTGTATTCCTTGAATCTTATCTTTGTTTACTCATGAATTATAGGCTCGAGCAAAATTGCCAGTTAGAACTCATGTACTGAGCCAGCTTGATGTTGTAAGTAGTTGAATGTGCTCTTCTATCTTTATAATGCAACTTCTATTTACTAATTCAACAATTTTGATTAACTTGTTTAAGTTGACATGGTGAGTTCATTGTAAATAAGTTCTTTCTTGTATTCCACTCAAGAAAACTATAGTAGCATAATATTTAGATAGTCAATCCATTTTTAAAATCACATTAAATTTATATAGCGACAGTGCTATTAAATCTGCATCCAAACTTCTTTCACAATATTTAAGTTCACACAACAAATTTTATGATTCATAGAGACCTATTCATTGTAACCTATAATATTATAAGTATTTTCATAACTTTTAATCAGATAATTCTCACACATTCCTCAGATATAAATAAATGTGATGCTCCAGTATCAAATTAAAATTTAATTGATTTATTTTAAATATAGATAATACCTATAAATGAGTAGATGTGTATAAAAAATGTACTAGTACAACATAAAATTTTTAAATATAGTTTAAGACATACCTATAATGACATCGTAAAGAAGTCTTTTTTATTTTTGTGTGAGTGCATAAACCCGATATATTCTAGGTTACATGGGATAGAACTAATGTAGTTGATTCAGTTATCATTTGTCTACCAACAGTCTTTTGAGAAGATTGAACACTTGTCCTAGTATCAATTGATGATTTTTGACCCAAGGTAGGACAAGATTTTGCCATAAATTCTGGTTGATGACACCAAAAGCAAGTATTTGTGCTTAAGAGATACTTTCTTTTATGTGTTTTTTCACATTTTGGGCATATAATAATATTGTTATTGCTAGCAGTATTATTAGACTTAAGCTTCTTCCAATTAGATCCTTCAATTTAAACATTATGCTAAAATTTTGACCTATCATCATTCCTCCTTTTTTGAATCTCTATCCTCCTTTGAGTAGGTTGTAAATCCAACTCTATCCTTCTAACCCTCTCCACTAGTACAGAATAGTCATCAATACCTAGAGGGATCAAGGGCTGCCTGGCTACATCCTTTAGTCCAGATAGAAGCCTATGACATTTCTCTTCTGCATTTGGTATCAACTGAGGTGCATACCTTGAAAGCATTGTGAATTCAGCTTTATACTACATGATAGATTGATCTCATTGTACAACTCTATTGAACTTGTCATGCATTGGTCTCATAGCTGAGAGGGGTACAAATCAATCTCTAAATGGTTTCACAAAATCCTCTCATTAAACAATATTACAAGACCTTCCTTCAAACTTTTCTTGCAGTTGTCCTCGCCACCATCTCTCAACTTCACCCTTAAAAGCAAAAGAAGGTAATACAATTCTTCTTTCTAGAGGGCATGACATACTTTCTAAAATTTTCTCTATCTGCGTCAACCAATTTTCTACTTTTATAGGTCTTCTTGTTCCTGAGAAAAGAGGTGGCACATATCTTGAAATAATTTAAAATATTTGTCCATAGAAACTGCATCACTTCTACTAGCTTAAGTCTGTTGATTTTGTATCATCTGAGTCATTACTTTCATCATTTGAGTAAATACATCTATAACAGGTGAAGGGGGTTACACCAAATTATGGTGCTCAGCAATTTGTGCCTCTCTATTTTCACCTATAGTATCTTCTAGAATTAACTTCATAAGCGTGAGAAGCACAATTTATTTATAACCATTATGCATCAATTAACATAATCATATATAAATCTCTTCATAAAATATATGATCTTCCTAATGGCTCTTTGATTATGATCATAGTCATATCACTAAAAAAAAATCTTGCTCTGATACCACTCTTATCATGACCCTACCCAAAAACTTGGAATGTCAAGGCGGGAACGGACGGTTAGACGGATAATAAAAGAAAAACTTTACTCAACATCTCCAATAAATAGAAAAACTACACAAAAGTCATATAAGAGTCACTACAAATCAAACCACATTTAACAAATTTGTTCACACATATAAAATGTCCACTAACATAAGTTGTAAAACACAATCTAAAATATAAACTAAGATAATACCTATCTCTTAAAGTTCTTCTACGACGGTAAACATAATCCTCTCATCTATCCTCCATCTAGTTAGGAAGGTTGACTAAAAAAAAATATAAACAACTTGCAATTGGATAAAATTTTCAGTGGATAAATTATATTTTTACACAATAGTAAAACAAGAAGGCATAAATAGTGTATATTACAGGTTTTACTATAAACATAAACTTTGAGTAAAAATATGATTCAATAATCCAACATATAAGAGGTAGATGCAAATGAACATTTCTTGAGAATTTTATTTTCTGATTTATAAAACATTATAAGAGTCACCGTCAAAAACCTTTTTTCATAAAGAAACTTTTTTCAATACTCATCAAAAGGATAAGTAATAATTTCCATTAACCATTTTCATTTACTTTTTTAGCTACATTATTGTGTCACCAAGATTAAAGGGGTGAACTCCGCTTTCAGGCATACACATTAATAACATGAAATTTATAAAGCTATATATATATATTAGTCCAAAATAACAAATCAATTAGTTAGATGCGAATAACACGATCTAACATTTAGGCTGTTCATTCAATATGAAGAAAATGAGAAAATAAATCGCAATTTGAAATACAGAGATAATTTATAATTATGTACAAATGCATTCCATCATATAAAAAATAAGTAAATTTTTACCATTAATGTATATTACCCACTTTAGTCTGAAGCTTAGTCTTGAATTTCCTTCCCTTTAAAACTTCTTTCCTTAAGTTGAGTACCTATAAAACAAATATATTAATTATAAAATCTTTAGTGTAAAATTTTTGTTATTTACCTTCCTTCAAGTTTAGTTTATATCATTTATCTGACTTAGTTTTATTAAATTAAATTATCATTTTAATATTATTTTATGTATTTAACTTTTATTAATTTAATGTGAAAATGATTCTTATAGCCTTCACAATATAAAAAAAAAAATAATTGAAATTTTAATTAATCAAGTTCATATAAAATTTAACTATTGAGTATGTAATAATAACTTAAGATATATGAAAAGAGATAGTTTGACAAAATATAAAAATTACTATAAATAAAAGATAAGATTTATATTTAAAAATTAAATTTATGATCCATAAATTAAATATCATTAATTTGTTATCTTTAAAGTATAGATCAAGTAAGATTATAAATATTTTAAGTTATTAAAAAATAAGGTGTTAAAATGGCTTAATATACATAATTTTTTAAATATTTAATATGAGTAAATATACATCATATAATATTTAAAATCATAGAATCATATCTATAAATTTTCAAAGCTCGTTTATCATATTGGCGTCTCTGGCCTTCGCATAACTTCTAATAATTTCAATAATCATTACAGATTATTATTTAGATAATTTCAGAATTTAGAAGTAATTTAAAATCTAAGAGTCAACTTTAAATTTAGAAATTCCTAACCCTCCTCGGTTTGCCCTAAGACCCAAAAGCCCGTTGGCTTTCTAATGTCACACACGCACGCACGGGTCGGTCACTCCCTTCTTCCTCAGCGGAACGCACATGGGAGATTCAAGAGGAGGATGGCTCGGTGGCGGCGACGGCTCACGCACGCAAGGTGAGGCCGACGACGGTTCGATGGCTTGGTGTCAGCGACGGTGAAGCCATCTCGCTCGGCTAGGGCACGCACGGGTAGAGTCTTCCCCTTCTCCTTCTCCCTGTCTCCCTCTCTCGCATTTTTTGAGAGTTTAGTTTCGGCAAACCGAAATTGATGCCTCCCCCCTTCAATTTATCTACGAGCGGCCAATCGACGCGACGGTTTGGAATTTTTTTTTTTTTTCCAGTTATTACATTAGCTACCACATTATTGCTACTTGCATTATCTAATGTAATTGTAGAAATTGTCTTGAAGCTTCCACTCCAACAAACAGCTACAAATAGTATCATATATGTAAGTGCTTATATGAGGTGGTTTTAGCTCAATAAAATTAATAATTATTTTTTTCAACTTCCATGTTTCATCAATGTAATGCATAGTTAAGCATATGTAACCTATAGTTTGATTGGAGATCTAATAATCTGCAGTTAATGACACCCTATAAACATCTTTAAGGTAACATTTTAACTTCTCTTTCTCACATTCATACACTTTCATGTAATAATTTTTTATAGTGTTCCTTGAAATGCTCTCATAGTTTGAATTCAATATTTTTAGCAATATGTTAAATCAAGTATGTTTAGCTATCATGAATGAATATTCATGCATAATTATCATCTTAGCAAAAATATTGGGATCCCACTTTTGTTTCAGCATTAAAAAGCAAAAAAGCTTAATCTCTTCTATCTTTCCTTTAACATATCAATGAGCTATTGACTCTTTTGATCTTATCTTTTCATTTTTTTTTAATGTGTCACAGAAGTTGTGAAGTTGTAGCTATTTTTTATTTATGAAATTTTATCTCACAGTAAATATATTGTAAAAAAGGAACTTCAACTCCTTTGGAATTAGATTTAACAACTATAAGTACTCCCAGATAGTTGTTTTTCTATTCCTATATTTCTTAGTTTATATCCAATACTATTAGTTACAATAAAATGTTCATCAACAAATTTAGAGATATTTTGAATACTATCATCTGTATTTGATAGTGCAATTTATAGTGGTTCGTTAGTTAATATAGATTGGGATTCATCTAATGATGATATTGCCAAAAAAATTAAAAAATAAAAATAATTATCACATGAGATGTGACTAAATTTATGTGCCTAAACTACAGATTAAAAAATATGAACTTATATCAGATCTTGGATAAGAATATTCCACCAATAATCTATTCATAAAGGAATAATAAATCGTACAAAAAAAAATATCTACAATAACAACAAATCAAATTGACAATTACTTTCAACTACAAAAATTATCTATGGATATATATCACAAATTGTACAATTAGCATCTATTTATATGAAAATTAATTCATATTGCCAAATATAACTAATTAGTCATTATGGAAAAATATAGCATAGAATAAACAATCAATCTTACTATTAACCTAAAATAAAATTTGCAATGAACCTTAATCAACAAAAATTGTGTTTGCTTAGACAAATCTTTCCCTATACCCTCAAAACAATTAATTGAAAAAGATCAAATATAAATCTCATTAGGTTAAAATCAAGCTAAATAAATAAACAGTAAAAAAAATATCATCTCGGAAAATATTCAAAAACTATTGCATAAAAATATTAAACATTAAATCAAATATAAGTTTATAAGAAACTGCTAAATATCTCATCTAAACAATCTTACATAAACTATTAAATTAGTGACCCGAATTTTTATGGGTCCTAATCACCTTGGTAGAAAAGTACAAAAAAATGGATTAAAATCTTTTACTGTTGAATTGAATTTATTATAGCGATTAGATTGTAATCTGTATACTCTTATTTTAATTGGAAAGTATAATCACATATATCGAGAGCTTCTACCGTTGAATTGATTTCATTATGCCTTTTAAATTGTTATCTATGTGCTCTTACATTATTAGTTCTTTTTAAGTATTTCTTTATAAGGAGTTATGCAGAATTCTATAAATATCTCTTAACTTTGTACAAGAAACAAAACCCCTTCTTTGTGAGATTTGTAGTAAAAGTGTGGGATTTATTTTTGGTCTTTAAGAGAGTACTTTTGGGTTCGTTCTTGACTCGTTACTTCTCTCTTTGTAATTTCTTTTTAATTAGTGTATTCTTCTTCTTTACTCGTGATTTTTACTCTTTCTAAGGGGTTTTCCACATAAAACCTGGTGTGTGCTTTCTGTATTCGTACTTTTCTAGTGTATCACTTCTTAGTTGTATCGCCAAGAAGTTTTGTTCGTAATCCTGATTGAGTTTCCGCTGCCTCATTTTCTAACATAAGCATTATCTCATCTCTAAAATTATTGAAAGAAAATTTTATAATAAAAATATTAAACATTAGATCAAACATAAGTCTATAATAAACCACAAAAGAATAAATCTCAAACCCTAAACATCTCATCTAAATAAAGGTGTCGAAACATTACCAAAGTTAAATAAAAAAATCCCAACAAATCATATTTTGAGATTAAAGACTCAAATCCGAGAGCCAAACCTACAAAGGCAAGAGACGAGACTTGAGGGAGAAAGATGAGAGATGAGAGAGGTCCAATCCACAGCAGTTGTACTATTAGCAAATCTTAGCGTTGCCTTAAAGTAAGAAAGTTTTAGAACATAAAACCATAGAGCAAACTGAAAGGAGGAAGGAAAAGTAAGGATTGACAAGCAATCAATCAAGCTCAAAGAGAAAAGTAAAATAAAGCCCTAAAAGCAACCCAAAAACTTGAATCATACAAAAGCACTCATCAAGAGTCCAAAACTCCACCTTTAATCCATTTCCAAACATAAAATAGAAAATAGAATGAGCTAATAAAATAGACTCGAAATAGGAGGTAAGAAGAATAAGAGATCAGAGAAGAGAGACTCATATTAGAGAGATGAGCCACGACCAAAAGGGGCGAGCTCTCCTCTATGAGCAAGAGAGGTGAAGGACGATCGAATGAGAACTACCAACGAGGCGACAATGACGATGAAAACAAATGAAACCCTTATGACTAGGGCTAAGAATCACGAATGAGGGAAAAAGAGGCAGTTGCCAAACGAAGAAGCTAGGGATAGGATTTAGGTTTTATTTCATTGATGGGTGATTTTTCCAATTGATTCAAATCAAATGGTTGAGATTAATTCATTGATTATTACAATTTTTTATTTTTTAGTTAGAATTTTTTTAACAAAATAAATCTTATTTAAATAGAATTTCTATTAGTAATCAAATTATATATATATATATATATATATATATATATATATATATATATATATATATATATATATATATATATATATATATATATATATATATATATATATATATATATATATATATATATATATATATATATATATATATATATATAATTTAAAGTTATTTAATTATTTTAGTCAAAAAATGAGTCAACACTCAACAAGTCATTGTTAAGTTTATAAATTGAGCTCAAAATAACTGTTCGTGTTCAACTCAGTTAATTAACGAAATAATTGAACACGAGCCACTTAGCGAGCCAAACACGAGCTATTTGGGAATAACAAATTTTTTTTATAACCCTAAGTGCAATAAACAATTCAGTTAGATGACCAAAACCAAGGATACAAAATATTTTTTAAATAAAAGACTTTGAACCAAATAATATACATAAAATGTTGCTAAAATCAAATAGTAAAATATCAATTTTCATTCTAGGGATAAAGCACAAGAGAAAAAAACTTTAAATAAAATAGTTATAATGATGGAATATCCAAATTTTTTGGGCTGAAGTGCTACAATAGAAATTTTTTTGAGTGGAATACAAGAAAGAACATATTTACAATGAACTCACCATGTCAGCTTAAACAAGTAAATCAAAATTGTTGACTTAGTAAATAGAAGTTGCATTATAAAGATAGAAGAGCGCATTCAACTACTTACAACATCAACTGGCTCAGGTACATGAGTTCTAACTTGGCAATTTTGGTCTGAGCCTATAATTCATGAGTAAACAAAGATAAGATTCAAGGAATACAATTATCAGCCTATAATTAAAAAAAAGTATTGAAGTGATTCTAAACTCCTAGTTGTCAAATGCAATATCTAACTTCACAAATATAACATAAGCAGCCCTGTCGTAAACACAAATCCTTCATCATGACCATCACCACCATGCTTATATATAACAAGTAGATGCATTTGGAGTTAGCACATATGGATGTAAACTTGTTGACTAGGCTCAATTCTGATGAAATGTACGGGCAAGCAAATTCTACAGAGGCTGATAAAATCAGGAACAAAACTGACTTTGCACTGAAACCGATTCAAGCCAAATTGTGAGACTTAGGTTCAAACCATGCCTATCAAGAACATGTAGTTGATGCTAAAATACATTGTTTATAAGAGAATTCACATTATCATGATAAACTAATATATCTATTACATAAATAGATATATTAGCATACATATTATATAGCAGGGATAGAACAACTATAACAACTCAACAATTAGAGGAGCAAATATTAAACTAGCAAAGTGGTCAAAGACTACTCTTGGATTGTTGCCTGCAAAGACAAATGAAGTTGAAACTTCGTCTTTGATGGTACTATTTAATAGTAAGTGTTCTCCTATTAACCTTTTAATAATTATTCCCAAATCATTCAATTTGTGTTTTATCCTAAATTTATCTTAAATAAGGCTGATAAAGAGTTGAATTTAGTTTTACTTGTCTTGGACTCAACTTAAAATCAATTTAATTTCAAGACAAGCCAATTCAAAATTGAAAAAAAAAACAAAAGAATGAATTGAAGGGAAAAAACTTAGAACCTCTTGCAAGAGCTACAAAGCACCAACGAATCAAGTGTTACTTTCTACATGTACTATAAAATAAACAATGTTGAGTAAAATCAAAGTAAATCTTGAGTGAAACAATATCATCCCTCAAACTCCAATTAAACTTAAAATCAAAGAGTTTCAAGTGAATTGCAAGCCTTGTGCAATTTTATCACCCATGATCATAATATTTTCATTTTTAGCATACTCAATTTGATAATCAATGACTTCTATCCCATAATCAGAACTTATAGAATACATAGTCTCGAGTTTATGCACTCACACAATAAGAAATAAAAGATTCGCCTGACGTCATTATAGGTATGTCTTAATCTAAACTAGCATTGCTAAAATTTTATGTTGTACTAGTATATTTTTTATACACATCTACTCATTTATAGGTATTAACTCTATTTAAAATAAATCAATTAAATTTTAATTTGATACTGGAGCATCACATTTATTTATATCTGAGGAATGTGTGAGAATTATTTGATTAAAAGTTATGAAAATACTTATAATATTATTAGTTGCAATGCCAAATGGGTCTCATATGAATGCTATAAAATTTTGTTGTGTGAACTTAAATATTGTGAAAGAAGTTTGGATGAAGATTTAATAGCACTGACGTTATATAAATTTAATGTGATTTTAAGAATGGATTGACTATCTAAATTATGCTTCATGATTGTGGCATGAGCACAAGATAACAATTTAAAACTATAATGAAATCAATCCAATGGTAGAAGCCCTCAATCTATTTATACTTCCAATTAAAATAAGAATACTGATTACAATCCCAATGGCTATAATAAATTCAATTCAATAAAGGATTTTAATCCATTTTTTTGTACTTTTCTACTAAGGTGATTAGGACCCACAAAAATTCTGGTCACTAATTTAATAGTTTATGTAAGTTTGTTTAGATGAGATGTTTAGCAGTTTATTATAAACTTATATTTGATTTAATGTTTAATATTTTTATGTAATAGTTTTTGAATATTTTCAGAGATGATATTTTTTTTAATGTTTACTTATTTAGCTCAATGTTAACCTAATGAGATTTATATTTGATCTTTTTCAATTAATTATTTTGAGGGTATAGGGAAAGATATGTCTAAGCAAACACAATTTTTTGTTGATCAAGGTTCATTGCAAATTTTATTTTATGTTAATAGTAAGATTGATTGTTTATTCATGCTTTTATTTTTTCATGACTAATTAGTTATATTTTGATATGAATTAATTTTCATATAAATAGATGCTAATTGTATAATTTGTGATATATATACCTATAGATAATTTTTGTAGTTGAAGGTAATTGTCAATTTGATTTGTTGTTGTATATTTTTTTTGTGTATGATTTGTTATTCCTTTATGATTAGATTATTGGTGGAATATTCTTATCCAAGATCAAATAAGTTCATATTTTTTAATCGTAGTTTAGGCATGAATTTAGTCACATCTCATGTGATAATTATTATTTTTAGTATTTTTTGCAATATCATCATTGAATCTCTAATCTACATCAACTAACGAAGTCAGCGGTTACTAAGAAATCTGATAATAGTATTCAAAATATTTCAATTTGTTGATGAACATTTTATTGTAACTAACAATATCATACAAACTAAGAAAATATAGGAGTGCTTGGTTTAATCTTAAAGAATTAAGTTCCTTTTTTTTAATGTATTTACTATAAATTAAACTTTTATAAATAAAAAAATAGCTAAATCTTCTGACACATTAAAAAAATGTGAAAAGATAAGATCAAAAGAGTCAATAGCTCATTGATATGTTAGAGGAAAGATAGAAGAGATTAAAACCTTTCTTTAAACAAATGGGATCCCAATATTTTATGATCAAAAAATTACAATCAATAACTAATCGAGAGGTAATTGCTAGATGATAATTATCCATGAATATCCATTCATGATAGCTTATGATTTAACATATTGTTAAAAATATTGAGTTCAACTATGAGAGCATTTTAAGGAATACTATAAAAAATTATTACATGAAAGTGTATGAGTGTGAGAAAGAGAAGTTAAAATGTTACCTTAAATGTTTATATGTCGTCTCTTATTAGATCTCCAATCAAACTATAAACACATATGCTTAACTATGCATTACATTGATGAAACATGAAAGTTAAAAAAAAAATTAATTTTATTGAGCTAAAATAACCTCATATAAGCACTTACATATATGATACTATTTGTGGTTGGATGCTTCAAGACAGTTTCTACAATCACTTTAGATAATGCAAGTACAACAACAACAACAACAATAGCCCAATCTCTTAGACATCCGGAAAAAAAAAAAGAAATTTCATAATGTGACGGTTAGCCAGAAAGGAAAAAAAGGGATCAAAGGGAGGCTGGTTTGACAAACCAAACTCTCAAACACGAGAGAGGAGAAGGGAAAGGAGAGGAAAGAAGACTCCACCTTGTGCCTACTAGACGTCGATGAGAAGGAAAGGAGGAAAAGTGTCGTGAAGAAAAGAGAGGCGAGAATAGAGAGAGAAACTTCGTCTTAAAAAGCGTGCTTTGTGAAAGAGGAATATGGTTAGGAAGAAGGAGAGAGAGTCGAAGGCTTAACTTAAGCAAAAGAATATCTGAGTAAATGATTTATTTAGTTATATGTTTAATTAGAAAATGATTTTAATGTTATTAACTTTGATTTTAATTTTTATTAATTTAGGGTTTATAAATTGAAGAATTACAGATTTAAGCAAGAAATGTAAAATTGGGAATATGTGGGATGAATCTAAGATTAATTAAGTGTTAAACCCATTTCTGAAAAATAATTTCAAATGTAATAAAATTTTAAACATATGCTAGTATATGTAAGGAGGTTGAAGTATTGATTAAATTAATATTTGATTTTATAGGAATTTCAATTAAGGAAGAGCGTTAAAGGAAAGAGATTGAGAAAGCTATGAGTTAAAAGTAATTATATTCTTACATTTATGGTAAAAATATCTAATTTCTTATGATGAAAATGCGTATTCATATGATTATGACTTTTTTCATGCGAGTTGTGATTATTTTTCGCTTTCTTTTGTAAAGCGTGATGTAACTTCGTTTCGCATGTTGGATAATAACATTGAATCTTTGAATCATATTGCCGTTATCATTTATAAAGTTCTTGATTCTTGTTAATCATGAATTAATGTCCATAGTGGTATAATTGTATCTTATGAATGTGTATGTTGAAAGGAGTTCACCCCACTTATAGTTTGGGGCTTTGATATGCGTGTCAAAAAAATGATTGCCAATGAAATTGCAAATGCAATAATGGTAATAGATACTTGTTCTTTGAATGAGTATTTGATGGTGACTCTTGGAAGGATGATAAAAGTAAAAAAGTAAAAGTTTATATGATAAATGTTTATGTATACAGTATACTCTTGATAAATGTTTATGTATCTGCTATCTTCTTGATAAATGTTTATGTATCACTACTCTCCATAGGTTTGATTGTTTGAGCATATTTCTTTTATGTAAATGACGGCAGCATCATCTAGTTCTTTCTTCTTGTTTACTATAGTGTAATAGCATAATTGACCTACTGAATTATATTCATTTGTTAGTTGCTTAATCTTTTTTACTAATTAAATGGCGATAGAAGGAAAGTCATGTTTTCTGCATAGAGGACTTGAGGAGATAGGTAATTATGTAATGTTGAGTTATGTTTAAAATGTGTTTTCTCCTGAACTTTGTTAGACTATTTATGTATGGACAAATTGTATAATTATTTATGGTTTGTAGTGACTCTTTTATGATTGGAGATTGGATATTTTATTTATGATTGAAAATGTTATTTTTATTTTATCCGTCAGCCGATCATTCCCTTGGTATTCCAAGCTCGGTAGGTGAAGAGTGGTATCAGAGCGAGATTTGCATGTGATTATATTTAGGGATATAAGTATGATCATAATCAAAGAGCCATTAGGAAGATGATAAATTTTATGAAGAGATTTGATGTGATTTTAGGAATGGATTGACTATCTAAACATTATCTTACTATATAGATTGTTGTAAAAGATAATCAAATTCAATATTCACGGAAAAGAAGAATTCAAATTGTGGGGCATAAAGGAGTATTAATTATGATGATGTCTTGCTTAAAAGTTTAAAGATCTTAGCAAAAGGCTATGAAGGTTTCTTGCTCAAATTATTGATGTTACTAAAGAGGTAAAGATAGATGATGTCAGTAGTAAAGAGTATCAAGTCTTTTAGATGATTTACGGGTTTACCTCCGAGAGATAGATTTCTATTGATTTAATTCAATGCAAACACAGCAAAAGTACCATATAGAATGGATTAAAGAATTACAAGAGTTGAAGAATCATAAGAATTGTTAGAGAAGGGATTTATCGGGCCTAGTCTCCTTGGGGAGCTGTATTATTTGTGAAGAAAGATGGGAGCTTAATGTATCGATTATAGAGAGCTTAATAAACTCACATTGAAGAATAAATATCCTTGCCAAGAATTGATGATCTCTTTGACCAACTAGAAGGAGCTTGATTTTCAAAGATTGATTTAAGATCGGTTATCATCGGTTGAGAATCAAAGAAGAAGATATACCAAAGGCGCATTGATCTGGTATATGGGTATGAGTTTGTGGTGATGCCTTTTGGCTTAACAAATGCTCCGGCTGTATTTATGGATCTCATGAATAGAATCTTTAAACTATTTTTAGATTCATTTGTGATTGTATTCATAGATGATATTCTAATTTATTTCAGAGATGAAGCAGCTCATATAAATCATCTTCATAATATTTTACAAACTCAGAAAGGAAATGAATTATATGCAAAATTTTCAAAGTGTGAATTTTGGCTAACTAGCATCATATTCTTGGCACACATGATTAGTAGTGAAGGGGTTTTGATGGATCGAGTAAAGTCGAGATAAATGAAGGCACTTGTCATGAAGTCGAAGTTTCTTAGGATTGGCGAGGATATTATGAGATTGTTGAAGGGTTTTCATATTGCTCAGACTAACTTCAGTCAAATTTGAATGGTGGTCGGTGTGAGGCTTTTAAAATTGAAGAATTGTTTAATTGTGTATTAACTATTCCATCGGATGAAGGATTTCAAATTTATAGTGATGCATCATTAAGAGGCTTGGGATGTGTACTTATGCGAATGGAAGAGTGATTGCTTATCTTGAGGCAATTGAAAAATCATGAAAAGAATTATCCAACCCATGATCTAGAGCTAGCGGATGGTATTTGCATTAAAATTTGGAGGCATTATTTATATAGGTGTGAAGTTTTCCTGATCATCAAAGCTTGAAATATATCTTTACTCAGAAGGAGCTAAATTTAAGGCAAAGAGATGGTTGGAACTCATTAAAGATTATGATTTGGATATTCAATATCATCCAGGGAGAAAAATGTAGTTGTTGATGCTTTAAGTAGAAAAAAACAGTAGTATTTATTGGTTGATCTCTCAGCGAGATTGATTAAAGATTTAGAAAAATTAGAAATTTCAATTATTAAATCTATAGATGATCATGTTTTATTGTTAAATCAAATGGTTATACAATCAAATTTGAAAGACAGAATACGAGATGCTTTACCTCAAGATGATGACTTTCAGAAAATTTTAGATTTGGTAAAAGTAGGCATATAGAAGATTTTGAAATCGATGAAGAGGGATTATTGAAGTATCATGGTAGGGTTTGCATTCCAAATGTTGGAGATTTGAGGAAAGATATCTTACATGAAGCATCATTCTAATTATACAATTCATTCAGAATGCAAAATGTATCGATCTTAAGAAATATTTTGGTGGCCGAATGAAAAGAAGTGTATTTTGTTTATAAATGTCAATCATGTTAAGATGGTTAAAGGCGAACATCGAAGCCAAGTGGACTTTTACGACCTCGATGAAATGGGATGATATTGCTATGGATTTTGTTGTTGGCTTACCAGATCGAAAAGGATCCGATCTTATTTGGGTTATTATTGATAGGTTGACTAAATCACACTTTATATCACATCAATGTCGATCTATTGAAAAAGGAAATATGTTGATGAAATTGTGAAGTTACATGTGTGCCAAAATCTATAGTATCGTCGGGATGGCGATTTACATCTGTGGAGAAAAATTCAAGAAGCTTTAGATGAAAATTTACACTTGCATTTCATCCTGATGGCGGTCGAAAGAACAATTCAAACAAAGATTTGCTTAGACTTTGTAACCTTAATTTTGGAGGAAATTGGGAAATTCATTTGCTTTGATTGAGTTTGCTTACAACAATAGCTTTCAAGCAAGTATTGGTATGACTCCCTATGAAGCATTGTATGGAAGGAAATGCAGAACACCGCTTTGTTGGGTGGAGACGGGTGAAAGAAGAATCATTGGTGCAGATGTAGTAGATGAAGCCACTGAAAAGATCCGATTGATCGTGATAGATTAAAAGCTGTTCAAGATAGACAGAGGAAATATTATGATGCTAAACATCGGCCAGAGTTTGAAGTGGGAGAATTTGTATTTCTTAAAATTCCATGAAAGGTATAAAAGCGATTTGGCAAAGTTGGAAAGTTGAGCCACGTATATTGGTCCATATGAAATCTTGGAAAGAATTGGGAAAGTGGCTTATAGGCTGGCTTTACCTTCTCACATGCAAGGAGTGCACAATGTGTTTCATATTTCTCTTCTGCGAAAATATATTACTGATGAAGCCAACAAGATTATTGCTGATCATATTGATATTCAACATGATCTCACATTTGTGGAGGAGCGAGAAGAATTATAGATTATGATGTCAATCATCGAATAGGAAATTCCATTTGTCCGTGTCTTGTGGAAACATGGATCGATCGAGAAACTACGTGGGAGAAGAATCAAATCGAAAACTTTATCCTCAATTGTTTAATTAAAGGTATGTTCATTTTATTAATGTCATTTAAATTTTAGGATAAATTTTATAAGAAGAGATTAATAAAGAAGACAAATTCATGCCATGTGGTTATGAGGAAAAAAAGGGATCAAAGGGAGGTGCGGTTCGAAAATAAACTCAACTCAGAGAGGAGAAAGAGAGGAAGACTACCTTGCATGCGTGCTGATGTCAAAGGAGAAGAAAATTTTGAAGGTGTCGTCAATAGGAAGAAGAGGAGAGCGCCGATGATGAGAGGAGAAAGAGCCTCTGAAGCGAGTCTTTCATGAAAAGGAGGAGAAAAAAATCGCGAGGAAGAGAGTGAAGGCTTTACTTAGGGCAAAGCAGAGAATATCTGAGGTAAGTAAATGATTTATTTAATTTATATGTTTAATTAGAAATTGATTTTAATGTTATTAACTTTGATTTTAATGCTATTTCAAGTTAATTTAGGGTTTATAAATTGACTTAGGTATAGATTTAGCGAAATGTAAATTGGGAATATGTTGGATGAATCAGTTAAGTAATTGTTAAATTCACATAGAAAAAAATATTTTAAATGTAATAAAATCTTAAACTTATCTAAAATTTATATGTAAGGAGGTTAAGAGATGATTAAATTAATATTTGATTTTATAGAATTTCAATTAAGGAAGGAAGCGTTAAAGGAAAGGAGATTGAGGAAACTACAAGTTAAAGTGTAATTATGTTCTTACATTTATGGTAAAAAATCTAATTTCTTATGATGAAACGCATGTTCATATGATTATGACTTTTTTTAAATACTGGTTGTGATGATTTTTTCGTTTCTTTCTTAAGCATGATGACTACTTATTTTTTCATGTTGGATAATAACGAATCTTAGATCATATTGTACATTATCATTTTATAAAGTTCATTAATTTCTTGTTAATCATGAATTAATGTATGATAATTATAATTGTATGAATGTGTATGTTAAAGCGGAGTTATTATGAATGCTTGGGGCCTTGATGTACACGTAAAATGATTAAGATGATAAAATTGACAAATAATTCAAAATGATGAAATTGGCAAATATAAATAATTAATAGATCTTTGAATGAGTATTTCGACGGTGACTCTTGGAAGGATGATAAAAGTAAAAGTAAAAGTTTATATGATAAATGTTTATGTATACTACGATATATCTTCTTGATAAATGTTTATGTATCTCGACCTCATATCTTGATAAATGTTTATGTATACTCTCTCGTAGGTTTGATTGTTTGAGCATATTTCTTTTATATAGCGATGTGGCATATCTTGGTTCTTTCTTCTTGTTTCTTATAGTGTAATAGCATAATTGACCTGAATTATATATTCGTTAGTTGCTTAATCTTTTTTGGTAATCTCTTAATTAAATGGTGATAGAAGGGAAAGTCGTTTTCATGATAGAGGGACGAGATAGGTAATTATGTTATGTAATGTTGAGTTATGTTTAAAAATGTATTTTCTGAACTTTATTAGAATATTTATGTATGGACAAATTGTATAATTATTTGTGGTTTGTAGTGGCTCTTTATGATTGAAGATTGGAGATTTTATTTATGATTGGAAATGTTTTATTTTATCCGTCATGATCATTCGCCTTGGTATTCCAAGCTAGGAGTCGTGACAAATCTTGTGGGGTTTTCATGAATCTATCTATTGTCCTCTTTATTATGTATTTTTTAAATCATATACTAGATCATTTTTTTTGTACATCTTAGAAGTCTTTATTTTTTTCTTGGAAGATGTTCTACTCTGTTCATGGATACACTTTATGTAAAACCATAAGTCGTTCTAATCTTATCTAATTAGCACTAAGAATATCTCATTTTGCATTCTATCTCTAGAGTAAAGCCACTCACCACAAGCATCCTCATCTGTAACATAGCAGTTATGCTTCTCTTTTTTTGTCATTATGCACCATAGTCATTGTCTTAATAAATCTTATAAAATTTTTTCTTAGTTTAAGTGGAACTTTTCTATCACATAATGAGATGCATTCCTGACCATCCAACTTGAATTCTACTAATAACATCTCCATATTTCACCATCATTTTGAACAATAGAGCCTAAATATCTAAATGCTCTTATTAATGACTTGTTATGTTTATGAACTCTAGAACTTCACAACTAAATTACACTCTCATATATTAGGTTTAGATCTACTTAACGGCCTTTAGACTGGTTGACCTCCATAATTCAAGTTTCTTGACTCCTCTAGTCTTATCGAAGAATGTCATCGGAAAAGCATACACCAGGTACATCTTCTTGTACATGCACATATCCATAACTAAAGTAAAAGATAAGGCTTAATCCTTGATGTAATCCAAGCGAAATAGGAAAATATTTTGCCAATCCTCCTTTGTATTTGGACCCAAAATGTCTCAGTATACATATCTTGTGAATATAACCAATATTAACTCTTTTGTTAGAACTCTCCAAAAATATCTCTTGAAACTTTATCATTTTTCTAATCAATAAATATCATATGTAGATCCTCCTTACTTTCTCTATGCTTCTCCATCAAATCCCTTAACAAATGTATAATCCATAGTAGATCTATAGCATGAAACCAAAGCGATTGTGAGAAATTTTATCACATCTAACCTATGCTCAATTATTCTCTCCCATAATTTTTTAATGTATGGCATTAACTTAATTCTCATAATTTGCACTCTTGTGCATCACCTTTATTCTTAAATATAGGAACCAATAAACTCTTTTCTCTCTCGATCTTTTAGTCTTTAAAATAACATTAAAAATTTATAAAGAAATTCCTTGATCTAAACATTTTCATACATTGGAATATTATTTCCTCTTGTTTTCCACATTTCATTTTTCTAAAGCTTCACTTAATGATTTACTAATCTGATAAAATAAAATTCTCTATTTTTTTTTGTTTAAGGTTGCTATCATATTTTAGATCATTCATTGAAAAGTTTATCAAAATACCTATCCACTTATTTTCATATCTTTTCTAAAAGCATTTTATTATTTTCATCCTTAATACACCTATGACTCTTTTTTTTGGTTGTTCTTATCTACATTTTTCACCTTCTTTTGTCTAATTGTATAAATCACTAAAGTTAAATTTTTTTTGCATCGTATATTATTTTTTTTAGAATCTATAAACTTTATATATTTCAATTTTAGAGTTTTTACATAAATCAAGTTTATAACAATCTTCTTATTTTTTATCTTTCTTGTGACTCACATTATTTTTATTAAAAGAAGTTTTCCTTTTGATTCTGAGTACATATTTAAAACTTGAATTTCACTATATTTTTCCATAATGTTAGCTTCTATGAACATCAAATTAATCTCTTGCTGTTAAAATATTTTATTTGTGTTCTTTTTAATCAATTCTAGAATAATAATTTGGTTTATTTTCTCTTAAAACCTTTCATCTTAAAATCAAAGCTAAATCGATGTTGGGTCTTAAATTTTTACTTGGAATGACTTTCTGATCTATAAATTGATCTATTTTTCATGTAATCAATCACAATGTTTTCTTGATCTATTTTTATAGTAATAATATATTCGTCTTCTTTTCTTAAATAAAATGTTTAATTATAAATCATGTATTGTAATCTAAATATAGTCTTCCTTGTTCATAGTCACCAAATCCGTAACTATGTGAATACTTTAAAATCTACTCTATACACATGTCATTTAAATCTCCATAAATACTCTTCAGGTATCTTTTATATTAATTCTAATTCTTCCAAATTTTAACTTAAACTACTTGAGGAGAATGACACATACATTGATAATCTTAAGATTAATAATCTTTAAAGCTATAATCTATCTATAATAATATGACATTATCCTTCAAACTTTATCTATAATCACACTATTACACCTTAGTTGACTTTACGAATACAGTTTAAAAAACTAATTCATCTCTTTGGCCTTCTAAATTTAGTTTACATAAAATATTTATCTTTCTATGAACTATATCTATTAATTCCATTAATTTACAGAGTACTTATATTCAAATCAATCTAATTTGGTTTTAATGGACTAACTTCTTTGCGCATCATCATAATGTAAACCTTGCTTAATTTTGCCATTGACTCACAACACATTTTTTTATATTCAAAATTCAACGTGCTTTGAGCATAAGCATTAACATAATGATTTAAAGGATTCATCATGATTATTTCATAGCATTTTGTTTCAACTACGACCCTCACTTTTCACATCGACTTGGGATATGTAATTAATAATGCAAGTTGAAAAAAAAAAATCCAAATCGTCGACTTATTAGATAAATTGAGCGCATGTTGCAGAATAAAAAAATGTGAAGAGGGAGGAGAAAGACTACCATGTATAAACAGACTTCATATAAAATTTAATCTCTTGAGTGTAGCGTAGAATCCTCTCTTGAGTCTCCCATTTTTGAGGAAGAAGGGGACTGAGTGATTGCATGACATTAGAAAACCACTTTTTTTGGGTCTTAAAAATAAATAAGGTAAGGATTTAGGAATTTCTAAATTTAAAATTGACTCTTAGATTTTAAATTATTTATAAATGAAATATCTAAATAATTCTGTAATGATTGAAATTATTAGAAGTTATTGAAAAGATGAATGTGATAACAACTCATTATAGGTATGGTTATGATTTTAAATATATGATATGTTTATTCATAAATTATATATATATATATATATATATATATATATATATATATATATATATATATATATATATATATATTATTATCTTATAGTATTTAACATTCTTAATAGAAATATTGATGCTTACTTGATCTATTAAGATAACAAATTGATGATATTTAGTTTATGGATCACAAATTTAATTTTTAAAATGAATCTTATCTTTATTTATAATAAATTTTTATATTTTGTCAAACCATCTCTTTTCTATGAATTATTATTATATACTAAGTAGTTAAATTTTATGTGAACTTGATTAATTAAAATTTCAATTATTTTCTTTATATGCTATAAGAATCATTTTCACATTAAATTAATAGTTAAATATATAATATAATATTAAAATTGGCAATTGAATTTAATAACTATGTAATTCATGATATGAACTAAACTTGTATGAAGGTAAATAATGAAAATTTTATAATAAAGATTTTATAATCAATATATTTGTTTTATAGGTACTCAACTTAAAGAAAGAAGTTTTAAAGAGAAATAAATTCAAAAAAAAGCTTCACACTAAAGTGGGTAATTATATTTTTATATTTATGGTAAAAGCTTATTTATTTTTTATGTGATGAAATACATTTGTACATAGTTATAAATTATCTCTGTACTTCGAATTGTGATTTATTTTCTCATTTTCTTCATATTAAATGAACAACTTGAATATTAGATAATATTGTAACTTATGTCATTGCACATAATTAATTTATTTGCTATTTTGAACTAATATAGATAGCTTTTTAAATTTTATATTATTAATGTATACACAAAATTGGTTCACATATTATTTTATGCAATATATACTTAATACGAGAAAAAATAAATGAAAATGGTTAATGAAAATTAAACTTCATTGATGGTAAAAAAGGTTTTTATGGAAAATTTTTAATATGGTGACTAAATCAGAAAATAAAATTCTAAAGTTGTTGCATATCTATATGTTGGATTGTTGATCTTTTTACTCAAAGTTCTGTTTATAATAAAACTTGTCTGCATACTATTTACTTTTTGTGTTTTACTATAGTGTAAAATATAATTTATCATTTTGAAAATTTTATTAAATTGCAAGTTGTTTATATTTTTGTAATTTTTATGATGGAAGATAAGAAGAATTATGTTTATCGTCTAGACTTAAGATTTTATGTTATTTATGTTTATTGTGTTTTATAACTTATGTTGGTGTTTATAATGGTTTGGATTTGTATGACTCTTTATATGACAAAAAAATATTATGTAGTTTTATTTACGTTGGAGATGTTGAGTAAAGTTTTCTTTTATTATAGTCATTTATGGTTCTAGCATGACATTATTTTAATAAAGAGTGGTATCGAGTAGATTTTCTTAGTGATATGGCTATAATCATAATCAAAGAGCGTTAAGATCATAAATTTTATGAAGAGATTTATATATGATTATGTTAATTGATCATTGGTTATAAATAATATGTCTTAATTAAAGATAATCTATAGTGAAAATAGAGAAAACTAAAATTAATTTGGTGGAACTCTCTTCACTTATTATATATGTATTTACTAAATGATGAAATCAATGATTAATGATAAATCACTTTAAGTTATGAAAGTGATGGAGTTTATATGTCTAAATCATAAAATTCAATGTCAATTTAAACCCAAATAAGCTATTCATTTCCAAGTTGAATCTTGTCAAATGGAAAATCTCCCAATGAAATTTGGTATATAACTAATGAGAATGTTTGAAACAATTTCTAGTTTGCATCAACCCCATTTTGACCAGATATGTTGGTTAAAATCAAGAGTAAAACATGGATTTATGGTCAAATTGACCCATTAAGTTAAAATCAATCAAAAAAATTACTGCTATTTCTAATAGCTAAAGATAAATTCTTTTTTTATACTATGAATAAACTTATTCTATTAACAATGGAATAAGAGTCTTAATTAAGCATGGATAAACATAAAGGTGTTTGATGCCCAATCAAATAAAGCAGAAACTATGATCCCTTACTAAACTTTGAATTTTGTATCAAGCCACACAACCACTTGACTAGAATATGGCACTAAACATGTATATATGGTTAGCTTTCAAATGATGATAATTTATAAAGGGCTAATTGCTCCAAATTAAGGACTAATGTATCTTCCCTCATGATCTAATTGAATATTTCACCTCTGACCCAATCCATCTCAAGTGAGATATAGTGACAAGCTCAATGGGTTTGGTCCATTCAATTCACAGGAGACAACTTAGGCAAGTGCTTGAGCAATTTGTGTGGGTTCATAGAAGCTTTCAAAATTTTAGCTCAATTAACCCAGTGACACTTCCTCTATTCACTATTGTCTTGTTCTTGATTGTGGCTACCTATCCTTAAGCACCATGGTTTATTAAGCCATGAAAATGAAATCTTTCCTTGATTCCTTATGGAGCATTTGTCTCATTTGAATGAAGCTCTAATTTTACATGGGTTATTTGGATTGTGTAACTCAAACTAGCTTATACTCTTTATTCAAAGTTGTCCCAACAAAAGCGGGCATCTATGAATCGTTACCGAATTTAATTAAAATCAATGGCCCAAATCTTTTAGCTATTAAAACTTTAGAATTTTCTTCTACTTTTGTTATTTAATTATCTAAACAAATCATGGCTAAAATTCTTAAGATAAACATTTTATTAAAACATAGAATCAAGGAAAAATGACAAACCTATAATATTTAACCAAATTCTATTTTTCAAATTTTAATTCTTCTTTGTTTAAAATAATTAAATTACTTAAACACTTTTAAAATTTATTAATCTTGATATGACACTTAAAAAATAGTACTTAGAATCTTGATGCTAAAGCAAAGATATTCTTTAGATCAGCACTTAAAATATCCTTGAAAATTGGGATGTCGGTTAAATCCCTAAATAACTCTCAAAATATATGTTTATAGTCAAATCGGCGTGATGATCTAACCCAAGATCTTATAATTGAATTTGAGCATTCATAAAATACATTTATGATTAAAATCACATATCAATGGAAATGGTTTTTGCATATTTATACTTCTAAATATATAAATAGCCTCATTTCATGAAGGCAAGAAGAGAGGAGAGAGCTCAAGCAGAGATTCAGCCATTTCCAATTCCATCTTAATGGTGCATTGTATCCTTCAATCGTGTTCTCATGGCACTTATCGTTGATTTCTTGTGGTTCATATTAAATCACTGTAGATTTATTACCACAACATTACTAATATTGTTGTTCTTTCATATATAATTAAATCGTTATAGATTTTGTACTCACGAAATAGATACATAGTGGAAGCTTTTCTTGCTCATGATTTTTCCTCTTTGAGATTTTTATGAAAATTTGGAGTTTTCGTTCATTCTTTAAATAATTATTGCTTGGATTTACAATGAAAGTTAAAGTAAACTTTTCTTCATGATTTTGCATGTTGTTCATATATTTCATTCAGTAGTCTCTTCATTTTATCACAATTATAATGATATCATAAGCATTTTCTTCAATCTCTCTTTTATTGAAATACAATGAAACCAACAAAACTCAACTAATATAATGTAAGTAGTTATACATAAAATTATATCTCATGATCTCATTAGCATAGAATAAATAATTAAGGTCTATTATGTTTTTTTTTTATGTTATTATTAAAAATATGTATGTTTGAGCTTGTTTTGGATAAATTTTATTTTATGTGTTTTTTTTAATGTCATTTTTAAAAACATGTTTGCTAGGGGCTCTTTGGGAGCACTTTTATTTTTTATTTTTTTTATTTTATATATATATATATATATGTTTGATTCAAAATAAAAAAGATTCTGTGATGATACTTATTTTAAAAATATATAAAACATCTAAAAGTTATTTTGAGTATTTTAAAAATAATGTTATTTATTTTTAAAATAAAAAAATAAAAATACTTAAAAATTATAATAAATAAATATATTTTTAAAAATAACATATAAATAAAATAAAATTTATCCCAAACAAGCCTCGGTGTATTTTTAAAGGGGGTGTTTTGATCACTTTTGCTTTTTGTTTTCCATTTTTTATTTTAATTTATTTATATTTTGATTTTAAATAAAATATATTTGATGGTGATAGTTATTTTTAAAATACTTAAAATTAACTTCAAAAAATTATTTTGAATATTTTTAAAAATAATATAATTTATTTTCAAAAAATAAAAAAAAAATAGGTCACAAACAACGATTAATGTATGAATAACGCTTGATTCACGTGTTCAAGAAGATGAACCTCTTGTCATCCATCTCTTCAAAGTATAATGGATGGTGGAGATCATGTTATAGCCTCTATGGTCTAACTTTCTTCGATCAAACGGTTGTAATCAATACTGCCTTTTCACCTTACGGCATGGCTCCAGGTGGTCTAATTATCACCGCATGTGTAAAGCTTTGGATAAAAATTTAAGAAGAAATTAATGAAAATTAAAATTTCATAATAACTGACACAAAACTCTAAAAAATATAAATAACATTTTTATGAAGTCAACCTTTAGAGAGGAATCTAATGGACATAAAAGCCCGAATATTTATTAGATATATTTAGAGCAATTAAAGGTTAATTAAAAATTACAAATCATATTTTTAAAATTAAACTTAAAATAAAAATTTAAATAACTTAACATTTTTAAAGGATGTTTTTAATGTAATTATCCACCTACAAAAAAAATTAGTGACATTTGATAAAATGGATAATAAGTTATTAATTTTTGAACTTAAAATAGTAAAAGTCATTTCATAATTAATTTAAGAATTATAAAATTATTAAAAATTTATCTTATAAGGGCTAAAGATATAATAACATAGGCTATTTAGTTTGATTATTTTGAGTGTAAAGTAAATGAAGGGGATTTAACTTTTCTAAATTTGGCAAGATAAAAAGTAAAATTTCAAAATAATGTAATATATTTAAAATATCTTAAAAAAATAAATTTTGGCATATTTGAAATTCTCCCAAATTTGAGTAAATTTAAAATACATGGAGTGTAAATATATTAATATCTTACTACCAACCCCATAGGCATGCCATCTACTCCACTACCAACCATAACCTCAAAATACTTTACATTATATTCATTCTACGAAATAGAAAGAAAAAAAATAAATTTATGTATTTATAGAGTTTTCAATTAAATAACTTAAAGCAATCCAAATACATTACATTCACTTTACAATGTATTCATTTTTCAGGCAATTAAATAGCCTAAAAAAATGAATAGACCCCCTATTTTTGATTGAATCACAAAACCCCCTAATTTCAGATTAATTAAACTTAAGTTTAATTGATTTAATCAAACTTTGAAAATTTATAATAAATTAATTACTTAATTAAAATAGATAAATGATCTATTTTTGTCTTAAATAATAGAGAGAAATCTAATTAAACTAAAAGATTTACTTTTTGTTGAGTAATTTGAGAGTAATTCAAAATTTATAATTATTTATAAAATATAAGTTCAAATATTTTGAAACTTATGCCTTTTAATAATGTCATTTAACTGCGATTTTTCTTAGAAATTTGGTTCTGCGTTTGGAATCTGACAAAGGAATCAGATGTAAAAGAATTGTATAAAGGATTACTTTATAGTTGTTTGGTTGAGAACTTTATTAAATTCATGACTTTGATTTTTTTGTTTGGTTAAAATGTAATGTAAAGTAATGAAGAGTTTGGACGTCGGCGGTGAAGTGCAGTCTTGGCCGGTAGTGAATCGTCCGTGGCCAGCAGTGAGTGTGATCGGTGGAGGCGGTGGCCGTGCGTGGCCAGCCGCATGGCAATGATGTGTAGCCAGCCGGCAATTAAGTAGTGTGAAGCATGAAGCGATGGCAGGCGGTATGTGGCGAACAGCGGTGAAGCGCCTTGACGGCTCCGGCATACGCCGTAACATCATTACAGCCGTGTATTTGAATTCCTGAATTTGGCGAATTTCAAATACCTAACGCTTTGGTGTATTTGAAATCGTTGGAATTTTACTTTTGGGCAATCTTTAAAATGTTAGCGTCATTTGGAATAGTGCATTCAAAATCGCATACCAACAGACTTGTATTTTTGAAATATTAAACTCTAAGCTTAATGATGAGAAAATTACTTTATCATTAAATAATAAATTATCAAAATTATTAAAATAAACTCTTAATGGCTTAAGCTCCTTAAGAAATACAGAGGACCATAAGAAAATATTAAACACCTTTAAGCTTCATTAAGTATATTAATCACTTTTAGGTTTAATTGAGCCATAAATTAATTATTTAACATATAACTTTAGAAATTTATAAATAATTCAAATCAAGTTCAAATAACCTTGAAATTTAGATGACTCAAGTGTAGCTATCAAAAGCTCGTGATTCGTGTTAAGCGTTCTAAATACAACAATATTTCAAACTTCGATTTATAAATGAGCCGAACATGAACAATCCTTTGTTTGATCGTGTTCGGCTCGATTTAGCTAGAAATAAAATATTATATTATTGATATGACACTTAAAATACTACTAGGCGAAGAATCTTGATCTTAAAGCGATCCGAAGTTGGAGCGAGATCGAGCATTTAAAATATCATTGGAAACTTTGGGATATCAATTAAATCCTAAAAGCTCTTAAACATGGAGTGTTTATAATAGTCAAATCGGCGTCTCGACGGGTTCTACCAAGATCTCAAAATTCGACTTCATTTGAGCATTCAAATATTTAAAATATATCAAATTATCAAAGGGATCATTGTGAGCCGTCAGATGAAGTGGAGTGTGGGTTTTGCATTTATTCTGACGCCACTCTCCAATCTATAAATAGCGCGTTCTCATATGAGGGGAGCCAAAGAGAGAGGCTCTAAAGATCCTCAATGTCGTGTGCCACTCGGCGGTCGTCGACCACCAGCCGTAGTCGCGCCGTCGATTCTCGCCGTTATCGACCCATTGCCGGTCATCATCGCGACCTATTAGGTCATCATCGTCAACGTCATCGTCGACATAATGTCACATCATATCATCGCTCGTCAACATCGTCGTCCGTCGTCATTGTCGCTTATTTGTCCTTTCTCATATACAATTATCGGTGTCGGGAAGATCTTGTACTCACGGACATGAAAGCTTTTTTTTCTTGGGGAGGCCGTGATTTTCCCTCTTTTGAGATTTTCCATATAAAACTTAGAGTTTTATTGTTCGCACTATATTGTGTTTCTCAGCTAAGTGAAAACTTTTACTCTACCGTGCGGTTTTCTAGCAGCGGTTTGGCTCGTCATGGGAAGACCCTTCAATCCTTCCGTGAACACCTCGTTATGGCCATAACAACTCATTGCCTCGCTCCAACTCCGTCACTCTGAAACAATCCTTGAACCAGGGGCCTTCCTCACTCACTTCTCGATAGGCGACCACTCGGTGAAGGCGACAAAATCTCTTTAGAAGATCGTGTGCGGCGAATGGAAGAGTCTCAAAATGAGATGATTCCGACTTTTGCGAACAACCACTACTGCAGAAAACACATCTCCCCAAGATCGATCGTTAGTGGTCAAAATGCTAATTTCCCAGTTCCTCCGAGAGGCGTGATGTTGATCTCCTGCTAGTTTAACTCATCATGCGTCGCTCAGCATTTAATTCACCAATTATTCTTTGGTCTTGACACATTCTCGTCTGTTGACCTCATTATTATTTATCGTGCAGAATTCTTAATGCAGAGCAATTTCACCTCCAAGATAGAAATTATCTTCCCCTCAGCGGTATGAGGAATCCTCACCTTTAGGCTATTCTTCAACATCCTATTCGTGGGTTTCAAGCTTCCAACATTGATTCATGATGGGGTGACCCATGAACACATCGACCATTCTGGGTATCATGCATATCCGCAGAGCTACACCGTCTTTCCGGTCTTTCTCGAGGGCTGCGCCTACTTCTTCAGGAATTCATCCATACCTTTGATGAACTCGCCAAGATTTTTTGTAGAATAGTTCATTAAATCAGGATCATTAAAGATTCCTCCCATCTCTCATATCCATCAAAATGAGGGCAAATCACTTAAGGAATACTTCGAGGTTCTCCTTAGAAGCTTCGCCAAATACACAGGTAGACCGGCTTAAGAGGAGTTTTCCTTGGAGGCTTCGTCCGGACTTTTACTTGTCACTAATCTGCGAGATACGGTCCTCATATGCGACTTGGTTCATCGGTGGAAGCACAAATCTGTCGATGAAGGCTATTAATGCCCATGAATAATTTGAGCAATCTAGGAAAAGCGTAAAAGCACCCAGAATGAACCGCTCCCATCAAAAGAAGCAACAAGTGGTTGTGATCTCCCCCCCTTTCACGGCGTGAACCACGGCGAAAAGGAATACATGCCAACACATCTCTGTTAACCGATGGCTATTCGAGATGAAGAAAATATCAGTGGTCATCCACTGAAACCAAGAAAATCGAGCAATATTATCACTTCCGAGTGTGGACATCTCTTGAGGCATGCAACAACTCAAAAAGAAATCGAGAGGCTCATTCAAGGATATCTACGTTGATTTGTGAAGAATCAATCGACTCAAACAAACATACCTCCAAGCGGCCGGACAATCATCCAAACAACAAAATAATCATCAAACGGTTGGAAAAATTGAAACAATCGCGGGAGGACCAATATCTAATCAAGTTCTCATTACCCTCAAGAGCGAGTTAAAGAAGTCTCGTATTGATCATTCATCACTTTTAATGACTTGGACTTAGAAGGAGTACATGTTCCTCATCAAGATCCACTTGTCGGCGAGATCGGTGACCCATAATATTAAGAAAATTTTGATTGACAATGGGAGTTATGTTGATGTCTTATTTTACTCCATTTCTTAAACAGTTGAGAAAAAGCTCAACTGCGGACCATTATGCGGGTTTGATAATCATACGCCAGGGGACAATCACCCTTCTGTTGTCGCTTGGTGAATTTCCTCGACAAGTGACTCATTTAATCCGATTCATGTGGTCAAGTCGATTCAACATATAGCTATCTTTGGAAGGCCCTCCTCAATTTTGATGTCGGTATCTCATCTTAAGATGAATTTCAACCCGTTGGAGTTGGGTGGTGAAATCGGCAGATAGCATCATGTTATCTCAGACAAGCTCAACCGCCCTTGTGACCTTGACATGAAGATTTTAATTTTGAGATGAAGAAGTACCCAGAAAAGCTGTAGAAGACTTGCTCTTTGTATTATCGGATGACCAACCACGAGCGGTGCAAGTTGGATCCTCTCAGAACAAAAAATACATAGACTTCTTGCAGAAATCAAGACATCTTCGGCGGTCCGGGACATGGAGTCGATTGTGATCATGCACTCCTGAGATTGATCCAACATTCAAACCGATCATCAAAAAGCGAGTTTTGCACTGATCGCCTCAGATTGAGCAAGAAGTTAACTTCTAGAAGCGGGATTCATCTGAGAGGTACATTACATGGCTAGCAAATGTTGTCATGGTTAAGAAAATAGATGGAACATGGAGAATGTGTTGATTACCTTAACGACAAGCTTGCATAAAGATAGTTTTCTCTTCCTCAATTGATCAATTGGTTGATCTACGTCACGGACATCAAATGCTCGATTTTTTGGATGCTTACTACGGTTACAACCAAATAAAAATGGACCAACGGATGAAGAAGCTACAACATTTCAAACATATAAAGGTTTATCTTTGTTACCAAGTTATGCGTTTGGGTTAAAAATCGTGCTACATATTATGAATAAGGTCTTTAAAGACCTACTAGCGCTGGAGGTATATGTGGATGACATGTTGGTGAAAAGCTTGGAAGAATCCAACATATTTGACTTAGAAATATGCTTTAACCTTCTTGACGTTATAACATGAGACTCAACCCGAATGTTGCTTTTGGAGTTACGTCGGAAAATTTCTTGGATTTATGGTAACCCACGTGGGATAGAGGGCCAGAGAAAATCAAAGCTCTCAAAAATATGACTCCTCAGAAGAATATTAAGGAAGTTCAACGTTTGAATGGGGCAATTTTGCGTTATCCTTCAGCCGTTAGGGATAGATACTTCATTCTTTAAAATATTAAAGGGAGCTAAAAATAATAATTTTCAATGGGTGATGAATGTCGGTCCTTTTGAGCTAAAGAGTATTTAGCATCTCCACCCATACTATCAAGCTTATTCAAGGAGATATTATACTTATATCTGATCTCTTCCATGATAAGCTTTAGTGCGAGAAGAAAGTGGGATACAACGACAATTTATTATGTCGACAAAATTCTCTGATATAGAAAGTCGTTATCCACTTCGATAAGGTGGCTTTTTCTCGACGAAAATCCATACTTTTGCCCTACGTTTACACTCATTTACCATTAAGGGCCATCCTACGAAGAAAATCGGGAGGTTAATCGTGGTAATTGTAGAATTGGGAGAGTTTGATATAAATTTTTTTTATCTCTGCTATAAAGTCTCAAGTACTGACTTTATAGTGGAATGCCTTTACCCCTCAGAGGAGCTATCTCTGCCTTTACGTCTCCTCAATGGACCCTCTGTTGATGGAGCTTGAGGAATCTTGAGTGGGTGTGCGGAATCTTACTTATTTCCCCTGAGAATACCGAGTATGGACTTACTATATGGCAATAATATGGGCTATGAGCTCATTCTAGGGTTGAGACTTATTGATTTGTGAAGCTCAAGACTTAGTGATACCTGACTCTCAACTTGTGCCTCCCAAGTTGAGGGAAACTTTAATCTCATAATCCCAGTGGCATAATACCTCCACTTGGTGAAGTCTCTTCTTGCCCATTTCAAGACACATCAAATCATTCACATATCTTGAGAGAGAAGAATACTCGGTGGCTCTCTTAAGCTTGCTTTCTGCTACTGGGGATCTATTTAAGAAGGCATGTTGAAGAAATACATTTTCAGTATCGAGGGGTCATGGGTAATTCAAGCAATTAATGAGATAAATGAACATTAGTGGATGGATCCCATCTTTTCTACAAGAAGGAACTCTTCACGAAGACCCAACTTGACTTCGGTCTCAGAGACAAGCTTCAAACTTTACTATTATGGTGAACTATACAAAGCGAGCTTTCTGGTGGTACCTCAAATGTCTCTCACCTTGAGGCCAATTACATTAAGAGAGGTCCACTGGGGATATGTGGAGAACACTTAGGAAGGCGTAGCCCTTAAAATTATAAGGCAAGGGTTCTATTGGCTGAAACAAGATGAGTTCACAAAAAATGTGCAAGTTGTCGGTTAACCTCCTCACATGCCGCATACAGCTCTCATCCATTCAAAGCATGGCCTTTTGCTCAATGGGGATTGATATCATGGGACCTTTTAGATAGCATCAGACGAAATTCATCATTTTAGCGTCGACTACTTTAAATGGGTGGAAGCCCACTCGCTAAAATTACAGTCAAATGCTAAATAATTTGTTTGGAAAAATATATATGTCGATTGGTCTTCGCAAAGATCATCACCGACAACGGAATGCAATTTCTTGGAAAAGTCTTTCGTCCTTTTGCAAAGATCTTCACATTCATTTCGCATACGGTTGTAGCATCCTCAAATAGCAGGCGGTACCAATGGGGTATACTCAAGGATTAAAAACCGCTCGAGAAGGCAATGGGTTGATGAGCTTTCTAATGTTCTTTGGGCTTTCACTTCATCCCCTGGTGAGACACCATTATAACTTGTGTTTGACCGAAGCTATTATACCATATGTCGGGGTTCCAAGTCCAAGAGTTCAATTATTCAATCATGAAGAAAAACTCAAACTGGCCTACTCCCGAAACTCGTGACATGGCCTGCCGGTTGCTTCCTATCACCAAAGGGTAGCTCATCACTTCAAAAAGAGTAAAACCTCATCCCATATCTGGTGACTTGGTCCTAGTCTCTGCAGCAAAGGCCCCCTCTGATAAACTCTCACCTCTTTGGGATGGCCCGTATGTGGTTATAGTTATGGTGAAGCGAAACTTTCAAGCTCAAGGATTGAGAGAAAAACTTTACCTCGAACTTGGAACGAGAATCTCAGAAAATATTATCGGTAATTCTCTTGCATAATTATCATGCTTTTATTTTTTTTTCGTTTATCATTTCCCCTTCATGTAGCCACTTAGTGTGATAAAGACTTGTTGTTATTGTATTGTTGTTGTTGTTGTCATTTTCTCTTAAAAATCATATCAGGTTAAAATCGTCTTTTGATTATATCCGAACTTATCGAGTAATGAATTTATAGCTTTCTTCTTACAAACTTATTTTTCTTCATTTAATCCTCCCACTTGAAATATACAACTCACGTTATCTCAATGGGATCAATCCCAGGGGACTTTCCGACTTCTTCCACATGTTAATGTCATCGAAGACTCGACAAACAACTAGGATAGGTCAAAAGGTCCTTGATGGACTTCTGGACCTCTTCCATAGGTTAACGTCATCGAAGCGGCTACGACAAACCTGATAGGTCAAAAGGTCTTGGTGGACTTCCCGCCTCTTCCATACAGTTAACGTCATGAAGACTCGACAAACAACCTCGATAGGTCAAAAATCATGAGTGGATTTAATTCAACCTCATCCGTACAGGTTAGCGTCGTCGAATAATATTCTGACCAATTACCCTGGATAGGTAAAAACAAAATAAGAGTGCATTATCTAAAAAAAAAATTGATAGCATTAACATGATGATATAAGAAAGAATCAAGATTCTGATACATACTAATAATAATACATAAAAAAAATGCATCCTCAAGTGATGCTACATCATATCGATTGGTGATATCAACGTCCTCCTCACTAGGAGATACTCCTTGGACTCACTCTTCCTTCATCTCACGAATCGGACGAAGAGTCTTGGATACTTGGTGGGGAGACATTTTCAATACTAGCTCAGTCTTGCGATGTACTAAGCGGATTCCTTTAGGAACCTCGGATGAAGCCCTCTCTAAACATTGGTGCTCCAAGTCCTTCACTTCAACATCAAGTATATGATTACGAGCTTCCACGAACATGGTCTTGAGTGTCGAGATAAGAGTTCTTAAAGTCTTCACCGCCTTCAAAGAGATTTATTTGCTTACATTATATGCTCCTTCTAAAGATGATCCTAATGCTTTTTCTCAGTTCGAGCTTTCTTCTCCACCAAGTGCTTAAGTCTTTTCTCTTTCTAACGAGTCTCGTCTCACCTCAATCATCACGAGTCGCTCCACCTCGACCGGAGAAAGAGAAGTCGACATGTTATACTTCGATTCCACTCGGTGATCCTCCAAAGTCGCCACTTCTTTGGCTTTAATACTCTTTCGCTCATACTTTCGCCTTGCGTATATTTTATCTTCACAAATTCGGATTCCACTCATC
The DNA here is from genome assembly GCA_021442155.1 of Cymbidium sinense. Taxonomy (NCBI): domain Eukaryota; kingdom Viridiplantae; phylum Streptophyta; class Magnoliopsida; order Asparagales; family Orchidaceae; genus Cymbidium; species Cymbidium sinense. The sequence continues at coordinate 52,004,587 of CM038229.1, forward strand.
TAAAGCGACACCCATCTGCCCTAATGTTTGAGTTACCTATAAAAAAAATTGTCACAAATATTACAAAAGAAAATAAGAAAAGAAGAAAAAAGGAATACAATACCAATTCATTTCGTTGGCCTTGCGTACATATGTGATTTAACACCTCTTGGGAATGTGCGACTTGAAACGAACTCCCCATCATGAGTTGAAAATTAAACTCTCAGGCCAACGGTGAACATCTTCTTGATATCGTAGTCACCTATGTCTTTTTATTTAGGGAAGAAATATTGCCACCACCCGATTTGTGGCGGACTTCTTGAAAGAACCCTATGATATGAGGAGACCTTTCATCACCTTTACTTGACCACTTTAGTGGAATAGAATGAGATCTCCACGGATAGAAAGGCCAACCTTGAACATTCTATCTTCAACTATATATTTGTCAATGTGGCGTAACTTATCTTTGAAGCTTCCATCGAGATATTAAGAGTTGTTGGATCTCATTCTCACATCGTGATGGATGCGGAAGGTCATTCAATCTTCCCCATCTCGGAAGGCCCACTCATTTTCACGAAGAATCCATTAGACCAATTTTAGATGGATCCCATGCTAAAAATTCTATCCAATTCTTTATAGCAGATAAGAAAATATGTCTTTGAGCATCACATGTGAATATACATATTCGGCACAAGTATGTGATGTTCAAAGTAACACCACTCTCGAAGAAGGCAAACCGATGACCACTAAAGCGAAATGAAAATTGTGACAAAGCTACACCACATGTTTTGAAGATCTCATTATTTCGGAGCTAAAGGAATCGATCCGACGAAGAATCATCTCGAAGCGGTGAAGTATCAGATGGAGGTGAGCGAGCTTGATCGGAACCTCTTGGCAACAATAGCCACCAACTCATTAGGAAATGAAATTTCTTACACACCATTAAACTATCGATGTGATAAGGGATGGTATATCATACATGTTGGGTATGGTTATCCTCCTCACAGAAAATACATAATAAATAAAAGGGAGAAATGAAAAATCGAAAAATCTAAAATTTTGTGAAGTTACTCACTCACCCCAATACTTGGGCATACCCTCTCGCTCATGGATAGCAGCTGGGATTTTTTTGCCTACGATCGAAAAGGACATACATATGAGATCAAAAGAAAGGAGGAAAGAGGAAACTATTCCTCCCCAATGATGCTCGAAATTACATGCCAAAATTCGTTGAATGGCTTAATTAATTCCCGCCATCTTGGCTCGACCATTGAACCATCCATCGAGTTTGAAGAAATCAATTTCTCACTACGGTCTTGATCGCCTCAAACCCGGTCGATTAGGTCGCATTGGCCTCTTCGAGGAAAACTTGAGCTTTGTCGTATGAACTACGGGTCTTGATCGCCTCCAAACCCGGTCGGTCTGATGAGGTCAGTTGACACCTCTTTCGAGGGAAAATTGGAGTCTTGCCATATGAACTACGGGTCTTGATTGCCTCCAAACCGGTCGGTCCGTGAGGTCATTGACACCTCTTCGAGGGAAAGCTGAGCCTGCAGATGAACTACGGGCCTGATCTCGAGCGACCTCACTCAAGAAGAGAAACAGAGTGTTGAAGAAGTGTGCCCTCCTGGCCCAGGGGTTTTATAGACCCCAGGCAAAGGGTAAAAATTACCCAAAGCGCCCAAAGCATCAAAATGCCATTTGGGCCGTGCCCTTCCAGCGCTTGGACAACAACCCAGGTTCGAGGCTTTAGTAATACTAAGTAGGTCTTGTACCTCACGTTAACAATGACGTGCTCTTGCATTTCATATGCATGTGAAAATTAGATAAAAAATCTCTTTGCTATTTAATGAAAATCATGCATCATAAACATTCAAATTTTCTTAAGTAACTTATTTAGCATGCACCATAAAGTGTGCTAAACATCCCTATTTGGTATGTATAGATATACTTAGGATTCATTCATGTATATATATGTTGGGAAAGAAATGAAGTGATGTGTATTTTGTGATCTTAATTCACTTTATTTAATCTTAAAATATTTTTCTTTTTGAATGGGTTTGTTTAGAGTTTATCAAAACTTAGGATTAATTAAAACATATAATAAAGCTATCATTAAACAAAACTAAAATATGAATCTACTTTAGAAATTACTTGTTAGGGAAGGAAGAGTTCTTCTCTTCTCTCTCTTACAAATTAATTATGGGATTCACTTGACCCAATCAAAACATAAAATAAAATCAACCCAAGATAATTAAATTACTTAAATGAAACTCTTCTCTAAGTTGAACATTCTTCATACTTAGAAAATTCTAACTTAAAACCATACTAAACATACCACACAAACCTTTAAAGCACACACATTAGGCTAAGTCACTACTTGCTTTAGGTTAGGCGGTGTATGGTTTGATGTTGCTTCATTTTGTGATATATATTTTAGATTGGATGTTATGGTGAATGTGTGAAAAGAATGATGGGGCGATTTAGTAATCATTATTTTATTGAGGATTGTGCTTAAGGCTAGTAATAAATAAAAGTACAAATATTTTTCATGGGGTTTATACCTAAGCATAATCCATAAAGGTGGACTTAGTTACCCATGTGATAAGTCAATACACATCTTGGGATTTGTGCGATTTGTTTAAATTGTCTCATTTCTGGTGTTAGATTTACTCTTCCTTTTCATGTAATTTTTACAATTAGGATTTTGGAATGATTGTTATGTGAATTAGGATGAGCATTGGTCATAAGATTGCATCTTATGTACCATGTGAAGCCTTTGGAACAACCATATTTCAACCATCCGAAAGAAGGAACCAAAGAAGAAAAGAAGAAAAGAAGAAGAAAGAAGGAAAGAATAATGAAGCAATGAAGCTTGAAGACTCCCATAATAATGAGTCCTTGCTTAATTGTATTTAATTCATTTGTAATCCGGGTTGTATTAGAGTATAACTAAGCTACCCAATTTATTTTCGGGTTTGTGCGGTGGTGCTCGACCACAAATGACCTCTTATTTTTTTGTGATTAGCTTTATAAATTGATTGAAGATTTGTTTAACTTGTGCATTAAGATGACATCTTTTTCTTAGTTTTTTCCTTGCTTGATGTTTGGCCTGGATGTGGATTAGGCTCTTAGGGAAAAATAAATCTTCTACCAAATTTAATAATTCAAAATTAAAAATAAAGAACTCACAATTTTATCTAAAGCTTAGGCTATCAAGATAAAAGAATTAACAACCCCTTAGCTGGAAGAATACTTTTTTTATAACATCATGCACTAATGTATTATTTTTTCCTCTTGATTGGGCTCACTCTTTGCGAGAAACTTGGCCAAGAGAGTATGATGGAAATACACCTCTTCCCTTCTCGCTGATTTTAGCCAATAATCTCATTTCTCATGCATTAGGCATATGAATCCTAATAGCCTGAGTAAAAAATAATTGTCCAAAAATAAAAAATAAAATGAAATCTGAATTGCATTAGATTTATGTTATTTGAAGTATACCCTTACATGATATAGTCTCTTTAGGGAGTGAGTTTAATAAAATTTTATATCTTTGCATAAAGCGTACTTGTCTACTTGAATTTAAAATCATGAGAGTTAGTTGGCCACCCCGGACGGTTGTAAGTCTGATCGGTGGTTTGCCCTCTCTTGTGGAACAAACCAAATATCCATTTTGCCTTAGATTTAGGTTGTACTTTCGTCAAGCTCTCCCTGTTAGGTTTTGAGATTCTTCTCCTTTGTGGTATAAATCATCTCTCTTAGGCATTTCCATTATCTTGTTATGAAATCATAAGCCCTAAATTTCTAATGAAAAATTCAACTCAAATAAATTGAATCAATTTTAAAATGTAAAAGATCATAAGATAGTTTGAGATGCCATTGGGTTTCCCTAGTCATGGCATCTCTACTTATATTCCTTTGGTTTAGATAATAACTCCCTCTCTTTGATCAATCTCATTTGATCTTTCAAAATAAACTAATCGATTGATTGTACCATTAAAATCTTTGGAACCGATCATTTACCTTAATCGAGAAATTCTAAGGAATCTCATTCCTTGGATGTAATTAACTATGGGGCTTGCCTCTGTAGGAACTTAACTAACCCGGTTTAAAATAAATACTTTACTTTTTTTATATAAAGTAGGGGAAGAATCTTTTGCTGATAATTCTTTGAGTCCTTGTTGATGTGATTATGTGACTTTTATCTTTCGAGATAGTACACCTCTCCTCAATAAGAACATTTGTGGATCTACGTGGTGTCAAAATTGTATAAAACAAAATGTATATTTCCATCCTCATTTTATCCCGCATAGAGTGAAGATGGAAGTATATATTTTATTCTTTAGAAATTTCAAATATTAAAAATTTCACTACATGCAACTACCAGAAATTTGACGTGAATGTCTAAGAATGATTTAATTCTTTTGAATTTTTATATTTGTTGCAAATCCAGACACTCTACTTTTGGCTTACTTTATATGTGTAGCTACATTTGATATTATTTTGTATTGCGTATGTGCTTTCATTTATTTATTTGTACACTTGTGAAATTTAGCTGCATTTGAAGCTTTCTTTTATATATTTAGTTTGGCACAATTTTGGGCAACCATATAGAGAATTAGATCAGTTAAAAGTTGATTAGCCTAGCCTCCAAAGTTGGTTTTAAAGATTGGTTAGAGAGGCTATGATGATTTTAAAGATGATCATGTGTATTATAATTGCCATAGAAGTGATACATCTATGCTGGCTTTCAGTTTGGTGTTCTTGTGTTGGCTTTCAGTTTGCTCAATGCTGGCCTTATTCCATTCGTTTCTTTTGTTGACTTTCGATTTGCTAAATGCTACATAGTTGTACTAAGAAGTCCTGAAAGGTTATATTCTTTTCTCATGAATAAGAACAATACACCTTAGGGGCTAATTTTTGTGCTCTACCATTTTCATTGGGATTTTAGCCTCTGAGCTCAACAATAATAATTATGAATAAAAATGTTTTTTTTTGTAATTTGGAGATGCAGCCTTTAGTTTTATTTAGGTTATTGTTCAACTTTATATGAGGTCGAAGACTATAGAAAGTGGATCGAGACTTCAGAGGATCATCAAGTTGGACTGAATTAGGATTTTGATTGTAATTTTATATTGTATTTTATATGTTTTTTTTTAGCATAAATTAAGTTAAAGATTTTTATTGTAATTATAAATTTATGAAAATAAAAAAAATTATAATTTCTAATATTTATATTTTTTTGATAAATTCTGTGATTTTTATTAAAGAAATTCAAGCCAAAACAAGCCACATGAGTCTCTTTCGATTAATACAAGTCGAACATAAACGAGTTCTCGAACAGTTTTGAACACAAGTAGAATTTGAATGTAAAAAAAATAAAATGTAGAATTTGAACGTGTTTATTTTTGAACGAGCCGAATATGAACATATACTGAGCTCGCTCATGTTTAGTTCATTTACACCCCTAGTTATGCTTTTTGTAGTAATTCTCATGCAATGTTTTTTATCGTTATTATGTAGCATGCCATATTGTGAATATTCGAACTAATTGTGCACATGGGAATGGAAGTTGTGTTGTGTGTTAATTATCCATACTCGAGTTATCTGTTTAAAGGAGTTTTGAAACTAAGTCGGCAATTCACATCACCTGGTGGAATTTCAGTTTGGCCTTAAAATGGCGCTTCCTGTTTGTTACCAACCCCAACAAATTTGTTTTTTAAAAGAATTGTGATGGTATCTATACCTGATTCCTATCCAATAAATACACGAGTTACCTGAAAATGATGAGAATAAAAGAGTTTGGTACCTAGGGCTCAATCCAAATTAGCTATTTTATTTGCGTTAACATCTCTTATTGACCACAACAAATTTTATTTGACATCTGAAAACTTTTCAGTAGAGAGTAATTTTTTTTCACCCCATGGCAGTGCAATATAAGTTTATATTCTTAGAAGTTTAGCATTTAGCACCGACACACTGTTCTTCTAAATGGCTTAGAAGAACATATCCTTGCTGTAAATTTTTTTTTCAACACTAGTTGGGTTAGACCTTGAACAAAAAACACTTTTTTGCTTTAAATAACATTCTGGTTTGCTTTGCTGCTCTTAAATCAACCAACTCATTGCTCCAATTCAACCAAGCTTATTTACTTCACTCATTGCTTTACTCCTTCTTGTTTTATTGTCTTCAAGTCTATGTATTCCTCTATCCTCTGATTTCATTCCACATATGGTTAAGAGTTCATCATCTGTTATTTATGATTTGATAAATATCTTTGTAGCTGTAGAACGCTGAAGGTTAGTTCCTAATTATTATCTAGATATCAAAATGTATTGTCCAGTGAGGTTACTATGAAACATTTACTCATGGTTTGTTTTTGGGTTTATATTTGTTCATATTATTTATTGAGCAAGCATTTCCATATAATGTTTTCACTATTTTTAAAGGGATGAAAATGAGGATGGCCAAATGAGTGTTCAAACTTTAATGGGAATCACTAACATTTATTTTTTAAAACAAAATTATTGAACACAAAAATAATGGCAAATTTGTAAACGCCTACCACATTATGTGTGATAGAATTAAAAAGATTAAAACATAAAAAAATATTGAAGAATGATGCATTTTCAGAACACAATATTATCTCCCTCTTCCTAAAATGCTTAATGGTATGGATAGATGTTATATGAATGTAGTTGTTGATGGACTCATTATGTGGAGCTTGCTTGTGCAGTTTTAAGCAATGAGGTATTTACATGGAGCTCTTGCGACGCAAATTAATATTTAAATTTTAAAACAGATAATGTGTCCCCACTTTTCAAGGAGTATGCATAGTTAAGTGATTGTATTTTTCTAAAATAGATTTTAGAGATAAGTGATTGACTAAGGCTAATAACATATCGATCATGTGAGTTTTGCTCGACTCAAATTCAAAATTCAACTTTACTGAAACTTGACTTGAAATTAATTTTATTTTCAATCAAGCAAGCTCAACTTGAAATGATTTGATTTTGTGTTACTTAATTTAAAAAAAAATGGTTGGAGGGAGGGATTGATTCTAGAGCCTTATGCATAACCTACAAAATGTCAAATGAATGGATCTACGAATAAAAAAAATGCTACGTGTTGACTTTCAGGTAAGAAAAATGAGGATGGTAATAACTAGAGAAATATTTTGACTTGTACAACTTTTGATGTACAGTTTTAGAAGATTGTAAAACCTTTTTTGGGAATGTAAAGTTTATGTTTCGGTACTTTTTGATGCTCTGTATTTCTATTGGAATTTAATTTTACACGTTTCTAAGTTATACTATTTAAATATGAAAAGATTGTTATAAAAATTAAAAATGTAAAAGTTTGCTTGTGATTACTTGGTGAGGTCCAGTTTTCACCCACTTTACCTGAATTCGTACATGTCTAGACGAGTTGGTGGAAGTTGCGTCTGATTAGGTCATCCTCTTTATTACACCTCAGGTTGACTAATAAAATAGATCATTTAGGGTGTGACATGATCTTGCATGATCAAAAGAAGAGTATGCTACGGTCAACAATGTAATGTCCCATTGAGAATGGTTATATGCAATATTTTGGTTTTTAATAATATAATATAATAATATTATATTATATTATAACTATAATTATATATATATATATATATATATATATATAATTATAGTTATTGAGGGGTTGCTTCAACTAATTGAAGGCATAAAGCCTCGAGGCATGTGCCAGATCAAAAAGGCATAAGCCTCATTGGCCAATGAGGCTTAAGTCTCAAGGCGTTTTTTAACGGCCTCAACTTGAGGTGTCTGCTTTGAATGATTGTTTAATCCATTGATGAATGCATATTGTGTGCAAGATTGAGGGTTGGAGACAAATAGGTTATGGGTATTGAATAATAATTAGGTTGAAGATTATAGGATGATGATTGGTTACATTGCTTGAGGAGAGATGATAAATTGATCAAATCTCACTGTGTTATCAAAAGATGCAGGTAGTTAGGAGACATGACATAGATACCAAATTTTGGATTAGGAGAAAGCTCAATTGGCCCCGCCTAATAAATAATTTCCTTCATTGTGTATCAATGTTTATTGATATGATTGCAATGGTTTTGCACAACTTATATCCTTAGCTGCTATCTTCCTCTTGTCTCAGATTTTTTTTTGTCATATTTGTTGTGTTTGCACCATTATGCTACTGATCTTTGGAATTTCAGAACTTAGTTGTTGCTGAACTGGCTTGAATGCGAATTGTCGTAGGGATGTTTCTAAGCAGAAAGCCAATTATGAATCGTATAAGTAAAATTGAACCATGGTTTGAGTTTAATTAAATTCATGCCATGCTCTGGCATTGTCCTGGTGAAAATGAATGATGATGAAGGATCCTTGAGCTTATCCAACAGTTCGATGTGGCTGATGGTTGCGATACTGAATTGCTTTGGTTTCTTTCTTCTATCGTGGAAAGAAAAGGTTAAGTTTATGAATTAGCAATATTGTAGCAGCTAGCGTTTCATTCGCATTATAAGAATACTAAGCCCTTCAACCATTTTACACCCTTATACCATTCTGTAACATTAATTTGTTTTGATTCATCATCTATGGTTGTTGTCTAGATTTTCTTGCCATTTTTTCACTTAGATTTTTTCTGCAAAAAGGAAAATCTTAGTTACTTGAACATGAATATTTGTATATAAAGGTTAGCTTGCTTTTAGATCTCATATTTTGGAGCCAATCGTTGAATCCATGTGCCTTATATGTCTATTTTTATTTAGTTGTCTGTCAGCTTCATTTAAATCTTGAACCATGCAATTCCTAAAAAAAAAAACATTTCTATAAAAACTTGCTTAGAATTTTTAATTTTACAATCTAATGTATTTTTTGACAGAAAGTTTCTATCTATTTAGAATCCTTATTTGCCACCGAACTTTCTTAATGCAGCCTCCGAGTGAATCCCAGGTCCAAGAAGCAGTTGATGGTCCCAACCCAACTGAAAATTTAGAGACTCATGGAATTACTGAGATTGAGCAACTGCTGAAGCAAAATAAGTATACAAGATATGTGTTACTAGGTGTTCTGTGATTCTCCTGAGATATTGTAGCATAATACTAGAATTGAAAGTCAGCATTTCCAGTCTGTTTTGGTAGCTATTTGAGTTTTTTCATTTAAAAAAATCTCTCTTGATGATTTTTATATCACTATACAAAATTCTCCCTTTTGGTTTCTCTCTCTCTTTTTTTTTTTTCTTGGGAAGTTAGAACATATTGCTATTCAGCTACTTGTCTTTGTATCCATGAAATGATGAAACTCATATCAAAACGTTTATATTTTGAGGTTGGAATGCGTTAGATCCTGCAGCAATTTTTTACGTACTCATTTGAAATTTATGTTTCTTCTATTGTAGTTATCTTTTATTCCATCTTAATCATCATTTGAAAACTGCTTTTCCAACAGGGCTCAGGTTGATTATCTGACAAGATTAATATATTCAAGGACTATCGAGTCAACTGGACAAGAGTCAAAAAATTTTAACCAGAAAATCCATGTTTCTGACAAAGGAATTGGTGTCAGGAACTCCAGCTTAAATATAAATTTATCAACATCCGAGAGTCCTTTAATGTTGCAGAATGTTGGCCAATAAAAGAGAAACATAAGACTAAGTTAAGTGTTACAGAGATGAGGATGCTTAGGTGGATGAGTGGCTTTACTCTTAGAGATAGAATGCAAAATGAGTATGTTCAGGAAAAAGTTGGAGTAGCTCCAGTGGTAGATAAGATTAGGGAGAGTCGCCTTAGATGGTTTGGCCACATCAAGCGTCGGCCACGATGATACGATTAGGAGAGTAGGTGCATTAGATTTGCCTTATGTTAAGAAAGGTAGAGGTAGACCTAAAAGACTTGGTTAAGATGTATAAAAATGATCTTAGTATACTTGAATTAAATGAGAATTTGACATAATAGGACACAATGGAGACGAAGGATTCATGTAGCCGACCCCACCTAGTGGGATTAAGGCTTGTTGTTGTTGTTGTTGTTGTATCCCAGAGTCCTTTAAATGTAAGATACTTGCCTGTTGTTGCAATTCTTCTCGTGATTGTAGCATTTTGAGGTGATCAAGGGATTGTATTATCCATCATAATTCAAGTTATCCTTTATCTCAATTTTCAGACGTCTTGATCTCAATGCTCCATTCTTTAATGGGCATCATCTATTTCTTGGAATATTTAGATTTCATCCAACATATTCTGTAATAGCATGCCTTTTCTATTGAGAATGCAAATGCATGAATGCATGCATTTAGTTCATGTTTTTTTTTTTTCACATTTATATTTTTATTTAGACTCATTGCTGCACAATGGATGTTGATGTTCCCAGATTTTGCATGCACTTAACGTTGATGTGCACAGATGGAATTTATTGTTGTTCGAATGAGTATGGGGGTTATGTGTTTCAAACTTTGCATGCTTTTGTGCACTTAGCCATTATTTAGAAGTGCGGATATGCATCTTATTTTTGTTCGCTGGTCATTAATTTTAAGCTGTGGGTTTTGTTTTTTGGTTGCATTTTTGTGAAAGCATTTCAGATTTTTTTTCATGATGAGCTATGCCTGGTTGGATTAGTAATTTATGCTTTGAGATGTGTGTACCAAGTGAGTCACCGATAATTATTGAATGCATACATAAATGCATATCGGCATTTATGAATTTAATCGTCCGAATATTTTGTTGTTTTTCTTTATATGAAGTTTTGTTGACAGGCACTGAAGAGGATTATCAAAATTATTTGTTTACCCTATTTTGTTCTTTGCATTTTTGATTATATTTCTTTATTGGAATTTGTAGCTCTACCTCTCTTAGTGGTTTTATAGAAAATTCGCTTATTTTCTTCCTTAATTTGGATTCTTGGCAGCCTTTTAGGAAGAATGTGTTATTAGATACAAAAAAAATGCTTGCTGTGCATTATTTTTTAATTTATTCAATGCATTCTTGTTGCTGAATCACAGATTCCTCAAGATGTGGTTGCTTCTCCTACTGAAATCAACAAATCTATACTCCAAAAAGCATCCTCTTCAGCTATAGATTTGCAGAGCCAAGGCTATGGGGGAGATCAAAGTTTGCCTTTTTCACGGCCTTCTGAAACAAAACCACATGGCCTGTCAGTTACACCACGATCTGTTTTGACCTTTTTGGAACCCCATGAACTTTCATGTTCAAGTTATCCTACTCCAAAACCTTGCAGAAGGTCTACTTTATATAGAATGCCCCGATCTCCTTATTTCAAGGTCTATCCAACAGTAAAAGTGATGGTATGTTTTCAAGCTTCCAATGTTTTCTTCTATTGTAGTCGAGCTTTAGTTGTCACACAATTTTCTTTCCTGATATTTTTTATGTTAATTTGTATATTTTGATATTTTATTATTTTAATGCGGGATCCGAAAATTCGCATCCGGTCTCTCGATGAGGAGAATTTAGATTAGTGTTGACCAAAATTTGAAGACGGATGAATTCATAGATAAGACACTACCTGAGATTTCTCCCTCATTTTGTGAGAACTTTAGATCTAGTTTCATATTTTATAGGTGCAAACACCTATAGTTAACTACCCTTCTCTGATGAGAGAGAACTTTCAATTAAGGCTAGTCTTTGCGCTAATTATTTATTGTGTAGTAGCAACAAATAGAGTTTAAAATTTAAGAAATTCATCACCATTAACTCAAAGCAAATTCTAGGAGAATGATGACACACGCCCAATCAAAATGTCATAGTTCCGTCATCCCGGTCTGTCATAATCCCTAATTTACTTAGTTAGAGGAGATAGTCGACTCAATTTGAACGAAGGATTCTTGTCAATAGCTATGATTTGCTTCGTTCAAGGTAACTTTATAAACCTGAGTTGATATTTGTCTAAGAAGACAACTTTAAGTCCACTTTAGCTAGCAAAAGACTTTGTGGCCTATCAAATGCACACTATATTTTACAACTTAAAGAGCAGAGCCATTGGAGAACATACGAGCTACAACAGTGATCGTAATTTAATAATGTCATTTTGCGGCAAGCCACCCGGTTAAAAGTCTTTGGTCATAACCCCAATTTATGTGGTGTTAATTGGTGGTAAAATCAAATGCCGTAGAGCCTTCTGTTAGGTGAGATTATTTGAAAATGAATATAACAATACATTTGATTTGATATTTCTTTATTTTATGAGTTAGCGTTTTCTTTAAATTGTCACCATCAACAAACGATCATGAAAGGAGAATTGATGAATTTTTCTTTAAGCCTTTAAAAGATGAATTTCATTTGATTTGAATTTATCAAATTTTTATATTTTGTTGAAATTAAATTTTTTGATAAATTAGTTTAGAATTTAAGTATATTTTGATAGTAGTCCTCTAGTTGAAATTCTTAGTTAACTCGGTCATCGTTGGAGTGTTTAGACTTATTTGATCATTCATGTTATCATTCTAAATCCTGTCAACTTTATTAATCTAATAATAGAATATCAAGTCTAGGTTTGTATTTTGAGAGTTTGAATTTAGAATGACTTAATACTAGTATTTTGATATTTTAATAATAACCTTGAAAATTTAAAATCAACATGACCATCATTAGGGTATGTGGATTAATTTTATTTTATCATCTCAAACCTTGTCAATCCTGCTGTGGGCTCCGAAAATTCGCCATTGACCACTCGACAATTTTGATGAATGAATTGAAGAGAGTATGATTTGAAAGTGTCGATGTAATTTTCAGAAGACAGATGAAATAGTAGATAAGACACTACCCAGAGATTTCACTCTCATTTTGCGAGGACTTTAGATCTGGTTCCCAGTTTTCTATAGGCGCAAGCCCCTATAGTTAATTATCCCTCCCAATAAGTGAGAGAGAACTTTCGATTAAATTTAGTCGTTATGTCATGTCCTAGCGTATAGTAGCGGCATATGGAATTTGAAATTTAGATTATGAAATTTATCATTTCACTTAAACCGGATGGTTGGGGGAATGATGGCGTGCACGTCTAGATCATGGTTTAGTCATCGAGCTCCGGTCCACAGTCTACTGTCGAGAGGAGGTAGTCGACACGAAGGATCTCATCAACCAACACATGGTTCGTCAGAAATCTTTGTAGACACAGGGGTGGTGTTTGTCAGGAGCGGTCTTAAGTCTACTTATAGAGGGTTATTTGCCTATCAAGTATACCACATGATTCACAAAAAGGCGAGCCATTGGGAATCTGACTGCGGTCGTGATATAATATAATGGAGTTTGGTGCCAAACCACCGTCGAGGACTACGGTCATGACTTCATCGTGCTATTGGCCAAAACGGTCGAGAGAACACGGCGTCTTTCTTGACAGATTGATTGAGAGTGAATATAACAGAACACTTGATTTGATATTGACTCTTTTGTGAGCTAGAGTTTTCTTAATTTGTCACTCCCAACAAACAGTTGTGAAAGGTGGATAGATTGAGTCTTGATTTAAGCTTTTAATGATAGAATTTTATTTAAGCAATTTCAGATTGATATTTGATTTGAGTTGAAAAATTGATTAATTGGAATATGTTTAAGAGCTTTAGATTACTCGACTCTGTTTAGCTACTTAGAGAGGATTAAATCTACTTATCACTAACAAAATCGTTTTTAGATATTTCATTTTGAAACTCTTTTTATAAGTTTTTTAGGTTTTGTTAACCGACCCAATCAAGACTAAAGCGAAACAATCAGACATCCTCAGACACTTGAATTTAAGCATTCATGGTGTGGCCCATCAGGTGTATTTAAGACTATGTAGTTTTTTATTTAAGTTATGAGATCGATTTCATTATTTACTTAATTTGATATGAAAAAATTGATTAATTTGAATATGTTTAAAACTTTAGATTCTTAACTCTACTGGCTAAGAGGATTAGATCTAGTCCCGATCGGTTTCTTAGATATTTCATTGATTTAAAACTCTTATTATAGATTTTTTAGGTTTTGTTAACTCGGACCCGTCTAAGATTAAAGCAGAAACAACCCGCAGACATCCTCGGACACTTGAATTTAAGCATTGATAGTGTGGGGCCCATCTGGGTGTATAGTAATTTTAGATAATTTTGTGTTTGAATTATGAGATTGATTTTGTAGTTTTATTTGATTCACTTCGTACTTTTGACATTAAAATTTGCCTTGAAATCTATGTCCGAGCACATGCAGGTGTTTATAGCTTAGCTAATTTCATCTAATAATGAAATCATTGATTTTGAAAATCATAATTAGAATGAAATTCCTTAATTTGATCGAAGGAAACCCTATGATTTTTGTAGATTTTGATTTAGTATCGTCTTGCTTGGCCGAGTTGCATTGATTGTGAAGACATTTTAATTTTGTAGTTTAAAATATTACTTGCACTTAGTTTACTTGTTGAGTTATTATAATTCTCTAATTTGATTATGTTTAATCTACATCACTCGATAAGTTATCGATTTTAGTCTTATTCTTTAGCTCATGCTTATTAGCATAATCACTTCCATATTCATATAAGGTTATTAAACCTAATTTGGATTCATCCTTAGACTTTAAGTTTATTGTAAGTTTATTATGAGTTTAGCATTAGTCTCCCCCAAATTTCACTCAAAGCTTGTTTAATTTTGAGAAATTTGCAAGAAATGATAACTCACTTTATCGCTTTAATTTAAGCCATAGAGAATTACAATTAAAGTTTGTGAGTTTAATATTAATTATCCCTTTAGATTTTAAATGAATGTCTATTATTTCCAAAATTTTCTTTAAAGGCTTCCCCCTTTTTTTTTTTTTTTTTCTTGTTTGACGCTTTTAGTTTAAAATTAGCTGTAGGTTTCCTTACTTAGCGTTCTTAAGTCAGTTCATTTTACTCTCTCATTTTTTCTAAGTCAAAAGATTTGATGCAATTTTGGCGACTTCCGTTATCCCATGTAGCGTGAGGTGTTTTTTAACTGCGCCTTGTTGAGTGTAGTGGTGTCTTCAGCCAGTTTTCTTCATCTCGTTCGCCATTAGACGAGGCCTTTTATAGCATTTCGTCAGAGGGGGCATCAACAGTGTTGGCTTACTGATGCATCGTTGAAGGTAGAGCGGTGTCTTGCGACACCACAGTCGGTTTTTCATTTCGTTGTGCTCTCTAGAGCACGACGAGACCTTTAAATCTGAAAGAATACATATAATGCAATATATATTCATCTCCCGGTTGGGCATGGGGGGTAATTTGAGATTTTTTTTAATAAATTTTGAATTTATTAAATGATTTTAATGTAGATTTCGCGCCGGTAAACGCACATAGTCAATATATATATCAATGTAAGGTAATTCCATTGTTCTGAACGCAATGACTCAATCCGTTTCGCGATCGGAGGCCTTTTGGTTCGAGTTGGCGCCAAATTGAGTCAATTTCAGCTCAAAATACTCGTCGCCGCTTTCGACTCCTAGATTTTTGCACAGACTCGTCCGAATTGAGTGTGAACAGTCTCACTTGATAGATTTCAATGTTTTGAAGCCAATGTCGTGATCAATTTCGTGAACGGTGATCATTTGATCCTCGTCGGCGTCTCTTGACCTCGATATGCGTACATAGGCATTGACGACTCGATCGCTTGATCGGTTGATCATCAAGTCGTGCAATATTTATATCCTGACTAATTTCGATGTTCTAAACCACGGAGTCCGTTCGTCAATGTCGTTCGACCATTTTGATGACTTCCGTCATTTCACTCGATTTGTACCTTTCTCGAAGTCCGTCAAATTTGACTTATGGGCTTGACCCGACTTATGGCTACATATGTAGAGGTCAACACCTGCACGTTGATTGTAGAGGATCAGGTCTATGATTTGTACGTGTTTGAATTCACATTATAGACCTTATCAATCTATTCTGAGAGTAGCGGGCCAGGTTTGTAATTAGGATTTGTGATTTTATTTTAGATTTTATAGTCGAGAGTTTGCAAATTTGAATGTTGAAATTTTAAACTAAGGATTTTGATGGTAGTATGCAAATTTAAAAATAAAATTATCTTCTTGTTGATCGAACCTTTAACTTTTAATCAATCTCAACTCATGCCCTTATAAGGAAGGATGAATGGATTAATTAGGTGAGACTTATGAACCAGCTTGTTCATGAGCATGTGCATGCTTCAATTGTAGAATTTGGATTTTTAAAGGAGCATATATGTTTCAAAAATATCCATCAATTTATCAAATATTTGCATGCTATTTTAAGCAAAGTCATTTAAACAAATTACTATTATTAGCTTATGTAGCATTCTCAGATACTAAGTTTAGAAGTTTAACACAAGTAGGTGTATTGGACTTAATTGTGTAATTTTTGGTGCACTTAAATTGCATGAATTTTCAAAGCACAAACATTTCAATATTAAGCAATCTAAGCCACTTCAACTTCATTTTTTTATATTCCAATTTGCATTCTATTTTACTTGAAAGCTTGCATCCAAAATACCATAGGATGATATTATACATTTACAAGTGATAACTATTTAAATCACTTAAAGGCTCATATATGGAGGTATGCCTTGATTCATCAACAAGAGATATTTGCTGAAGGGATATCAGTGCTTTTGTACATTCTCTAAGTGATCTTTTTTTGCTATGTGGATCATAAATTAATGAAATCTATTTAAGTAAATTCAATATTAAAATTATGATGCAGTCCGGTTTGTGATCGGAGGTTGTTTGGGTGATTTTGGTATCGTTCAAGATGATTTCAGCTCGAATTGCTCGTTGTTCGCATAGGCTAATTTAATTAACTACAAAAAGTCTTGTTTGATAGATTTCGATCTTTCAACGACACTGATGCAGTCAATTTCATGAATGGAGCATATTTTGATGTTGTCGAGGCCTTTCGACTCCGATGTATACAAAGTTGTATCTACGGCTTGTCTTTTTTGTGATGTATCGTACTTAATATTTGTCGATTTTAATATTCATCGAGGGGTCCATTCTAGGCAATTTTATCATTCTGACTGTTCCGGTGCGATTCATTTTAAGAACCAAAGATATTTCGATCGACTCGACTGTGGTCAAGGGACTTTGTGGGATATCATACTTAATATTCATTAATTTCAATGTACAAGCTCGAATCGACTTATGAAATTTATGCGCAGGTCAACATCTTGGTGAGTAAACATGCAACTGTCAGTAATGCTTCTACTTCTTAGAGGACCCCAAGAAGCACTTCAAAATCTGATGGCAGACAGGTAGTGCTTACCTTTCTTTTACCACTTCAGTTATAGCATGGCTTGATGATTGCATACAATTCGTACAATGGGAAGTGTTTTACCTTTTCACTTAAATTCTCATAAAGGCAAGTTACATAGTAGCTGGAGAGGGGAAGCTGGTTTCACTCGAGACTATCCATGTCATAGTCATAGTCATATTTGTGTCACTGTAAAGATGTGAGTTGATTATGCTGCAGTTATTTAGTTATTTTTCCTTCTTTGCATTATATTTGATTTTGTCAATATAATTTGTTCTTCTGGCAACTGATTCTTTTTCTAGTCGTTCTTTACTTATTATTGTGCTATATCAATCTTGTTAAAAGCTTTGAGTTCTCCCCTTCATCCCTCAGTCTGAGTTTCACTTACTAAACTCATCTGCAGCCTCTCCCACTAAAACATGTTATTAACATCTGATCCTGTGGCTGCTGCACAATGTTCTCAAGCCTTTTTTAATATATTTCAATTATGCTCTCTTTAGTGTTATTGAGTCCTTCAACTATTTTTCAGTTGGGGCTGTGAGTTTAGGTTGAAGATCTCTTTGAAAGTTGGATCAGCTTTTTGTTCGAATTAAGCTCTGGTTGAAGCCAATGAGCTGACTAGTGAGCCAAGCTTGGCTCAAATCAAACTTGAGATCAGATCAAAATGTATATGCACTCATCTTTAAATGCATATGCATTTTTATGCATATATTTGGATGCCAGTTGATATGCATAAGCATTTATGTATTTGAGTGTGTATATGTATGAATGCACACATGTTAAATTAGAAATTTCTCTATATATTAAGTTAATTGAGATAATTTTTTTCACTTTTTTTTGTCTCAAATCAAGCTTAAATAGAAGTTCATGAGCTGTTCTTGGCTCAAACTTAAGCCATCCTATAACCAAATTTGTCTCGATTCAAGTTTGGCTCGAATGACTTCATACCCATTTTGAGTTGAGGTTGAATCAACTCAAGATCTGATCATTAACAACACTATTTTCAGTTATGTTTGACTAGTGGAATCTTTGCACCTTTTTTGCATTTGAGATGCTTTGGAATCCAGTCTTCTTCCTGGTTAGTGACCCATAATTACATGAACCACATACAGCTGGTATAAGGGTTTTTTTGGTTATTCTTTTTTGCTCTTTATATTGGCCTCATGTTCCATTATTATTTTATTTTATTTTTTAATGCAAAAAAGTATGCTGCTAAGTGGCACGTAATTAGACTGCCATTTTCAATGAAATTTGTGTTTCTAATGTCTTATTTGTTGTTCATGTGTTTATATATATGTCCAGATATGCATATACATGTGCATGTGCCTGCTTGCTGTTTGAGGTGTGCTTATTGCCTCTTTATGTCCAACTTACATGTTCAGATGCAATCAGCTTGTTCACTAATTTCATGTTGCTTTGTGGTTGCATATTGTGCTAGTTCTCTTACTGTATGATATAGTTATTTTTCTTAACATGATTCGTGTGACTCTTGATTTGATACATATATTCATGATCATTCTTTGGATATATATATATATATTTTTCGTTTGTTTGAGCAGGCCTTGAAACAGGGAAGTTCAATTTTAGATTGTGAGTGTGGATCTTTTGGCCCTATTTGTCGGATTCATCAAAAATCTGGTCTAATTTCTGCAGCTAATGCACGGTTGGCATCTTCAAAAAGTTCTCGTGGCTTTCCTTTACTCCAGGATTTGAAGGATCCTACTTCATCTCAGCAGCCTCGTTCACTAAATGAACTAAAGTATGCCAACTCAGGTTTACAGATTGATGAAAATAGGGATAGTAAAATATTTTCTTCAAATGTTTATCTGGTTCCAGGGCAATCTAATGTGAAACATGTAGCCATGGATGAATCACCTTCGAAGCTAACCGCCGACAGGCTGAATGAACGGGTGAGTAGAAGTATGGAGAATGTTGATACCCTACATTTATAAATATGGATGTAATTGGTGCTTCAGACTTAAGAAATGCGAAGGATCCACTAGAAGATAGAGGTTCTCAGTCAGAAAAGCTTGAAAAAGCACGGGAAAGCGATTGATAGTCCCATAACATTATGGATCTATGACGATAGAATAATTCATTCCAAAAAAGATGTCTTATTAAGAGTTATACAAGTAAACTTATGTTATTAAGTATTATTATTCAATCTACATCTAAATTATGCTATCAACATTAACGACAGACATTTAGATCGAACACTTACTTTAAAACACAAACTAGATCGTATACAATTACGACAAGGAAGTGCTGTGTATAGCATAACCTATCAAACGACATATGCTTATAGTAATAATCATAATACCGTCGTATTCAAACCTCAGAATGAACCTATCCATCTCGATCCCCTATTTTCACAAATAGGACAAACTATACAACCTGATTAAGTTGATTATTCAACCTTGACACCACCACCAGACAACCTAGCTTTAGACTTTGGTGAAAGTAGTATAATTAATAAACATTTTAATCTACCACAAAAACAACGGAGTTTTAATGAAACAAATAAGGATTTAATAATTCAACCTCGACGATCTATAGACTTGCGAAAATTACTTTATACTAATAACCAATTAATTCTTAAAGGTTATTATTTATCACCTGAAAAAATTATACCAATTCTACTAGACAGGTTCCCATAGCTCTTATATCGATACAAATTTAATCCCTACCAATTTACAAATACCACGACCTGACCATATATATATAAAGATTATCATGGCGTAAAACATTCTTGTCCCAATAAAACTAATATTTTATTTGGATTTTGGGATCTTAATAATCACCGAATTTATTTTCAACATACCTTTTTAACCGATGATACAGAAAAAGGAAGAGTCTTAGTCGGCATGGATTTTTTACAACAACATACTATTTCTTTTACATATATTACTATAACAATTAATTCTACAATTATTCCCCGACATCATGGTTCACTTTCATAGCTATATACAAATTGATATCTATGTCCTCACTTATGAACCAATCCCTATACATGCTTTATGCGATACAGGGAGCGATATTTGTGTTTGTAAACAATGACTTATACAGCCACACTTACCTCTACATCATGACAATTTACTCCTAGATACCTTCAATGGCCTACGCTGATTACTTCTCGGTCCAATCAATACATTTCGATAACACTCTTATTAAAATTCCCAAACTTTTGGTGTCTTCGATAATGGTCCCGACTTTATACTCGACAATAATTTCTTCAAATCTATGCATGCCTTTACTCAATATACCGATCATATTGAATTAATTACTCCTTGTAAACACCTACTCTCCTGTCCTTTCATTACTACGCCCATTTCCCACTCTGCCGATTCTCCCCCCATTTTTCGCAGCCAATGTGGTGATTTATATAAGATTATTCAATCTCACCTTTCCAAACCTTCGTCTTTACACATTTTCACCAACCTCGATAAATTAAATGACGTATGCCATTTTGCTGAAATCTTATTTTCCAAAACTTTTTCGGAAAATCCTTTACAATTTTGGTCCAAAGACGAGCCTGTTGCTCATATTGAACCACTTAACCCCTCTTTAGTCATCCGGGTTCGACCCATGAAATATACTAGCGATGATAAACTTGAATTTAAAAATAACTGAACTACTATTACACCTCATCTCTCATAAGTACTAGCTCATCATCCCGCTTTTCTTGTCAAATCATGTCAGTGTTCAGAAAGGCTCGTATGATTATTAACTATAAAAAACTTAATGAAAATACCAAAATTGACGTATACTTTTTACCAAATAAAGAAGTTCTTATTAATCAAATTAAAAATGCTAAATTATTTTCAAACTTGATGCAAATCGGCTTCAGATTAAGATGCATCCCCGACAAGATGAATTAATGCATTTAGTACACCCCAAGGACATTATCAATGAATGTTATGCCTTTTGGCTTAAAAATGCACCACAAATATTTTAACGACGATGAATTATTTATTTTCAATTTAACACATTTTCCCTAGTTTACGATGATATTTTCATTTTATACTATTCCAACACACATATAAAGCATCTTACGCTATTAATTGAAAAACATATAAAACACGGTGCATAAAAGAAAGTTTTTTTGTTACATTGAATTTTAGGACTAAAAATTGATAATGGTGTGATCGAATTACAAGATCACATTTTATAAAAAATAGACAACCTTACAACGATAACCAACCAAAAAGACTTACAGCGCTTTCTTGGTTGAATTAATTATGCCAAAGCATTTATTCAAGATTTAGCTACCCTTAGAGCTTTACTACAAAAGAAACTTAGAAAAGATGTTTGGACTTGGGATAGATCGATCAAAATATATTACTCAAATCAAAAAATGTTGTAAACAACTATCTAAATTAACTCTACCAATAAATGAAAAATTAATTATAAACCGATAGAGCATACTGAGCCATTTTAAAAGCGACGAAAAATCAAGTTTTATGATACTGCGTACCAATACACCAACGAACAAAATTATCATATTAATGAAAAAAACTTTAGCAATCAAATAAGCTATTAAAAAATTTGAGTTATTTCTAAACGAGCACTTTATTGTCAGAACCGATAATAAAATTGCTATTTATTTTATTAAAGGAAAAATTATTGATTCATTACCAAATAAAAGACTAATTAGATGTCAAGGTTGATTTTCTACTTATCATTTTAATTTAGAATATATTGAAGGAAAAAGAAATGCTTTAGCTGACACTTTAACACGAGAATTTTACAGATCATGAGTTCTATTCCAGATAACGAGCTAATAATGGACAACTTATCAGATACACTGGATATGGATATGTATTCAACCACTAAAGATTCAATCAAATCTAAAGACCACAGATTAGAAAATTATATGGAATTACTAGATCAATAATTATGAAAATTAGAATGCAAAATTGCATATAGCAATAAATTACTGACAAAATTACAGAATGTCAAAAAATATCTCCTCGAAGAAGTTGATGAAGATCAATTACCCTCAATTTCCAAAATACAAAGAAATACGGACAGCGTCCAAACAATTATGACTTCAGAAAGTGAAATTAATTTATCAGCTACTTTCGCAACTATTCTACAAAAAGAAGCACCGAAATAAAAATCCATATTAGAAATAGCGGATAATTGGCAAAGATATTCCTTATATTAGGAACGTATTAATGCTCAAATTTATTTTCATACATATGGAATATATTTTCGTTGTAAAGTTGTCTATTTTTTGTAAAATGTGATCTTGTAATTGATAGCTATCAATTTTAGTCCTAAAATTCAATAGTGTAACAAAAAGCTTTTTTTGCTTAATGCAATCGTGTTTATATGCTTTTTTCGAATAACGAAGATGTTTTATATGTGTTGGAAGAGTTATACTAAAATGAGAATATCATCAACGAAACTAGTGAAAATTTGTTGAATTGAAAATAAATAATCCATAATGTCGATGAAATATTTGTGGTGCATTTTTAAGCCAAAAGTAACATTTCATTGATAATGTCCCATACTAAATGCGGTTAATTGATTATCAGATGCATCTTAATCGCTAAGCCGATTTGCAAGTTTCAAAACCATTTAACATTTTAATTTGATTAATAAGAACTTCTTTATTTGGTAAAAGTATCCTTCAAATTTGGTATTGTCATTAAGTTTTTATAGTTAATAACCATAAGCCTTTTCGCTGAACCCGCCAAAGATGATTTGACAAGAAAGCGATATGAGCTAGTACTATGAGAGATAAGGTGTAACTGTAATAGTTCATAAAGTTGTTTTTTAAATTCAAGTTTATCATTGCTAGTATATTTCATGGGTCGAACCCGGATGACTAAAGAGGGGTTATATGAGCAAATGAATCGTCTTTGGACCAAATTAAAGAATTTTCCAAAAAAAGTTTTGGAAAATAAGGTTTCAAAGAAATACGACGCCATTTAATTAATTTATCGAGGTTGGTGGAAAAGTGTAAAGACAAAGATTTGGAAAGGTGAGATTGAATAATCTTATCTAAATCACCACGTTGGCTGTGAAAAGTGGGGGGAGAATCAGCAGAGTGGGAAATGGGCGTAGTAATGAAAGGACAGGAGAGTAGGTGTTTACAAGGAGTAATTAATTCAATATGATCGATATAAAGTGCATATATTTGTAGAAATTATTGCAGTATAAAGTTGGGACCATTATCGAAGACACCAAAGTTTGGGAAGAATTTTAATAAGAGTGTTATCGAGGAATGTATTGATTGGACCAAGAGAAGTAATTGTACGAAGCCATTGAAGGTATCTAGGAGTAAATTGTCATAATGTAGAAGGGTAAGATAAGCCATTGTTTAGAAACACAAATATCGCCTCATCGCATAAAGCATGTACAGGGATTGGTTCATAAGTGGGGACATCCATATATATAATATGTTTGTTGAGGTATGAGTTTAGGGTAATTTATTTTAAATGATAGTTGTATAATGATATGATGAAGATCGATGAGCCCAGCTAAATATTTATTCGCCAAATGTAAATCTAACATAAATTTGCAAATAACATCCTTGTTGGGCGTCCCAAGGAGCATCCATCTTTATCAAGTATATTATATATCTCATAATTAGAGAAAATGAGTGCAAGTTTGCCTTGTAATATAGATGTTTGCATATTTTGTGGTGGAATTGAATTTTGATGAAACTATAAAGAAATATGGGTGGAAGGAGATGATGCAACCCTTAATATTTGTGAAGGCATGACATGTGTGAGTAGGTGTAATATTCGATGATATGAAAGCATAGATGATAGTGCCTAAATTGGTGAAACCATCGAAATCATAGGAACCACCAAAGAAAGACGAGTTGACTGGGAATGAATAGGGAAGGAGAGGAAAGGCTTGTGCTACTTGATAGAGGTGAGGATATGAATGATGAGTGAGGAAATGTGGAAATCATTTGGTGTGAAGAATACCGAAGGGAGATTGGGGTGACAACTTAACTCCACAAAATTTATCAAGAGCTGGCACATGCGGTGGATGCGCATTCGTGTCCCACATAGGAAGATGTGAAAATAGTGTTAATAATTAAATATAAGTTCAAACTTTTTTAATGTATTTTTATTTTGTGATAATTTCAATCGATGATAATCATCATCAACCTTGTCATAACTAGGACTTTTATAATGTTCTATGCTCAAAACTTACTTGATGGTATTGAACTTTTAATCAATTAACTTAATTTCATTTACTTTTGTTGTAGGATGTCTCATCCTAAATTATTTCAATTTCAACTCAAATTTTACTATATACATTTACACATTTTATGTGTATATATGACCATGCACATAGAGTATATTAGCGTTGATTTTATTTGTCGCTTTCATAAAGATGTATATATACATATTTATTTAATTTATATATTGATGTTTATTTATTTATTGATATTTGTATAATTATTAGTTTATATATATATATATATATATATATATATATATATATATATATATATATATATATATATGAATTTAAGTATCATTTTAATTTTGACATAACATTTCCTCCTTGGTTCATATAACTTCATTTATTTCTTCCTTAACTTTTGTAGGTGTTATTAATATCTTCTAAGATAATCAGATATCATTCAATCCATTTCAATTCAAACATATTTTTTGTCATAGCTAAGGGTCTATTTAGCATAGTTGTATTTGTATGAAAAAATAATGGTGGAGCTATTGTAGAAGTTGTTGTATGAAAAATTTTTGATGGGTATATAAAATATCTTTATTTTATAGAAGTCAAATCGTAGCTTTCTGGCTGCTACTGTAGGTAGTTTAGTTAGGTTAAAGATAGCTTTTTCATCACAGATTCTTCAGAATATAGCCAAAATATAACCAGAATGAAATTTCCAAATGATGCAACTGTGCATTTTCACACCGCATCACTGCCGCATTGTTCTCCTAAACACAACCTTAATTTGACTATAAGTTAATTTTTATTGCTCAACATTCAAATTCATATAACATAGCTTCTCCAATTATCATTTTAGATAATTTATAGGATTATGATATTATCTTATTCAAGCTTTGAAATTATAAAATTGAGTATTAAGACATTTTTCATCCATGGGATGAGACGTACCATGAGATGAGGCGTAAGCCTTTATACTTTTTGGGTGTAACCCTTAGAATCAATAAATTATTTAATGTAAGAAATACAATACTAATAAGAAAGTATGACCATATTAATATACTAATATTACATCATGAAGAAGTGTTATATAAAATATCAATATAAGGATGATAAGTATGAAAGTTACACATTTTCCTTGCATTACATCATTCATTTGCCACATAAAGATTTTATGATACTTATGATTTGAATGTTAAACGTTGTAGATTTGCATTAATTGGAGTAAAGTTTAGGAATTAGTGTGCAAAATCTTGTGGAGAGTTATTGATAGATTTAAGAACAAGTAATGTGATATGAAGCTTAATTGGTGCTTGATGGCTGGCGGCTTAGCGCGTTTAGGCAAATTTTGAGTTGTGTTGACTACAACTATGTGCCACATTAAATTAAATAAATAAGATGGATTTTAAAATCCCTTAAATCGCGATCGACGATCAAATTCGTTTTAATTCGACGATTCGACGCTGCAAATATTAAAATGAATTAATCAGAAAATTTTGAATCAATTAAGGACCGATCGGATAATTAAAATCAAATTATCATGAAATTGTGCGCCGGTCGAAGCCCGACGACGTCGCGACCTCCGTTCACAAAATAAATCGCCGTCGTCGAAATATCGAAACCTATCAAACGACACCTTCCGGTCGAATCGGCAAAGTATGCGGGTCGATTAATTTAAGTCGGCGCGCACAATTTAGACTTGAATTTGCCGGCCGCCGACATTATTTAAATGACCTCGATCGCGAAATTGATCGCGCCATTCGTTCGACTGGCGAAACAACTTAACCCATATTGCTGGGTTTGTCAAAAGTAATAAAATCATAATTAAAAGATTAACGACAATTAATTACCTCTTAATCGCATTAATTTCCTACCTAACCGCGCCCATTCAACCAATCGGCTTAGCACATTCTGATTGAGTGTAGCAACCAATCGAGATGTAACTAAGCCCTAAACAAAAAAAAGGGGAAAGTTTCATTCATGGTACTTGACACAAAGGGATTTTATTGTTTTTTTTTAGTTCCTTTCTTTCTCTCGGCTCCCCTGCAGAGCTCCCCTCTTGGCACTTCAGACTCTCTCCCTGCCGGCTCCCCTTGACTTCTCTCTCTTGGCTCCCTCTTGCAGGCTCCCTCTTGGCACCTCCTCTCCTCTCTCTGAGAACTCTCTCCCTAGCATCTCTCGGCTTCTCCGTGGCCGAGACCTCTCAGTTCTGTCCCTCCCACGAGCTCCCTCTTCTCTCTTGCCTCAGCTGCACTCCCCGTGAAACTCCTCCTTCTCCCTCTCTTTTAGTGAATCGACACCTGTCGTTTCTCTCCAACCTAATTTTTCTTTGTGCATTTGGGTGAAAATTAGGGCTTGGCAAAGTGAGCTTTATTTTGTGCTTAAATTCATGCTAGCTTCTTTGGAAATGGGTTTTGGATGTTGTATAAAACCATGTTTATATTTTATCATCATGAAATTAGCATGTGTTGGCTGAAATTTCTATTGGAGGATTTGTTGCCTAGATCTCTAGCTTTGAAAATGGGTTTGGATGTTGTATGGCCAAACCCTATGTTTATTTTGTTATCTATGAAATTGCAAGCATGTGTTGCCTGAAATTTCTATTTGGAGGATTTTGTTGCTTAGATCTCACTTGCTAGCTTGCTAAAATGGGTTTGAGATATTGTATGGCCTAAACCCTATGTTTACATTTTGTTATCTATGAAATTACAAGCATGTGTTGGCTGAAATTTCTATTTGGAGGATTTTGTTGCCTAGATCTCACTTCTAGCTTTCTAAAATGGGTTTGAGATATTGTATGGCCTAAACCTATGTTTGTTGTTATCTATGAAATTACAAAATGTTGGCTGAAATTTCTATTTGGAGGATTTTGTTGCCTAGATCTCACTTTTGCTTGCTAAAAGCGGGTTTGAGATATTGTATATTTTATATCTATGAAGCAAGCGTGTTGTGAAATTTATTTGGAGGATTTATTTTAGATCTCACTTAGCTTTGAAATGGGTTTGGGATATTGGGAAATCTATGAAATATTCATCTGAAAATGTAAATGCTGAAATCACTTTCTTTTCTTTATTGGAGTCATGCCATGCTAGTCTTACTTCCTTTAGATTTCATTTGCTATACCTCTTGCATATCTTTCTGCATACTTGTATGTTCTTTATGATCTTAATATATCATGCTATCAAATTTCAGTGGTGTCTCACCACCGCCGCATACTCTTGGCGTGGTGGTGACTCGATTTCTCATGCTGGAGAAGGTAAATTTTGGTAAGAGAAGATGAAGATTCATATAGGATTCATGCTTATATTCTTGCAAGATTAACGAAAGATCTGTGTATATCATGCTAATCCATGCGCCTTTCTTGGCGTGGTGGGCAAATAAACTTTCGAGGTGTCTCCACATTACTCTTGGCGTGGTGGGAAAACAGTCCCCAGTAGCCTATGGGGATGACGAGGAATAAAATTTAAAAAAATGATGCTTAAGTATTTTTTATGTGCATATGCTTATGTTTCACTCACTTTCTTGTCATGCACCTACATCTAGTTTGATGAATGTTGAATCTTTCTAGTCCCCTTTACATGCTTAACATGTGTATGAAGTGTATAGAATACAAATGGATGCTTATGCTTGTGACATGTATTTGTTGATGGTTCTAATCTAGCTTGATATCTTTATTAGACATACTTACATGTACATGTTATCTTTTACTCCATGTCATTTTCACATTGATCCACACATGATTATAGAAACATGGCAAAAAAAAAAGGGTATATCAAGGGAAGACATACATGAAATGAAACATTTTGACATGACATGAAATACACCTGACATATGCTCAAACATGTTTCTCCTACTTTACTTGTCATTTCCACCATGATTTATATACATACATGGGACATAAGATTTGAAGCAAACATATGAAATGAATCAAATCTATCATATGACATGACATCCATCATATCAAGAAAAATGAAAATTGTAAAGGAAGGGAGAAGGGTAAAACTTACAAATCTTTATGACACAACAGCCCTACAAACTTAAGAGAACTCAAACTTGTGAAATCAAGAGAAGGAAAGAAATGAGAGTAGGAAGTGTGTGAGGATTTTGAGAAGGAATTCCCTCTTATTCATAGATTTTATAGCCTCCCTCTTTTCTCATCTATGGATCATCTTGACACATATGGGCCTTGTCATGTGCCGAAACCATCTAAGGTAATGCCATTTGTCATGTGCATGCATGCATGGACATGTGGCATGCCCCTATCATCCTTATCCCTTTCTTTGAAGAGGAAAATAAAGTCTTTGTCATACCTTCTTGATTAATTTAATGAGTATTTGTCCCCCCCCATGAGCTTGCATGTGAAGGAGGTGGATTTTAATTAATCCACTTGCCTCTTTTAAATGAAATATGACATCTACTCATATTTTTATATTCCCCTCTCCCTTTTCAAGAGAAATAAATGGGCTATGGTATTTGATCATATGGGCCAAATCAATTATTTTCACTTATGTTTCTGATTTTGTTACATAGGAGGTGATCTTGGGCTCAAAACAAATGCCTAAATCCACTTTAAACTATTGCCTACTTATGATCATATAAATCAATTATTTTCAGCCCCTTATTGCTGATTTTGTTACATAAGGAGGTGATCTTGGGCTCAAAACAAATGCCTAATCCACTTTAAACTGCCTTTCATGATCATATGGGCTATCAATTATTTTCAATACTTTGTTGGTGATTTATAATAAAGAAATGTCTTTGAAATCAAATAAACTCTTTTAGGCCCATTTGCTTGATCATGGGCCTTCAAATGATCATTTCACCTCCTTTATGTTTGCTGATTTACATAAAAGGATTTTCAATCAAATACACAAATTAATTTAATCTTGTATTTGATCAAATGGGCCTAAAATAATTTATTTCATCTATACGTTGATTTATGACATAAAGGGGCTTTTGGCCAATATGCATATCATATTTTCCAAAAGAAGATGCTATAATCCCATTTGGTCTTAGATTGTTAACAAAACCTAAAATCTAATGATCTTTATAAATCAAGTTAATTAAATCAAATTAAGATAAATCTTCGGTTTGTTATGTATTCTGTGTTCAGTCGAAGAAAATCTCAACATCATATACATCCCAAGTTGACAAGGTTTGAAAACGATAGATCTTGAAATAATTAATCTGATGATTTGCAAAGATAATTGTTTATTATACTTCGGTTGGGTCTTGAAGTGCTAAATCAAAGTATCAAAACTCATACTTGCATTACATCAAGTCAAATACAAAACGATGCTACATAATCCGGTTTGGTCTTGAGGTCAGATTAAAAACTCAAAAATCAAAATTTGACATGAAACTTCAACATTAGACATCTTAATGTCCATACAATTTTCAAAGCAGATATATGCATGTTGAGTAATTTAAGTCAATATAAAACGAATCTTCATAATGGTCTTGGTTTAAACAAAACCTAAAATTTGATATTATAAAATTTAATTAATAATATCGAAACTAATTACGTATATGTACAAGATATGAATCAGTGACATAGCTTAAAATTCAAATCCGGAAGAAAAGAAAACCTCCTCATGTTCAAACTAGAGTGAACAAGGTTTTGAAGGATTATACTTTGAGAATGAATTTAGACGATCCTCGTAGAAAACCCGCAGTAGACAAAATTATCATTGATAATTATAGATCGAAGGGTAATTATAATTAAAATTTCAATGATAAATGATCATATATTCAAATCTAAAATTAATCATAAAATGATCAAAATTCAAAGAAAATAACAAAATATAAAAAAATGAAATGAATTATTTAAATTAAAACTAAAAAAAAAAATAAAATAATCCACTCATGATTGTTTGTCTTGGTGACAAATTAAAAAACTTTTGCTCAGCGATGTCAATTAAATACATAATACCTTCACTCAAATATTCTAAAACCCGTGGGGCGTGGCGTGTCCTGTGCGTGGTTTTCTTGATATGGCACCACATAAATGGTTCGACACTCCTCGGGGTGGTTAGCGATATGGCTTAAATTAAGTCTGACCGTATGTTCCCCAGCACTTTGCTCTTTGCGTGAAATGTAGAAGTATTTGGTTGGGCAAAAAAATATGTTAGCTTGACTTATATTTGTCCCCAAATAAACCAGTCTGAGGACACCTTGGAACTATGTTCTTGTGAGGATCGCGGTTGGGTCATTACCTCCTCCTCGATTAGCGGACGGGGATGCTGACGGCGGGATAATGGAACCATGGGATCTTGATGGTATCATCGTTCCCCCACAAAAGTTTTAAGTTAAAATAATAAATTTCATAAGTTCTAACTCCACTCCTTTTATACTCGTTTATTTAACGATTCATTGGTAGCCTTAATCGAAAGTGCTCTCGGTATTGGGAGGGTAATTAACTATGGCTTGCTTTATAGGAAACACAGAACAGATATAAAAGTTCTCACCAAATGAGAAAATCTTTTAGTGTCTTATCACTATTCATCGCATGAAATTATCGACATTGCAACTCTTTCTTTTAGAAGATTGGTGGCGAATTTTGGATCCCAATTCTGGCGACTCCGGGGAAAGGTTTCTCTTTCCATCTTTGGTAGTCAAATCTAAGTTATAATTGCGATTGGGTATAAAAAATAAAATGAAAATGAAATGATAAGTTAAACTTGACTTAAGCTTGCTTTTAAAGTCTTAAGTCATTTGAGATTTTATTTAGTGTTTAGTATGTTTTTCTTATCATACATATTTTGGAAGTAAGGTGATAGTGCGGTTATTTTTAATTGCTAATTTTTTACCTTTAAACCCGAATGGCATTCTGAAAACAATTTGTCGTTACTCTCGGCGATTGGCGTAACATCCGTTGGCCCGTCATCAATCTTTAGGGCTACCATCCGGTTTGGTGGATTTCCGACCATCTTGAATGAAGCAAGTTCTTGCCTCGACTCGAAGTAAACTGTCACCTCATGCGGCAATCTCTAAAAGGCCCGTAAAGTTGTGACCCTACTGGCGTAGGGTCACTTCAAAAAACAATCGATCTTTGAGGCTCGGCCTTGGAGACACCAATCATGAAGAGGGTTATTCTTGGACGGTCTCTTTTGTCCCTCAATAATAACCCGGTGAACCATTCTCAGGGAGGTATGATCTTTGAAGCTTCTTCATCAGGAAAAGCTTGGCGGGAGAAGAAAAAAAATCTTGATACTATCGCACTACTGCGCCGTCGCATTTTGCGCAATAACGGTGGGAAGGTGAGTGTTCCCCCTGTCGGTTTGATAACCTTAAGTGGGTTAAGCGAACGACTCTGGGTCAATCAAGATTACGGACCCCGTCAGTTCGACTCCTCCTGCGAGCCCATATCTGCGAGTGCATCGGGTTCTCAAGTAGCGAGGAGGGGCGATGAAAAGAAAATACAAGGTCTGTTATAAGGATCTTAAGCTCCTCGAGGAGACCTCATCCGTAACTCAATGCGGGGGCCGAAATCCATGTCCCACGGTGAACATCGAGGTGTGACACTTGGACGCGTCCAGGAATCCATAAGGTCGGTGGAAAGGTAGCAGATATGGAGGCTGAGCCTCAAAAAAAAGAAGGCATGGCGTGACATTTGGTGTGAATTCCAGATCATGAAACTCAACGGCGATGGGAGCTAAAAGAGGGCCCCAATGATAAATATGACGGTAGACACCTTGGAGAATCCTCAGGGATCCCCGCATCAATTAACTTCATCCCATCAAGAGGAGGTTAACCCGGAAGCCCTCTAGCGAAGAAATTTGATTCCACACTTGGAATCGGAAGTTCATAGAGACCGTCGAAATTAGTGTCAAGAGGGACGAAGAAGAAGAAGAGAGGCATTTGAAGTAGTGTATATGGTGCAAAGTAGGTGTGAGCCATCGGTTTACGCCAATAACATGGCGTAGAGACCTCCCCTCAACGAAGAAAATCCCACCACATGAAATCCCACTTTGAAGCGATGAGATGAAAGCAAAATAGAAAATTGAATATGAAAATGGCGAAATGATGATCT
Source organism: Cymbidium sinense (assembly GCA_021442155.1). Lineage (NCBI taxonomy): Eukaryota > Viridiplantae > Streptophyta > Magnoliopsida > Asparagales > Orchidaceae > Cymbidium > Cymbidium sinense. The sequence continues at coordinate 52,036,977 of CM038229.1, forward strand.
GAATATGCGATGATGCGATTAATGCAAGGAATATGGCGGTCCAACACTGTCCCCAAATAATCATCAAGCCTCGCAATACAGCGACAATCCTCAATAAATTTGATCTCACATTCAAGGGTCCAAATTGAGCTGGCGAGGATTGAAATAAATGAGTGACTCGGCTACTCTCGAATATACAAAGCTATCTCAACTTGATATTATAGAATGAGAAGATTAAAGTAGTTATAGGGTGAGAAAAAATTGAGCAAAAAGGTCGCCCATATCTGCGGAGTATGATCAAATTCCATACAAAGGGATACAATGTTGTTCAATCTATGGTAATCCCAACGATCCCCAATTCAAAGCATCTGGAGGGGTAATGATGCATTATTATTGGGTTAATCGATGGTTGCTAACTTTGCTTTTGAATGGTATCTTGAGTTATCAAATGACTCAATCAAGACTTTTGAACTTGAAAACATGTTACGTTAAAAGGTTATGCAGATCAAAAGACAACAATTCTTGATCTCTTGAGAAGAGGAAGAAAGGAATCGGATACAGGATATATCGCACGTTGGCAAATATGGTATGAAATGTGAACAACAATTAGAGGAAGAAGAGCATCATGATCTTGATGGGCGCATTGATGATAAGATGGCGCCTTATCTGCATCAATTTCAATTCAAGATACTTGATAAATTTGAGAATTAAATTTATCCGTTCGATGACAAGATAAATTCAAAAGCAAAAAACTCTGACCCAAAGAAAGGTGAAACATTTCACCCATCTGAAAGGATCTGAATTAGCGGTTAGTCATAAGTAAAGAAAGTACTGCTATCGAAAAAAATCAGAGCGTCGTTCAATCTGCTCCAAGCTCATACTTGGAGGTAATGATGTACTCGGTGATGAAGGTGACGGCAACAAAAGCGAATGACTCGATGGCGGAAAGAAAAGGCGAACAAAAGTATTCTTTTAAGAGGAAAGTGTGGATTGTTTAAACATCAAGTAGGTCTCCAACTACGAGTGTAAAGACTGAAGAAGAAGGACAAGCGATAATCTAATTTCCATATCGGGGTCTTCGGCCATCTGTTGAAGATATTACATCAAAATTGGCTAGAAGCGAAAATATAAAGCGGTGAATTCACATTATCGGACGGTGTATTAGTGCGTCAGAAGAAAGAATCCACCAAAGTAATCACCTCATCTCGTCTTATCAAGCAATGATAAAGGCAAAGAAGGCGTCGATGATGAAGGATGGCGCGGTCTGAAAAATGTAAAATTGGAAGGCGTTCAGGTATTGGTGGAAATCACCTTGAGCGTACTTGAGTTGAGACAAAACTAAGTTATGGGAAGGCTAGTTCATCTCCAGGCTGGCAAATCTGCTGGAAGGCTAAGAAACACAAACAAAAATAAATTAAATAAAAAAAGAAGAAGCGATAGAAATGTTACTTATTGATGGTGTGACGTAACGAAGATCATCAATAATGGAATTATGTACAATGAGGCGACCTATTACTTGCGAATTCATTACAAATCTTGGATCGATGAAAGCGAAGAACTTCTTGAGTCTTGCTTGATGATGCATGAAGTTGATAACGGCTTAGAACTCTGTTTCCCAGATGAAGATGAACGAGCTCACCATATCAACAACATAAAAATATAAATTGGGCGGTGATTACGATCTTACACATTCGTTAGGCAGGCGGCGAATCTTTGCGGCTGTCGAAGATTGGATGCAAATGAAATGCAGTTGAGTGGTGGTCTTCAGCGAGGAAAGAGCGATGAATAAAGATAAAGGAAAAGAAATTGAAGTCAATGAAAAGTTATCACTGGGATTCAAATAAAGCCTTCATCAAAGGGATCGACTGATATTCTATCCCATCCAGGAAAATTCAGCGACTTAGTGTATCTGAAGCAATGTCGGAAGATCTCGTAACACCTTAGTGAAGCTCTCGAAAGGGAAAATTCAGCGGAGACCTTGCGTATTCAAGAGCAGCTGTCGCATTTTGAAGATGATCAATGCTGGAATTTGCGAGCCTGATAAACCTCGTATGTTGGTGAAAGTGATGAAATTATAATCTGCGGATCTTAATTGATCCGGTTCCTCATGAATCTTATGAATTTGAGAACTCTTAGATGGTATCTCTAGATGTACAACATCCAGGAGATAAAGTCATGGTTCAAGGTTTCAATGAGAAGGGGAGAAAACTATCGGGTCATTAGTCCTTCTCTTAAATTTGGAGACCTCTGCAAGCTAAATTTCATGTGATCGATCTGAATACTTCATTGAGCCTTACGGGTCATGGCTTCATAAGTATGGCATTGTCCCATCACATTGCATCGATGTATGAAATATACAAAGGATGGAGAAGAATGCCAAATTGTGGGTGACATGCAACCTTTTGCGGTGCATGAAATGAAGATTTCAAGATCCGGTTATTTCCTTGAGGAATCAAAGCTAACAAACAATAGCAAATCATCTACTTCAAAACCCATAAAGAACAAAAGAAGAAGAAGGGAGAAGATAAAATGAATAAAGGAAAGGAGATTGTTCCAAATATTCTAGGGATATAAAGAACAGTCAAAATCAACACTCTCATCAGCGTGATCTTGAAGAAGAAGATGAATGTGTTCCTTCTAAATCAAAGGTCCATGACTCTTGAGTAAAGCTTCGATTGAAAGAACATTTTGACTCGATTATGAGTTTGAATCTCTTTTGAAGGTAAGGTGCAATGCTACTTTAAAACAATCATAGATCCATCGGTACACGTAGTCACTTCACCCTCCCGACATTTTAAAGAAATCACCCTCGAGAAACTCACAAAGTCGAGGCGGTGACCTGTACCTCCTCTCCACAGAAAGCCGGGAAGCTGTTTTATAAATCAGAGGGTGTCGAGAAGAAGATCGATTGGGTATCTGTTATCGAAGAAGAAGAAGCTATGCCTGAGGATACCAAAATATTACTCTCCAAAGATGCAAAATCGCAAACATGGGGTCAGTGAGAGTAAGCAAGGACTAAGCTCTTTGAAATGATGTAAAAAGGTTCTCAAACCATTGGTAAGAGAAATAAACACACTACAAAGGCCTTGGTTTTCATCCAGAGACACAGATATACATTCTTTATACAGAATAGAAGTTGAGTGATGATGAAGATGAGAATTTCATTCTTAATGTTAGTCTCACAAATAATGAAAGTAGAAGCGGGCGAAGAGCTTGAAGATGGTGGGGAGGCACTACTTATGGATGAACTTAAAGAAATTAATTTGGGGAGGATCCTGAAATCGATAAAGTGGAAGAATTAAAAATCTTGCTCGTGAATTGGGGATTGCTTTGCTTGGACATATCTTTGAAATGCCAGCTTATCCCGATATAGCGGTTCACAAATTATGCGCAGATATATCACCGGTCAAGCAAGCCTCTGGCGAATGAGATTGGAGGTTGAAGAAACGGTAATTGCGAAACCAAAAGCTCATTGAAGGGTTTTATTCGAGAAGAAAAATCTGGATAGCTAATATTGTCCCGTGAAAAGAAGAATGGTGAGATTCATATATGTCGACTTGATTTAAACAAAGCATGTCCAAAGGATGACTTTAGCTATTAAGCTGTTGGATAACACACAAACCGACATGTTCTCATTTATGGACGGATCGTCGAGTTACAATCAAATCAGATGGCTCACGAAGATGAGAAGCCTCATTCGGCGGTGGCATATATTGCTACGATCATGCCCCGGCTTGAAGAATCTTTGGCTACATACCAAAGCTATGGAATCTTTGATTAGTTGATTCATCAAAAGTAGAGTCTTATGTTGATGACCTCGTTGTCAAGAGTATAGATGATCATCTCGATGATTTAAGGATCGTCTTTGAAAGAATCGAAAATATGATCTCAAGATGAATCCTCTCAAGTCGCCTTTGGAGTTTCTTGGAAAGTTCCTTGGATATGTTGTCTTGGCGGTGGAGGATTGAAATCGATCCCAACAAAATCAAAGCGATTGTCGAAATGCCTCCTCGAGTCTTACAACTTAAACTCCATCTGACATCTCTAGCATTCATTAGAAGATTTATATCAAATCTGTCGAGGCGGTGTCGACCCTTTGCAAAATTAATGAAGAAAGATACTCCTTTCAAGTGGGACGAAGAATGTCGAGGCCTTGACGGTATCGAAATATCTGTTGAATCCCCATTCTTGCGCTCCGATCGAAAGCCTCATATTGTACAGCGACCAGAAGAATCTCTAGGTGCTTTGTTGGCTGACATAATGAGGAAGGGAAATGCTTTGTATTATATTAAGAAGCTAATAGGGCGCGTTATTCTCAATTGAAGCATTGTTTGGCGTTAATTTTCTTTGCCCAAAGTTCGTCATTACATGCTATCTCATAAAATTACCCTTATCTCAAGGATCGATCGTTGAAGTTCTTGATGACAAGACCAGCGTTGAGCGCTAGCGATGGTCCTTACGCTCTGATTTGATATTACATATGTTCCCCAGAAAGCGGTGAAGGGGCAAATTCTAGCAGATTTTCTTGCTCATCCCATGCAGACTCATTACTTAACGATGATCTTCCTGATGAGCAAATCATGCACATATATGAAAAGAAAAGCAACAAATGTGAATTGTATTTTGATGGAGCTTAGTCCATTAGATACACTCAACCCTCAAATCTTCCAAAGGCTCGTAGTATCGGTCTCATCTTGATCACACGAAGGTGGTATATTGAGACATTCTTATAAACTCAACACCAACAGCAAGAGAATATGAAGCGTTGGTGGCGGGGGTTTAGAAACCATTTCCATGAGTCCAAAATTTACAAATTTATGGCGATTCTCAACTCGTCATTAATCAAGTGTTGGGCCTTTACAAAATCAACAAGCTTGAATTGGCCTACTTATCACAAACGAGTTCTCGAGCTTATGAAGCAAATTCAAATCATTATGACTCGAGTCTCCAGCTAGGAATAGCAAGCGGTTAGCTAAATTAGCTAAAGAAATGGTATGGATGGACGGTACTTGATTAGTGTATTGCACTTCGAGTCTAGAGCCGATAAATTTAAAATCCCATTTGGAAGAGGGGTCATCAACAAATCAGCGTGCGACTCATGTTGCCCTTACACTCCCTTACAAATTACTTCTCAAAGTCAACAAAGAGCTTCAAACCATTCGGATGAAAGACTTCACGAAAGCTAAAACCATGATGAAATTCTTATAGTAGAGAGAAGGAAAGGCGGACGACCTTCTACTTCAAGAAGGCAAATTGCCAAGTAATAAGTCGATACACAACTTGAAAGGCTTTATATCTTATGTTGGCAATACTACGTATCGTAGATCCTTGAGCAGGATGTAGGCTACGATGTTTGGGAATAGAAGAAGCCAACAAAGTAATTGTTGAAATCCAGGACTTTGTGGTGCACAATCAGTCTAAAATGGCTTTCAAAATTAAAGAATTGGATCTTATTGGTGTCATGGTAAAGATTGTATCAATCATGCAAAGATGCCATGAATGTCAGTCCATAACATAATTCATCGTCCAAATCCGTTGCATCCACGATAGCATCTTGGGTTTGAATGTTGGGGGGCAGGTAATTGGACCATTGATCCATCATCCGGTTCACCATCTTAGCGACGATTATTTCTCCAAGTGGGGCTGCCATTTAAAAAGTTCTGGTGAACAAGTGACCTTCTTTACCCATATTGTTTATAGATTTGGTGTACCACGCGAATCATTTCATCTTGGTTCACCTTCAAAAGTACTAAAGTTTATAAATTCTTGTCGACATAAGATTGATTGGCGATATTATCAATTTATAATCAGAGCAAATGGCTTGGTAGGCATTTAATAAAACACTAGTCAAATTGCTTAGAAAAATTCTCACAAGAAATAAAGGAGTGGCATACCAAACTTGTGTAGGCGTTATGGGCTTACCGTACCACTTACAAACTCCAAAATCACCCCATGCAGTGTTTGGTGGCGATTTGCCACGAGTTGAACTACCTTCGCTCAGTAGCCATTCAACAAAATCTTACCCAAGATGAGAATGCTCGTCGGATGGAAGAGCTTGGCCAGCGGTCGGCTCGGCTCGACAAAATCTAGAAGTCTGTCGGGCGAGAATGTCCGAGCATTGATCATCATCGAGCGAGCTTTGGAAGGAGAATTGGTCACAGTGTGAGAAGACCAATCATCCTCATCAGCGAATTGGCGGTAAATTTGAACTAATTGGGAAGGACCTTTTGTTGAAAAGGTATATCGAGGAGAACTGTCGGACTTCAAAAGGTGAAAGACCAATCGATCGCGATTCGGCGTTAAAGAAATATTACACATGAAAGTGTGATTGGACAAATCTGCATTTGAAAATCTTTATTGTAACACTTATGAAAATTTTCATTGGAAATTCTCTTGTAAGAATGCATTTCCAAAATAAAATAAAATCCCCTGTTAGGCAGGGGCATTTTAAAAAATTTTATAGTAAAGTATCATTCACGGTAAGGCAGGGGCCTTTCTTTCTCTTTGGGTTGACATGTTCTGGTGCGAGATCACGTGCATACTCAAAATTATGTGTTCACAAATTTAAATTCTCTTGTAACAGAACTTCAAAATAAAACAAAATCCAGTTGGCAGGGGCATTTTAAAAATTTATAGTAAAGTGCTCGAGTTCGGTAAGACTCTTTCTTTCTCTTTGGGTTGACATGTCATCAACACGCCAAATTATGTTTAACACGAAAATTTGCATTGGAACTCTTGTAAAGACTCAAACAAAATCGTTAGGCAGGCATTTTAAAAAATTTTATAGTAAAGTATCGCGTTCAGGTAAGGAATCCTTTCTCGGGTTGACACTAGTCAGATCACCAATTATGTGTTTAAATGCTCAATTTAAAATCTTCGACAAAGAAGAAAAAGGTCAACCAGTTGGAAGAACATCCACATCAAATCTAAGGCCAGTTGGTGTATAAGGTCTCAACAGCTATGGCAGTTCAATTACTCAACACTGAGTAAGAGATCTCCATCTCGTTGAGGATAAAATCTCATCAATCTCAAGTCACTCAGTATGTATAAAAGCAAACCTGTGGAATCTGCTTACTCAAGCAACAAACGTAGTAGATCCTCACTTCATTGGTTCAAGAGAGCATCCAAATCCCTCTCTCAACTTGGTGAGTTTAGTGAAGGAAATTATCCAGTCGTAGGTTATCTTTCAAATTCTACACAAACAAATATTTCCTTACTCGAAGGCCTGCGAGTTTGGAATCAATACAAATGTAAAATCTCAACTCCTTGATAAGTTCATGCGAAGCAGGCAGAAGGAAATTCTTGATAGTCATCAAGCAAAAGCGAGGGCGAAGATCCCAATGTTATAAATCAAATCTGAGGAGTTTTGTCATCAAGATGTCCATTACATGTGCAAAAAGCGATGACTCTTTGCCATTGATCCACAAGCTCGAGGAGTCATGACATTTACTTCATCCGCAAAAAAGAGGCGAAGGTAATTTCTCGCGACAAATCTCCAGATAATTGGGACTTTCCATCAAATCCATGAGGCATGAAGCGGTAAAAGGAGGCACAAGATCTGAACCTGAGATGAAATCTTCAACAAGTCAGTCAAAGCACAAAGCAGGGGCCGAAGATTTCTATCTCATCAACTCCATCAAGTCCGTCAAGGCATAAAGTCAGGACAGGAGGAAAATGCAAATCCCAAAGTTCAAGGTGAAGTTTTCAACAAGTCCGTCAAAGCACAAAGCACAGGACCGAAGATATTCTCATCTCACCAACTCCATCAAGTGCACAAAGCAGCAGGAGGAAAATGCAAATCAAATTTTGAGATGAAATCTTCAACAAGTTATCAAAGCACAAAGCAGGGATGAAGATATTCTCATCTCACTAAGTGTAGAAAGCATAAAGCAATGGGATTTTCATCTTTTCAATAGATCATTAAACCTGTGAACAAGAGATCATGAAACAACATGATTGTTGGTCTAAACTTTATTCATGAAAATTGCACAAGTACATATGAGATGACAAAGTAGTAAGAGAAAATACATCAAGGTGCGAGGCAGGTCTACAGGCGATACAATAACAAGAGCCTCATTCTCGTCTCGGTTTGTAAATCCTCTACTCGGTTTGCCCGGCGCTCGACCATAGCGATATGTTGCAGAATCATTGCTCCCTCTGTGTTCGTCGAGTTCGTTTATCATGCTCCGCTTGCAGGTATGTCTTGCATGACACCGACTGCTTGAGCTCCCTCCAGGCTTAATTTTGGTGGCGCTTTCAATTTGGGCCCCGATAGACTCACCACGAGGACCCTTAAAACATGAGCTCTTTTAATTCATGAGCAAAGTCGGCCGCTTCGCCAGTCTCGCTCTCTCCTGAAACTCTTTGTGGATGCAAGGTTTTCATCGTCGGACTAGAATTGACCTCTCGTAAAGCCTCCCAATAGCAATTCGTCTTCACCCAATCAAAGTGAGCCAGGAAGTCTAGCACTATGTTGGCGTCTCTTGAAAAGCGGTCAAATGATCTGGTGAGCAGTCCAAGAGATCTCACGTAAGAAAGTCACATTCTCTTCATAAATCGCTCATTTTGGTCGCATGTGATGCGCCTCAATGAATTTGAAGAGTAATCGACTTCAAGCTCTAAGCGGAGGAAGATGAGGAAAGGTAGTGACATGTTAAAAAAAAAAAAAAAAGAGGAGTTATCGTGTCATGCAGAATTAAAAGCTAACAGGGTGTACTCCTTCAAACGATGGCTGGCCAGTTGGCGTTATGACACCTACTACCGTTTCATCATGAGTAGGTATGGCAGAAGCCTCACCGTAATCTTGGTCTCTCATCCCCGATGTTTCCGAGGGTAGAAGCGAGAAAAGAAACCCGTAAGGAACTAGGTCCATAAAGGAGCGTAGTGGTGGAGCAGGTTACGTATTTGTCTCGGGAAGATCGGCCTCAAAATCTTCAAATGGAATCGAGCGGGAACAGCTGCCGTAGGAAAGTCAACTCAAAATCCCCAAAGCGGCTCCATGCTTGCTGACATTCTTGGCCCTAGATTTGCTTCTTGAGTTAAGGCGTCGGGGAATGGGGCTAGCGACCAGTTGAAGCTCTTGGGGATCTTCATAGAGGGCGTCTTTTGTCGATGAGATGAAGATGGTACCTCCATGACTGAAGGTTCTCGAGTCCTTTTCGAGGAAGTGAACTATTCCATTGATTCGACCGCCCTCTCTATCACACAGAAAATATAAACATACATTATGTTAGGAATAAAGGGGCTTAGAAGAATTAAATAATGGTTTAAATAAAAGACATAGAAAATCATACCTCTAGAATTCCGACGAGCTTGTTGCCCTCGAGGGGCTCCAAGTCTCCGCTGTCGTTATATTTGTGGGCCCCACATTCCAAGATCGGCAAAGGATAAGTACCCAAGTTAAGCGGGTATAGCTCACTCCGTATGGCGAAAGGCGACGACGAAACTTAATTCATCGAGCACGAGTAAAATGAAGCGACAATTGAAGCGGAAAACAATCGAGTCTCGATGGGGTATCCATCGGCGCATTAACAATGCCGAATGAAAGGCGCCATTATAGCGTTCAGAATCAGCTGCGCCACTCGATTTGGTTGATATCCCTAGATAACTAAGCGACGGTCGATAACATAGCCGGCGCATCTAATGAAATATTCAAGAATTAGTATGAATCAAAGTGGGGTTACCTCATGGTCAACATCAGTATATCAACTTCCACAGGGGAGCGGCAACCTCGAGTTGATGAATCGGTGAAATCTATCGGACTAGATGTGGGGCAAAAGAAAATAAGCGTATCCTTTCGTTCCAAAGTAGAGAAGAGGCTTGTGGTTGCATAACTATGGGATAGCCCCTTCTAAGAAATATGAAGGACATTAAACAACAAGCAAAAGCCCTGACGTGAACATGAACCCAAGCATGAGCGTGTGCCAGGCAAAATCGAATCATGTGACTGGGTGTGCTTCGATATGCTTCTTAAAATTCTAAACATTCTAGCAAGAGCAGGAGCCAAGGAAAGGCATTCACCTTGAGAGATTTTGCACTAATACTTGGGCGAACAAACCCCTCTTTGGTGGGCAAGACAAAGTGCATAACCAAGTAACTAAAAACCTAAACATAAATCTTCATCCATAGGTGAGAGGGGAAAATGTTCATGTGAGCATGGCTCGACAATTTCCTCAGATAAATGACCATGAAACGATATACCCATTTCAAAGGATCGTATAGAGGCAGAGTAATAAGCTATCCTCCTCAAGAAGGCTGCTAATCCATGCTGTAGGCATATTTACCATGGCGTGAAGGAAGCCTAAACTCATGGGTGTTGATAATGAGTAAGCAACGCAGGATAGATTAAAGGTAAAATCGCCTCACCTTTTATTTTGTCCATGAAGGTGCTTCTGAAAAGAGCTCAATGCGGAGGAATGCACTCACGAAAGTGATTGCCATAGATAGGAAGTCCAGGTGCTTGCAAGTCACTCAAAGTAATGGTCAACTCCTCAGGACCTACCCAACAAGTGTTACTTTCAATGTCCCAGAACTCAATCAAACCCCTTATCCATGACGAGGGGATATTTTGAAATCAAACATGGAAGCATAAAGCCTTATACTCCGGCCGCTTTTAGATATCCTTATGAGCTTGGAGGATATAGAGAATAACATACCCTTATTTGTGAATCCTTCCTATGGATGAGTTTTGGGGCCACTAATGAACGATTGTAATTGGGTGGCAGTAAGCGGTGCCCCGTCGGCTCAATTTATCTGCGGTTCAAGAATTTCACATAGCCCATGACTTACTTGATCAGCGGTGCTATCCAATGGATTGTATTCGCATTTAACTTGATAGTAGTCACCCACTCGGAGGATTGTCAAATTCAGTTCTCAGAACAATCTGGAAGGGCAGGAGAACGGGTGAAGAAGTTTTGAATGTATCGTCCTTGCGGCATGTTTGTCTTGCTCTGTCTATCTAGAATGTCCACATTGTTGTTGGGGTCGTGTGAATCAATCATGGACCAAATGACATCCTCGGTAGGCTCGTCGGAAGCAGATGATCTCCTCAGTGGAACATTTTCCTGAAAGGGTTATACAACAAATGAATATTTAAAGAATAATCGCATTATGAATAAGAGCGGATCAACTGCAAATTTGATAAGATACTTCTTCAAATAATGATGGTACAAAGTGCATGACAAAAAAAAAAAAAAAAAAGAGGAAAGAGTCAACTAGTGTAATACAAACTCCATGCGCGCATGTTTGTTGGGGGGCATTGTTGACTACAATTATATAACATTAAATTAAATAAATAAGATGGATTTTAAAATCCCATCCGATCATCGATCAAATTCGTTTTAATTGACGATTGACGTGCAAATATTAAAATGAATTAATGAAAATTTTGAATCAATTAAGGATCGGATAATTAAAATCAAATTATCATGAAATTGTCGCATATTGAAATTGAAGCCCCAACTCCGTTCGCAAAATAAATCGCGCCGTCGTCGCGAAATGAAAACCATCGACACCAGCGGTCGAATCGGCAAAGTATCGCGAGGTCGATTAATTTAAGTGCGGCGGTGCACAATTTAGACTTAATTTCATCGTCGCCGGCATTATTTAACGACCTCGATCCGAAATTGATCGCGCCGTGCGTTGACAAGCGAACAACTTAAATTGACACCCATATTGCTAGGGTTTGTCAAAAGTAATAAAATCACAATTAAAATGACTAACAGCAGCTTAATACGCTAATTACCTCTTAATCACGCATTAATTTCCTACTCCCCGCGCCCATTCAACCAATCGGGCTTAGCACCACCATTCAGATTGGTGCGTTTAGGCAACCATCGAGATGTGCCACTAAAACAGCAAAAAAAAAAAAGGGGTTTCATTCTGTGGTAGCTTGACACATTTTATTATTTTTGACATTCCTTTCCCGACTCTCGGCTCCCTGCTGCAGCTCCCCTCTTGACTTCCTTGACTCTCGTCTCCCTCTGGCTCCCCTCTTCGGCACTTCCTTCGACTCTCGGCTCCCTCGCACGAAGCTCCCCTCTTTGGCACCTCCTTCGACTCTCGGCCTCCTCTCGCACGAGAACTCTCCCTCGCATGGCATCTCTCGGCTTCTCCCGTAAGCATACGAGACAGCTCTCCGTTTGTCCCTCCGATGAGCTCCCCTCTTCTCTCCATTTGCCCGATGACTCCCCTTTGAAACTCCTCCTTCTCCCTCTCTTTAGTGAATCGACACCCAGTCATTTCTCCAACCCTAATTTTTCTTTATGCATTTGGGTATTAGAAATTAGGGCTTGGAAGTGAGCTTTTATTTTGTGCTTAAATTCATGCTAGCTTTGGAAATGGGTTTTGGATGTTGTATGTAAAACCACATGTTTTATATTTTATTATCACATGAAATTGCAAGCATGTGTTGGCTGAAATTTCTATTGGGAGGATTTGTTGCCTAGATCTCACTTGCTCTGAAAATGGGTTTTGGATGTTGTATGACCAAACCCTATGTTTATATTTTGTTATCTATGAAATTAGCATGTGTTGGCTGAAATTTCTATTTGGAGGATTTTGTTGCCTAGATCTCACTTGTCTTTCTAAAATGGGTTTGAGATATTGTATGGCTAAACCCTATGTTTACATTTGTTATCTATGAAATTACAAGCATGTGTTGGCTGAAATTTCTATTTGGAGGATTTTGTTGCCTAGATCTCAACTTATTGCTAAAATGGGTTTGAGATATTGTATGGCCTAAACCTATGTTTACATTTGTTATCTATGAAATTCGCAGTGTTCTGAAATTTATTTGGAATTTTGTTGCTAGATCTCTTGCTTAAAAGCGGGTTTGAGATATTGTATGCTAAACCTATGTTTATATTTTGTCATCATGAAATTGCAAATGTGTTGGCTGAAATTTCTATTTGGAGGATTTTGTTGCTAGATCTCACTTGTATGAAATGGGTTTGGGATATTGGGAAATCTATGAAATGGAAATGTCATACATCTTGAAATCACTTTCTTTTCTTTATTGGGAGTCATGCCATCTTTAATATTTACTTCCTTTAGATTTCATTTGCTATACCTCTTGCATATCTTTCTGCATACTTGTATGTTCTTTATGATCTTAATATATCGCTATCAAATTTCGGCTTGTGTCTCCACCACACCATGCACTCTTGGCGTGGTGACTTCATTTCATGAAACGGAGGGAGGTTGTAAATTTTGTAAGTATGAAGATGAAGATTCATATAGGATTCATGCATATTCTTGCAGATTAACGGAAAATCACGCGCTATATCATCTAATCCCATGCGCCTTTCTTGGCGTGGTGGCAAATAAACTTTCGGTGTCTCCGACACCATACTTCTTCTTGGCGTGGTGGAAACTTAGTCAGAGCATCAGGATGGGGGGAGTAGAAAATTTTTTTTAAAAATGATCTTAAGTATTTTTATGTATGCATGTGTTTTAACTCACTTTTCATGTCATATTTATCAACAACTATTCATGCTTAGTTTGATGAATGTTGAATCTTTCTAGTCTTACATGCTTAACATGTGTATAAAGTGTGGCAAATAGAATACAAATGGATGCTTATGCTTGTGACATGTATTTGTTGATCTTTGGTTATCCTACTTAGTTGATATCTTTACGCTTAGAACAACGCTTAAATACATATTTAACATGTTATCTTTTACTCCATATGTCCATTTTACATTGATCACATGATTATAGAAACATGGCAAAAAAAAGGTATATCAGGGAAGACATACATGAAATGAAACATTTGACATGACATGAATACACAGACATATGCTCATAGGTTTCTCCTACTTTCTTGTCATTTCCATATGATTTATATACATGTGGGACATAGGGAAGATTTGAACAACACATATGAAAAATCAAATCTATCATATGACAATCCATCATAAAATACCAAGAAAAATGAAAATCTAAAGGAAGGAGAAGGGTAAAAAACACAAATATTTAACCTCTTTCAGAGAACTGAACTTGTGAAATCAAAGGAGAGAAGGAAAGAAATGAGAATAGGAAGTGTGTGAGGATTTTATGAAGGAATTCCTTATTAGATTTTATAGCCTCCTCTTTTCTCATCATTATCATCTTGACACTATGATCGTCGTAAAATGCGTCTGAAAACCACAAGGTAATGCCATTTGTCATATGCGTACATGCATGGACATGGCATCTTCATCCTTATCCCTTTCTTTGAAGAGGAAAATAAAGTCTTTTGCCATACCTGATTAATTTAATGGTATTTTCCAGAGTTTGCATGTGAAGGAGGTGGATTTTAATTAATCCTTATCTTTAAATGAAATATGACATATTCATATTTTTATATTCCCCTCTCCTTTTCAAGAGAAATAAATGGGGTATGTTTGATCGTATAGCTCAAATCAATTATTTTTACTTTATCTTTGATTTTGTTACATAAGGGTGATCTTGGAGAAACAAATCTAAATCACTTTAAGCTATTGCCACTTATGATCATATGGGAATCAATTATTTTCAACCCTATGTTTGCTGATTTTTGTTACATGGAGGTGATCTTGGCTCAAAATCAAATACTTTAAGCCATTGCCTACTTATGATCGTATAAATCTTATATTTTATATTTCGTTTTGTAAAGAAAGTCTTTGCTAATCAAATCTTTCATTTTAGGCCATTACTGTATCATACTTTAAAATGATCATTTTTTTTATGTTTGTTGATTTTACGTAAAGAAAGGATTTTTTTGGCTCAATCTAAATTATTCTGGCATCATATTTGATCAAATCCTCCAAAATAATTTATTTATATACCGTTGATTATGACATAAACTTTTGGCCAAAATAATATCGTATATTTTCCAAAGAATAGATCTTATAATCCGGTTTGGTCTTCAGGTCGGTTAAAAAATCTAATGATGTATTATAAATCTTAGGTTAATTCGTGCAAATGACTAAAGATAAATCTATACATCCTTGTTATGCATCTTGCAAGTTAAGATCTCGAAGAAAATCTTTCGATCCCATGTATCCCAGTTGTGAGGTTTGAAAACGATAGATCTTGAAATAATTAATGTAGATCCTGAAGATTCAGTTACATCTATCTTCCGGTTGGTCTGATTTAACTAAAAATGTGTCAACTCATACTTGCATTAAAATCAATACAAAAGAGCGAATCTTTACTTCCGGTTTGGTCTTGGACGGGTCCGGTTAAAACTCAAAATCAAAATTTGACATCTTGACATTGAATCTTAATGTCCATGATTTTCAAAGAAATCCGTGCATGTTGGAGTAATTACTAAGTCAATATAAAAAACGATCTTTATCCGGTTTGGTCTTGGGGGGTCAATTAAAACCTAAAAATTTGATATTATAAAATTTCAAATTAATAATATCTGAAATTATCGTATATCAAGATATGAATCTAGCGTAAAAAATTCAAATCTCGGAAGAAAAGTCCGACGATCCTCATGTTGGCCCAGAGTGGAGGTTTTGAAGGATTATCTTGAGATGAATTAGAACCTCTGTAGAAAAAACGTGAGTAGATCTATCGATTGATATTAACAGGATCGAGAAGGGTAATTATAATTAAAATTTCAATGATAAATGATCATATATTCAAATCTAAAATCAATCATAAAATGATCAAAATTCAAAGAAAATAACAAAATATAAAAAAAAAATGAAATGAATTATTTAAATTAAAACTAAATAAATAAATAAAATCAATCCACCCTCCGATTGTTTGTCTTGGTGACAAATTAAGAAAACTTTGCTTTGAAAGAGCGTCAAATTAAATACATATGTATCTTCACTCGAATATTCACAAAAGCGTGGGGCGGTGTCCTCTGTCAGGTGGTTTTGCCGCGATATGACACATAAATGGCGGTTCACGACCCTCGGGTGGTTCGCCGCGATATGGCGTAAATTACGGTCGCGGCCGACAGTATGTTCCCCAGCTTTGCTCTTTGGTATGAAATGTAGAATGTATTTGGTTGGGCAAAAGCCATGTTAGCTAAGGTTGACTTATATTTGTCCTAAACACCCAAGTCTAGGACACCTTGCGGCGTAACCATGTCTTGACAAGGATCTTGGTCGGGTTGTGTCCTCCTCTAAGCGGACCGGGATGTGACGGGATAGAACCATGGGATCTTGATCAGGCGTGTCGTTCGCACAAAAGTTTTAAGTTAAAATAATAAATTTCATAAGTTCTTAACTCATCCATTATTATATACTTTGTTATTTAACGATTCGTTATAGCTTAATCGAAAGTGCTCTCGGTATTGGGAGAGGTAATTAACTATAGGGCTATAGGAAACTGAACCAGATATAAAAGTTCTCACCAAATGAATGAAATCTGGGTAGTGTCTTTATCTACTTATTAAATTCTCACGAAATTATCAGACATTTTAAAATACTCTTTTCTTTTCAGAAAGAGGGTGGGTGTAATTTTGGGATCCCACAAGTTGATGCTTGTTATTGCCATAACCAGGTGTCCATGTGTAGCCTGAAGGCTAAGAAGCCGATGCCTAGTTGTTAGACCTGAACCCAAAGAGAGCCAGATATCTAAGCACCCAAGTTTTAGTGCTTATGCACTAGATCTAGATACTAGAACGTGAGTAGACAGAGAGCCAGATGTCTTAGCGCCTAAGTTTCAGCGCGAGGTGTGTAGATTTAGATGCTAAAACACACACAAATAGAGAGCTTGGTGCTTAGACGTCCAATCATGATGCTTGCTTTTATTTACCCTTATCAAAATTTCTTACTTGTTCGGGAGATCTTATGCAACTATATATAAAAATAATTTGTGGATGAAGTTTGGAACTTCTCCGATAGTTTTTTTTCTTTTTCTCAAGACTTTAGAGGGTTCTAAAAGCGGAAGTTTTTGTGTTGCTTCAAGTTCTTTAGAGGAGCCATAAGAAGAGATTTTAAGGGACAAGAAAACAAGGCAAATAAGAAGATTATTTAGCATTTCTCTTAAGCTTTTTTTTTTCCTTTCCCTTCATTTTGTTATAATAATCTTTATGCTTAAATTTGCTATGGCTTTCTTTTATTTTGTCATGAATTAAATTCCACATCTATGGGTTTGGTTGTAACCATTTTATTTTTGTGCTGGCTATGATTTAAATGAAAGTTTGGGGTTTTATTTTTTGTATATTTTTTTCAATGTGTTTATTTTATTGATTGACCGACTATTTTTCAATAGTTTATGAGATATGTTCAAAATCAAGAGGCCGAGAACAAACTTGTAGATAAAATATTGCAGTGATGAGTCATATGCTAGAGATAACTTCAAGATGCCAAAGCGTTAAGAGACTATGCACTTCCTATAGTGTGTGACATCTCCAAAGCCATAGTTAAGCTAGGTGTGTAGGCTAACAATCTCAAAATCAAGCCAGACATTTTATAGATGATTCAGAGCTCTTAATTTAGGAGCTTAACAATTGAAGATCTGAATGCCTGTTTCACAAATTTCTTAACAATTCATGATACTTTCAAATATAATGGAATATGTAAGATTGTTCTCTTTTTCACCAAGGGATAAGGCCAAAAGTTGGCTCATTTTTTTCCTAATGACTCCATTATAAGCTAGGATGACTTGGTGCAAAGTTTATTTTCAAGTATTTTTCATCAATCGAGAAAAAATGGATGAGGATCAAGATCTCTAAATTTTGTGTTGATGGGCTCTTTATGATCTTCCTAGAGGTTCAAAGTCTTTTTGCGAAAGTGCCTTGATAATGACCCATCCAAATGGATGCAGGTGTAGACATTTTATAATGGGTTGGTCGAACCAACAAAGACCTTGATCGACACCACATATGATGACACTTTCATGAGTAAGACTCAAGAAGCTGCATATGACTTGTTGGAGGAGTTGGTCATGAATAATAATCCATAGCTAAGTGAGAGGATTTTGTTGAAGGAGCTCGTATTGTGTCCCTCATAGCACAAGTTGATTCATTGGCGAAGCAACTCAACAAACAACACTTGCGACTCAAGCTCCGATCTTTTGTTGTGATTATAGTGGCCAAGCTCACAATAGTGTAGAATGTAAGGTTAATAATCCCTTCACTCAATTATACCCAAAGAAAGTAAACTTTATGAGGAATAAGCCATAAAATAATATCTACTCCAACACCTACAATGCTGGGTGGAGGAGTCAATCTAGTTTCTCTTTGATGAATTCTTAAATGGGACCGCTACTTTGTGGTCATCAATAGGGCTGTCAAAAAAGCTCGTTGTTCAGCTAGTGTTCGTTAACTAGAGCAACAGACATTTTTCGATATATAAACGGTAGAGCTGAACTCATTTGTTGATGTTATTTCGATTTACTCGAAATAAAAAATTATATTATTATTATTATTATTTATTATTATCATTATTATTATTGTATTACTATTATTTTTATTTATTACTATTATTATTACTATTATTTTATTTATTATTATTATTTATTCTATTATTATTATTATTATTATTATATATACAACATATATATAAATAAATCTGGCGTGTTTAGTGGTTAAAATTTTTGTTATCGAAATGAGTTGAATGTCATATATCAAAAAAGAGCATTTTATGTTTCGTTAGCTCGTTTAGTTAAGCATGAGCAAAACAATTTGATATATAAATACACAACAAATTTTGAATGAATAACAAGAGTTCGTTCTCAAGTTTCGTTTACACCCTGATCAATAGCCACTTGATTTCATCAGTAAGGAAGTTATCAACTACTTAGCTTTACCCAACAGGCAGACCCTCAATAATCGAAATCAGAGGAGCTATCACTAAAGAGGCTTTAATGTACTGACTGCCATTATTATATAGTTCATGACTCGCATGAGTGTGACATTAAGCTGTAGAAGGAAATTTAACCCTTTTTCCTCTTCAAAGTAGACTAATTGTAGTCTCATTCAGTACTTAACCATGGTTAGATCACAGTTTACTCTCTTTAAATTACCATGCTACCTTCATGCAACGTACAGTAAGCTGTAACTAATCCTTAATGAAGTTTGAGGTCTCAGTTTTTCTCTTAGTTTCTCTGTGAACTTGTTAAGTGCTTACTTTCTCCAGTGCTCATTATATGCACTGTTAAATATAGTTGATGTGGAAAAGTAATAATGGCAATAATAAAATGAGCTAAAAGATTAAATTGGTGAAAGGTCTCATGATCATATAAAATAAGATGAGTTATAAAATGTAGGAAAATTTACATAAATATCACATAATTCTTATGCATTTACATATTTAACACCTAATGTTTGATATTTAAAAATATAGCAATTTTTTTATATGTTAAAAAAGTGTATGTTATTTTAAAATTTTAATGACTGTTATTTTTAATGTAATATTAAAATTTTTGATGTTATTTATATAAATATAAAAAATTTAAGTATTAGATATATAAATATATATGAATTATGAGCCAGGTATATAAATGCCCTAAAATATATTATAATATTCCTTGAAAAGTGTTTCTATGGTTGATAGCTCAAATCTTGCATACCACTTAGCTTTTACTTAAAGGAATGCCATAAAGAGGATCTCAAATCTTAATTATCATTTTGAGTGGTCATTATTAATATCTTAAAAAATTATTCAAGTTAATATAAGTTGCTATCCGCTCTCTCTCAAAGCCCCATAATTTTTTTCCATAAATATTTTTTTTATTCGTTGCATTAAATTAAACTTCATTGTTATCAAAATTTATATTTAGGACATTTATATATATATATATATAACACATACTTTTATATATTTATATACATAACTTCTAAATTTTAATATGTATATAAATATATATTTTTTAATCTTTAATCTTTCATAAAAAAATTGCATTATCATCAATTTTTAAAAGTAGAATGCACTATTTCATGCATAGGAAAAATTTTATATTTGTAAATATTAAATTTTAGGTATTAGATATATAGACACATAAAAATTGTGTGATATATATGTAAATATTTCTTTATATTTAAACTCAAGTTCAGAAATTCTTTCCTTTTTATCATAAATATTCTAATACATGAATTACTAATGATATATTTAATTAGGGAGGAATGCACATTAAGATTTATTTAAGCCCTTCTTTCTTATTCATAAATACCAAATTATATTATGATTTTTTAGACTAGGGTTGTCAAAAAAATTTCATTGTTTGTAACAACGTGTTAGAACGTTCGTTAAGCGGCGAGCGAATCTGATAAATATTTGAAGCGATTTATAAAAGCATGAATATGATCATTTTCGATTATGTTCGATTCATTTTAGCTTGAAATAATATATTATATTTTATTTTATTACACACACATAGATATTATATTATTATTTTTAGAGCCATTTTTAGTTTGGGGGATTTACATACATACCACACAAATCTTATGTATTTACATAACAAACATCCAAATTTTAATTTTTACATATATAACACTCCAATCTTCAATATCACATCAAAAATACTTTTTAAAAAGTGAAATGTATATTTTTAAGCATAGTAAAGTGTTAGATAAGTAAATATCTAACTTTAGGTGTTAGATATGTAAATACATAAGAATTGTGTGGTATGTATGTAAATCATATTCGAATAATTTGAGTAGAACAAAATCGAAATTTTGAGTCATTTAACAATCACATACAATTTTCAAACAAGTTGAACACGAACAGAATAATTCTCAAGCTTGACTCGATTACCCCCCTAGCTTAGACTCAATCACTCATTGGCTATAGGGGCGATGTCTAAAGATAAGGTCTGTATGGACTTAAATGACTCATCAAATCATTTAAATTTATTGAATGACCTTTTTAATTCTCATATGCTAGTATCTATAATAGAAACCTTTATTATTTTTAATTCGGGTATATAATAATATGGTACTAAAAAATGATATAGAAACATTAGAATTTTCTATTAAAAATATTGAATATCTTTTTTATTTTAAACTATAAATTATGCAATGAAGTATTTTTCATTTGAACTGGCATCTTAATCCTGATGTTGGTTAAATATTGTGATAGTTAATATTTTGAGTAGAAGTAATTTTTATTATTATTAGAAATATTTTTCAACTTGATTAAAATATGTTTTCTCATGTCAATGTAAGGTGTGGAAAAAAAAAAGATTTGATTATTATTTATTTTGAAATTAATCATTCAAGCAACTTTGATAGTTGCAAAATGTTTGAGATGGACATGATGAAGATACCAATACTAAAAGGTAATTTTTTATGCATAACAATTAAAATTTATTAAAGTTATATACTTAACACTCAAAATTTAGTATTTACTTAACTATTATTCTATTAACTTTCATTTGCTTAAAATTTTGAAACAATGAAGAAGATGAAGTCGTGACGATCTCACTAGGGAAGATGTTAGACAAGATTAATGGCGTGTAAATGATCCTCGAAGATGAAGAAGAGCAGATAAAGTTACAATGAGATCTTGTTGTGAAGGGCATCATCGACGTGTGAAGGAGAAAGGAGTTCAAAATATGGTATTATATTTTTGATGATCCTATCATCGCTAAAAGCCAATTTGATTTCCACCATTGCTTGAAGTCAAATAAATGATATTACTTACATCTTCTATTGGTGTAAATAGTCCCTCCACACCTTTGATTCCCTATCTTTCATTTTGCAATGATGGTCCTAACTAAGCTTCTCCAATCAAATTCTTTAACAAAAGGTTCTTTGAAAAGTCATGCATGATGGATATCTAAAGTATGGCATAAAGTTTTCAATTTAATAGAGTAATAAAAGGTATTTTATTTTGTTGGTTAGAATTTTTCTTAAAGGATATCTTTGAAAACACTTAATATCTTTGAAAAACACTAAAGCAAGCAATATTTATGAATTTTTTTTAATGGTATCTTAGCTGTCCAATTTGACAACTGATTTTAGTTATAATGAACATCATAAATCTTGAAAAATGTGTGATGTGAATATATGTTTTAAATAAGGTTTAATAACTATATGTTTTTTTTCATTTATTAATTTAAAAATGACATATCCATAGACTATTTAAATTAAATATGATAAAGTTGAACTAAACAAAAAATGAGCTACATGGGTTGTTTTAATAAAAAAAAAGAAATTTACATACATATCACATAATTCTCATTTATTTACATATCTAACACTAGAAGTAACCTTTCCTCTATATAAAAAGATACAATTTACTTTTAAAAAAATAACTATGATGTTATTTTTGATGTAATATTAAATATTCGAGTGCTATTTATATAAATATCAAAATTTAGATGCTAGATATGTAAATATATAAGAATTGTGTTATGCTATGTATAAATAGCCTTTTTTTTTTAATATATGCAATAATTAAACAACATATTTAAGAAAAATTGCATAAATTAATGAAAAATAATAGCCATTAAATATTTTATAAAGACTTCCTATCTCAATAGATGCATTTAAGTAGTATCATATTTCATGAGCATTATCTTTGAATTGATCTTTCCAACTTTCATTTGTTGCAAAGTTCTCATTCCTAATGTCACAATTCTATTACTTTTTTTGTAGGGTTATTATTAGAAGAAAATAAACTAAAGAATACTAAATAGTTATAAGCCAAAAAAAAAATTAAAAAAATAATATAATGAAGTAATTGGAAAGACTTGTTGCTAGAAGAAAACAAGAGGGTTTGAATACAATAATAAGTGCAAAATATACATTCAGTTTTACTTTGTCCTTCTTGTGGTTGTCTTTTGCTTCATGTGAATGATCTCCATTTGTTGTGTTCTCACTTTCTCTCTGATTAATAGTTGTATTTTTGTTTTTTTTATATTTAGTATGAAGCAAAAGAAATATAACATAAAATTTTGAGGAATTTGACATACTAAAAACTTCTATTTTCTCTACATTTAAAAATCTATTAAATATGAAGAATTTCAAAACTAGTACTAGTATGCATCCTCACAAGTTTCACTTGCTACTATCCCCAGTGCAAATGAACCGAGCGTTCAACAAATTTGACTCGATTTGATTAGAGCTCGTTCATGATCATTTGATTAACTAATCAAATGAACTTGAACACTTTTATAAATAATCGATTGCTAAATGAATAAATTTGAACAACTTGTTGTTCAGTTCATCTTTGTTCATGAATAGTATTATTTAAAGCTCGTGAACAAGCTTGTTAAGGAGCTCGAAAATGGCTCGATTAAAGCTCATTTATTTCATTTATGAGCTGCTTGTTAACAGGCTCGATAAGCCCAATTTGAATCGAGCTTGGGAACAAACTCGAGCTAAGCTCGAATAAATTTTTTTTTAAATGGGCTCGGGCTTGACCACCATCCTAAAACTTGAATTGAGCTCGGCTCCAGGTTTGAGCTTAATAAAGATCTCTCGGCTTGGTTAATAATAATAATAATAATAATAATTTGATGTGTTTAAATGGCAATCGAATAATCTTTAATTGCATCACATAAACTATAAATCATATAACTCTAAGAAAATATATAATTTTGAATATAAATTTATTGGCATTATTTCATAGCAAAATCATAAATCCAACTCTTATTGATGTTTTTAATTGTTTTTTTTTTATATTAGAGATGTATTCAAAATATTAATTTATTGTTTTTTAAAAAAAACATAATTTATTTTCTTATGCTTTTGAAATTACTTGAAATTTTATAGCAATTTTTTCCCCCACTATAATAAATTATACAAGCAAAGGAGTATAAAGCACTAACGCATCCCAACCAACATAATCTTTTATTTGGATAATATAATGAGATTTTTACATTTTATTATTAAAAATGATTGATTTATTAATTTACTATCTATTTTCTTAAAATTAATTATATAACATTATAATATTTTCTAAAATAAGATATCATTTTATAATAGGCTTAATCATGCAATTAAAACTCCAATATCCTAATTTCTATTTTTTATTATTTATTTTATTTTTTGCATTGAATTGTTTGCCTTCTCTTTCACAAGCATGACTAGCAAATGATATTTTCATATGATCATATTTAATTAGTGAAAAATATTTATAATCAATTTTAAGTTATCAGAGACTTTAAACTACCTTTAAATTTAAGTCTTTAGAGAGCCTAAAGTTTTATTAACTTGGCTTAAATTTTCTCTATAAATAAATCATTTTGCTCTCCACGCTCTTTAATTTACTTATAAAATAGCATGTGAGTGGTCAAATATTTTTATATATATATATATATATATATATATATATATATATATATATATATATATATATATATATATATATAATAAAAAGAAAAGGATAAAGAAACCAAAATCACACCAAAGCATTTCTATTGTAGTATATGACATGGAATTATGGTTTAAATGATTTGCTTAAACTCAAGGAGGCTATTAATAACAATATCGTAGGTGTGAGAGTAAAGGTATCTTTATATCAAACAAGATATAAAATATGGGCATTTACATACATAGCATAGCATAGAATAATAGAAAATCTTTAATAATATAGCACAAAAATCTTTAATAATATATAAAAAAATAGCATTATAATTAATTTTTTTAAGTGAAAATGCACATTTTCATATATAGAAAAAGTGTTATATTTGTAAACATCAAATTTTAGATTTTATAAGAATTGTGTGTTATGTATATAAATTTTCCTATAAAATAATTATGATTCAAGCAATTACTACAATAAAATGATAAAAAGAATGAAAAATTAAAAGAAAAATAATAATAAATACTTATAATTTAAAAAAAGATATATAATTTTAAAATTTTTTAAAAACATTACACTTAAATTATTGAATTCTAATATATTTTAAATATTCTTTACATTTATATTCTTTAAATGTGCTCACTCAAGAGAAAATGAGTTGAGTCAGGGATAACTCAGGCTTGGCTTATTAGCTCAGTGGCATCATGTGCTATTTGATATTATTAAAAGCATGTTATATATGCATATAAAAAATAATTTATTGCACCTAAGTGGTTCATAATGGTGAGATTGAGGAAAATGAAGATAACAAGTTTTTTAATTACATATTTATCACATAAATTAATGCTTATATGTTAGTTTTTTTAAAAAAAATTTAAGTAGTTAAATGCATCATCAATTGAAATTTAAATACGTTTATTTTTAAATAAAAATGAAGGCATGTAATTAGTGGAATGGTTAAATACTTTATATGTGAAAGTGCATTAAATTACTCTCTCAAATAAAATTAGGTATGGATATAGGTCTTTATCACTTTGAATATAATGCATATCATCTAGAAAGTAGGAAAAAGTCTTGATTGTGATGAAATTTACTTTTGATAATTTCAAATTTGGAATGTGTAGCATGAAGCAACTTTCCTTGTATTGACCTATTAAATATACACATTCTCAAGGAAAAGTTATAGTTTAAGTTAGTTGAAGTGTATATATATATATATATATATATATATATATTTATATATATATATATATATATATATATATATATATAAGAAATATTTTATAATTTTTTTGAAATTAATAGAGTTGGATTTTGTAGGATAAAGAGGATTATTTGACACATTTGCAAAGCTAAATAGTGCAAAATGGAAAATATAAATAAGAAATAACGGTAAATGATATGTGAATAATAATAATAATAATAATAATAATAATAATAATAATAATAATAATAATAATATTTTTTTATTGGGATAAACCACTAAAACTCCCTACTTTATGGCATTCTTAGATAATTCATGTTTTTTATTAGATAAAAATTCAATACACTTAACATTTTTATGCTTTAATCTTTATATATTTCAATTTGCAACCTCTCCATGATAATGATATCATAGTCATTTTCTTCAATCCCTCCTTCATAATTTGAAAAAAGACAATAGAAACCATCAAAACTCCAACTAATATAATAATTAGTAGTTATACATAAAAACATGTTTGTTATTGTTAAAAACAAGTTTATTAGGGCTTATTTGGGATCAATTTTATTTTGTATTTATTATATTATTTTTATGTTATTTTTAAAAATATGTTTGTAAGTGTATTTTTTAAAGGGTGCTTGGGATCACTTTTATTTTTTGTTTATTATTTATTATTTTGATTTTGATTTTTTTTAATGTTTTAATTTGAAACAAAAAATGTTTGGTGGTGATTGTTAGTTTTAAAAATACTCAAAACATCCACAATTTTTTTTATTATTTAAAAAAATAATATGATTTGTTCTCAGGAATAAGAAAAACAATTATATAATACACTAAATAAAAATATTTTTAAAAATAATATAAAAATAAAGATTAAAAAAATAAAACAAAATTGATCCCAAATAGGCTCTAAGTGTTTTTATTTTTTTATTTTTAAAAATAAATCATATTATTTTTAAAAATACTCAAAATAACTTTTAAATATTTTGAGTATTTTTTAAAATAATAATTATTACTAAACATATTTTGTTTCAAATCAAAATATAAACAAAACAAAATGAAACATAGAAAACAAGAAATAAAAGTGACCCCCATAGCCCCTTAGTATATTTTTAGTGTTTTTATTTTTTGTTTTTAAAAAATAGATAGCATTATTTTTAAAAACACTTAAAATAATTTTTAGGTGTTTTGAGTATTTTAAAAAACAATCATCATTACTAAAAAATATTTTATTTTGAATCAATATTAAGTAAAATAAAATACAAAATGAAAATTAGTGATCCCAAACGATCCCTAAGCTTTAAGTTGAGCACAATTCAGGCATTTTAATCAATCTTTCAATTATTACATTTATAATTCAATGGCATAGTTTATACATTGCAAGATACAAAAATTATTTTTAAGTTTACATTTAATCTCTCTCTCTCTCTCTCTCTCTTTTTGTGTGTGTGTATATATAGATGTTGAACATTCATATTCATTAAATTCAACTTGTATCTCTTATGAAATGAAATGCCACTTTATGAATGCAATTAACGATTTGATTTGACATCCTTACCATTGGTGGGATTATAAAAGGCACATTCTTGTGAACACCAAAGAAGTGTTTCTCTAAATAGATATGCATCATCCGATTACAATTAGATAAAATGAATCTTGACTATGAAGAGATGTGATTCATCACTAATGGAATAATCTTTTGCTATAAGTTCATGCTTTTAAGATTGAACAATGTTAAAACCACTTATCAGAGGCTGATGGACAATGTGTTGAAACAAGAAAATGACATGATTTTTTATGTCTACATTGATGGCATTCTCATCAGTAAAGATTCACTTCATCATCTCGATGGACTCTCCAAGATGCTATTAATACTAAATAGATATATCATGAAGCTTGATCACATCAAATATATGATTTATAGTATATTATTTAATTTTAAATTATTATTTCATCTCAAACTAAATAAAATTTAAGTGATTGAAGTTCTTTAAGAGAAAAATCATTTGATAAACCTTTTCTAAAAAATATGTGAAAATCTTATCAACTTTAATCATAAAGTTGGTATTTTTCTTTATTAAAGAAGTTGAAAACATGTTGATTAGAAAGAAAAAGCTAGTACACCTTAATCAATATGTATCTTAGCAAGGGAGCTTAGTTTCATTATCAAAATGATACAATATTGATCTTAATTTTGGACTGAGGTTAACTAGTTCAATCTTAGTACACTTAACTATGTCTTATCCTTAACCTTGATGAGTCTAACATTATCTAAATTTTATTGGTGGCAACCTCATGGGAGTAACTTAGTTTAGTTCTTAAGTGTTTTTAGTTCCCTTAAAGCATTATTGAACAAACACCCCATTAAATTAGTCTAATGAATAATATTTTTATAATTAAAGATTTAATTAAATCAAATAAATCATAAAAATCAACATGAATAAAAAGTGAAATGAAATTTTTGTAAGAATGTTGAGAACTCATTCCCAATGTTCTTGTAAGGTTTCATGGCCTTATGAATTATATTTAAATGTAACTATTTTAAAAGTATAACATTATATAAAAATATATAAAATTTAAATTAAATTAAAATGATCTCAACTTCGTATGAAAAGTTTCCTTAGTGTTTTCAGCTCTATAGAATAATATCATAATTTTTTTGGGATGTTTTAATATTAATCTTGAATTTTTTACCTAAATAATTATTTAATAATAATTAATTATATTATTATAAAATCATTCAAAATTTTATGAAACATTCATGAGGAAATCTCTGGCCTTTGGGATAAAAATATAAATTTTATAGTCATTTTAATTTTAATTAAAGCTAAAATTAATTAAAAATCATAACTTTGTTAATAATTAAAATAAAGCATCATTAAGTAAATTAATTTAGAATTTTATTAAAATAATTTGTTTAGAGTCTTAGGGTGACCCTTCATCCTTTTGTGAGATTTTCACCTTATTAGGACTAGGGTGATAAGAAGAGTGATCCTACCCAAAGTGAGACTCATTAATCCTTACATTCCTTAAAACATTAAATTCAATTTAAACTTAAAATAAATTATAACATAAAGCATTAATCACTTAAATAAAAATTACATAAAGGCAATTAATTAAACCCTAGTCCTAAACTAGAACTTAAAACAAAAGTCTAATATTATCTCATTGCACAAGATCTATACACACACTAGATTTTTAGGTAACTATTGCTAGACTCGTGTTAAGGTAATGTTTGATTGCTATGTATTGATTTTTATTTATTTATGTTATACTAATTTAGATTGAATGGAAGGATTTGTTTGCATATTGACCTCATTTTAAAAAAAAAGGTAATTAGAATTGAAATACATTTTAAAGCTTTTTAGGAAGCCTAATTTTATGAAATTGAACAATTTTGCTAAAAAAATTATCAAAATGGCCTTTAAAATCAAAATTCCTTAAAAAAGCAATTACTTCAATAACCCCTTAAAGTTTGTACTCATTTTAACAAAAAGCTACTCAAATATAGAATCAAAGAAAATTAAAATAAAAGTTAATAAATATTATTTGAATTATTATAATTTAATAATTTAAATTAAATTGAATTAATTATAGTAAATTCAAATTAAAGAAATTAATTTTAAAATTTCATGGGTGATTTTTTGTTACTAATTTTGAAATTTTTTTCAGAAAATTTAGAATTTATTTATTATAAAAAATAAATTAAAAAAAAATAAATCAATAAATAGTAATTAAATTATAAAATAATAAATAATACCAAAAACAATTTTCAACATTTTGTGAGAGTTTCCTTTATTAGGGCAAGTCAGAGGGAAAATTTTCATAGTTTTTAATATTGTTCTAAAATTTTTCTTGAATTTTTAATATAAAATCAACTAAAAATTCATAAAGTCTCAAATTAATCTAAAATAATTTCAAAAACATGATAAATGCACTTTAGATTTCTTTAACTATATCAAAGTTCAAAAAAAAAATTATGAAGTATTTTAAATATTTTTAATATTTTCCCTCAATAAATTTATATAAAATCACAAATAATATAGATCAATTAAATAATTTTAAAAGACATCAAATTTACTTAGGATATAAGGAAAATTTTTTGAAATAGATCTCCATTTTTTATGTGAGATATAATAATTCATAATATTTGAGATGCTTTGGTAGTGAAGTTTATCCACTAGATGAGCTTTATCAACCTTTATGCATTCTTAAGAACTCTTAATAAGTAAAACCCAAATCAAATAAAGTTCAAATGAAATAACATTAAATCACTAATCACTTAAATTGATATCATCTTTGTCTAAGTTGAACAACAATAAAAACTTAGAAAACAAAAATATAAATACAACCTAGGTGGATATTCACATAATAATTAATTATTATTAAGTTTTCAAATATAATTATAATTTAATAAATCCTTCATCAACCTTTAATTACATTTGCTTACACTGCGCAAGGGCGAAATGCCCACTTAAACATGCATATTAAATCATTAATTTGAGTATATCATCGCTTTTGCATTAATATATTAATATTAAATTATGAGTGAAATATGATTTAGCAATTTTAATTTAACTTGATTTATTTATATGAATTTAAATTAATTAATGATTATTATAAATAATATAAATTCAAAAGAAATTCATTGTAAGTAATTTTGAATATTATAATTTATATTCTAATCATATTATTGTTATAATTAAAATAGAAGAAAGAATAGATAAGAAAGTTTTGGAAAAAAAAAGGAAGTGCGGGTGACAACTGTCAAGTTAACCTGTAAGTTTCAATAATTGATAAAATACAACATTTAAATCCTTTTAATGAATTATTGTAATTTGCTATGTGATTAATTAGTTATCTAAAATTTCAGTATTTGAAGCTTCAAGATTTTGAATAACTTGAAATAAGTATTCTATGAAAAAAATCATATTAATACTATTTATATGGAAGAGGTTTCAAACATCTCATTTTTGAGAGAAGTTTGTCACTTAGGTGAAATATATAAATTTTAATATAGAAAATATGTTTATTCTTTTCGGATTTTAAGTACAAATTTGATTGTCTACAATGTATATTCTCCTTTTGTTGATAATCCACATTACAAGTTTATTTGAAATCAAGTCATATGTATAGTTTTATGTTTAGCCATTAACTATTAATTTAATTGTTGCTCCTTGTTGCATTTTCATAATTATTATATTGTTTTGATTCATTTCTGATTATTTGTAGACTATCTTTTGTCATTAAACACGTTGGACATGCAACAAACTTAAACTTATAAATGTGTGATATTCGAAATTGGTGAAATGTTATGATGTTACCTGTGCAAAAATTGGGACAAAAGGGTTCCCTAATGAGGCAAAAGGGTCTCTTATAGAAATAAAAGGAATTTCACATAGCTTTTAAGTTAAGATATGTTCATCAATAATTTTGATAACTACACATGACATAATTCAAAGCTACCTTGAATATATATATATTACATAGTACTATGTACATGTAATAAGCATAGAAGGTTGCTAATAAGCTACAATACTACTGCACAAACCAAATTGATTATGTACGCAATTTTTATTCTAATTGTTTAGTCTCACATACATATTAATATTCTACTCTTTCATAATTTAAATATGCATTAGATTGCTTATCTTGTCAAGTCGTATGACTTATTAGTTGAGTACAACTATTGTTCAAGGAAGGGTAAGGAGAAATTGGCGGAGTAAGTTTTGCCCCTTTTTGAAAGTTTTGCAGGGAAATATTGTAAATAAATTTTGAAGATAAGTTCAGTAAATTTCAAAGTATTATTTCGATATTTAGTGTTTTAGATGTTCTATCATTAGTATTAAAAGTTTTAATTGGATTGCTTCCGCCTACTATGAATGTGATAGATTTTATTATACAAATGTTCTTATGAAATTGTTAAGTGAATTTAGATGACTGTATAGATCATTTACACTATTATGTTGTAAGTAAATTTTTCAGAATAGTTGTTTAAGAAATATTCAATCAGCTAAATTTACTCTCGTTGTTACGTCACTCTGCGATAGGTCTTAGGAGACAGGGCACAACCTTTGGACATTTACGATAAGGATATTGTAATACTTATAGGTACGGTTTTATTTTTGTAAAAATATTTTATAACAAAAAAGTGATACAATTTTCTTGAAATATTATTAGTATGATAATGATCTATGATATTCAAATGTATTTCTTGAATTTTATTCTAAGTTACAACCTTGGTGGATACTTACTATCTCTTCATTGTTGCGAGAAGAGATTACGATGAATTTTGCTATGAGATTTTCGAGGTTTGAATTTTACACTATTCTATGGTAAGTAAAGTTTTCATAATAGTTGTTTAAGAAATATTCAATCTAAATTTACTCTTGTTGTTACGTCACTTTGCGATGGGTCTTAGGAGATCGTACAGGACATGATAGGGCACAACCTTTGGACATTTACGATAAGGATAATGTAATACTTATAGGTAAGGTTCTATTTTTTGCAAAAAAATATATTTTATAAGATAAAGTGATACAATTTTTTTGAAATATTATTAGTACGACAATGATCTATTATATTCAAATGTATTTCTTGAATTTTATTCTGAGTTACAACCTTGGTGGATACTTACTATAGCCTTTGTCTATTCGTGAGTGGAAGTGAAAAGAGATTACGATGAATTTTGCTACAAGCTTTTCGAGGTTTGGATAAGGACATGATGTAGTATGGGTTATTGTTGATCAACTAACAAAGTCAGCATATTTTCTCCTTATGAGACAAATAGATCCGGTAGAGAGATTAGCATAACTATATGTTCGTGAGATTGTAAGACTATATAAGATACCAAAGGTTATTATTTCTGATCGTGATAATAGATTAACTTCTAGATTATGGAGAAATATCCAAGAGAGTCTGGGGATAAGATTGAACTTAAGTATAGCTTTTCACAGAGATGGTCAATCTGAGAGGACCATTTAGGGGCTTGAGGATTTACTGAGATTATGTGTACTTGATTTTGGAAGAAGTTGAGAGAATCATATTCCATTAATTGAGTTTGCTTATAACAACAATTTTTGGTATAACATTGGAATGGCACCATACGAAACTTTATATGATTGTAAATACAAAATACCTTTATCTTGGATAGAGGTGGATGAAAGAAGATTATTAGGGCCAAACTTAGTGGATGATGTCACCTAAAAGATTAGATTGATTACAGACAGATTGCGAGTGATACAAGATAGACAACATACGTATTATGATTCTAATCATTGGACAATGAAATTTGAGGTTGGTATTTTGTATTTGTGATGGTCGGCCCATTGAAAGGTGACTAGATTTGGTAGTGAAAAAATTGAATTCATGCCATTTGAGTGATTGGTAGAGTTGAGAAGTCATTATCAACTGTTGTCATTATCGTCGATATTCATAATGTATTTTATATTTCTTCACTAAGAAACATGCGACAAATAGAATATCGAGGATGAAATAGGAGTGCAACCTAATTTGACTTATAGAGAAAAACATGTTTGCATTTTGGCTTATGATGTTAAGCAATTGAGAAGAAACAAATTCTTATGGTGAAAATAGAAAGGTTGTGACTTTAACTCAGTAGTCATCTTAACTTTAAGGGGCTTGGAAAGTTTTTTTTTATAATTATTTAAGGTTAAATGTCATTAGAATTTTTATAAACTTTGTAAAGTAACATCTTTTAACTTCTCATAAGCATACAATTTGTTTATTAAATAACTACTTAGGATTTCATTGTAGTTATGTGAAGACAATTTATGAAAATCATATTGAGTTCACTAAAAATAGATTATAAAAAAAATGACCACTCTAAGGTCATAGGCAATTGAGATTAATTCAATCTTAGGCTAAAACAAATACAAGTAGACATCAACTTAAGCACTCATAAATCTTCATCACACTAAAATTTGACCTCTTCTTCTCATTAATAAAAGAGGGCCAAAAAATATGTAGGGTGCGCTTTCGAGGATTGCTTCCCCTTTTGCTTGGGTTACTAATATATGGTAACCTAAACTCTATTTTTGGTCTCATTGGTTCTCATTGCACCATTCTCATTTTCTATTATGTTGATGGGGAGAGTTGATATGAGTTTTTTTTTTTTTTTTTTGGAAACTTTACTTATACTTTATTTTGAAGGGATAAAAGTGATGGGGTTATACAAAGATAAAAAAGGAATGGTGTCAATGACTAACATTATAAAATTCAAAGGAATAAAAGTAAAAAAATAAATTATTTTCATGATTAATTGAAGCTCAAATCTATAAATTCAACAAAAGGGATCTTAAATCAACTTTCTTCTTTTATTTCTTCTTTAGTTATTGGCATGAGTTTTCTCATTCTCTTAATCTTCCTTATCCAAGAAGTAAGATATGTTGAGGTTATCAATAATATCAATGGAGTTTTCCAAACTATAAGAAAAAGCAAAGATAAATATAAAAAATAAATATCTAAAGAAGAAATTAATTTGAAAGATGATAAGTCTACTCAAACGTTAACACTAAAAGACTCTTTCTTTCATTAATATTAAAACATTTGTTATTATTTTTTAGAGAAACATAAAAATGAACATTTAAGTTCTTGTTCTTTATATTCAAACAATATGCATATCAACCATGATAAAGAAGTGGATTATAAGCATTTATTCTAAAACCTTGACCATTTTCACAAAGAAATATTTCAACTTTCAATCCTTTTTTTTTTGTTCTTGAGGCTAACCATTCTTACATTATTAGAAGAAAAAAAAGAATAGAACCATCTTAGAAAGCTTTTATAAAAGCATTTGTTTGAAAGGAAAAAAATATTGCTCTAAGAAATCTTAAGCTCTTGAAAGAAATTGATAATTAAATAATGATCATAAATGAACTTGGCATTATTTGACCAAGAATAATGCTAAATAATTAATAATATCAATAATTTTTATGAAAAAAGAAAGTTAGAAGCCAAATTAAAACTTATTATAACAAAAGAAAACTTTTAGCAGAGAAGCTATTAAGATACTTGCTATCATTTACACACTATTAAAATTTTTTTTTCTTAAGCTAAACAAATATTGCAAATTTAATTACATTATTGGAAGTTATGGTAAAGGCATTCTTGAACTCAAAATTTTAAAAAAATGCCTTTGAACTCTTGATCAAAGTGGCAACCATTTTGAATTTAAGGAATTTATTAGAGAAATAGACTAAAGTAAGGAAATTGAACATAAGAAGAGTGAGAAGGTTCATAATAAAGTGAATGCTTATATAGAACCTTGATGGTCCAAAGGCGAATTTATAAAGAAAGCTCAAAACCTTGAATAAGTAGTCACATATATGGGCAACTTGTTTGACATATGGATTAAATTAATAAATTAAAAAGTAATATTTTACAATTAGATTTATAAGATTTTCATCAATTTTAGAAACAAAAGTGATGCCAAAATAAGGTAACTGACTAAATCATCAAGATTAAATCCATTATCATGGTTGGCTTCATCTTCAAGTTTGATTTTATTTCAAGGTTGACTTTATCTTGAAAGAAGACTTCATTCAAATGGCTGATTTATTCAAGATTGAATCCATGATACAAAATTGTATATTTATGCAAATTAATATGAATGTAGATCTACTCAACTTTTTTTAATTTCATTGTAAATAAAACAATATGTAAAAGAGTTATTTTTATTGATAAAGAACTCAATGTAAAGTAATTAAAAAAGAAAAGATATCTAGAAAATAAAAGGTTTTATTTAATCACATAAATGTTTTTTAAATACTAAACAAACTCAAAAAAAGTCAATGCCACTTGACACTCTTGCATTAAAAAATAAATTGAAGGTTAACCACAATAAGAAATTTAGAATAATCACAAGAACTTTTAAATGGAAATGATTTTTATCTTCAACTTTTTTATTTCTTGGCACCAACAATTAGCGACTTCATTTATCAATGAAATTGTGTAATTCATTGAAGTCATTTTTAATAAAATTCTAAGTGTAATAAGTTGATCCACAAAGTTGACTCTATTTGAATCAACATGAGCTTGGTTAGCATTTAAAGTAGACTTTAAGGAAGTGAACTCAACAATTAATGCAAAACAATGAGTATATTACTATGTCCCCAATGCTAGATTAAAAATCAAGAACCCAGTATAAGGCCAAAGGCTATGATGGCCATATTTCAAAATCAAGATTAATTTTTAAATCGATGCTAAGAGAGCATCATCAATCATGCATAATTAAAAAAATCTTGATATAAAAATAAATAAAATTATATTAATGATTAAAATTTAAATTTTTTATAATTTAAAAGTTTAAACATTTAATATTTTTTAAGTGTGAGGCATTTTAATTTTATTTCTCATATTTTTAATTAACTTTAGGCTTAGCTTGGAAAGGGAGGGGGTAAACCACTTTATTAAGGAGATTAAAATTAAAGTGGTTCCACTCAATTCTTTTTCTTCTTACCTTATATTTTTCTATTCATCTTAGGCTTGATTTTTTTAAAAAAAAATTTGATTATATAACTTAATGTAATAAGTACTTAAAAATTACTAAAATGGACGAGAAATGAAAATTTGATATTTTGATAAAATTGAAGAGTGAATTTTTCTTTATTTGAGTGCTTAGTGGTTGATACCAAACATAATGAAGCCTTAAGAGAAAAGGCTTCCACTTATTGTGATGAAAAGCTTAAAAATGAGAGCCAATCTTGAGTGATTAAAATAGTTCTATAAGAGGTGTTTGTTGGGAAGGGGTCAGCCCAAGATCTCTTCTTAAAGCTTGGACTAGGGAATCTTATGATAGAGTCTTTAAAATATAAAAGAATGTAAAAATCTTAGGATAATATCTATAAATATGATTTGAAGTGTTTGGTAAGGTTTCAATTGTTTTGGAGGCCCAAGCATGACGAAAATACAATATTATGTTATAGTAACCTAGCTTAGATAAATTTGACTATCCATCAAATATTATATTAGTGATGAGATTTAAAAGTACGGAGAAACTACAATGAATTTGGGATGCATATAAATGAGATTATAGTTAAAATAAATGGTCCATATCCAAGGAGTTATAATGGTGATGGAGGATGAAGGACCGAACTAGGTCAAAAGAAAGTTAATTGGGTTCATCAATTTAAATGCCTAAGAAAAAAATAAATGAGATTAGATTTGAAGTAGATGGTGGATATCCAAAAAAGTTATAATGGTGATGGAGGATAGAGGACCAAAAAAGGTCAAAAGAAAATTAATTTGGTTCATCAATTTCAAAAGAGACTTAAAGAAATATTTATGGCTATTGGGTATGTACAAATGCTTGAAAATTATGCTAAGAATATATAAGAATATTTTATGATATATTGAAAGAGAGATTAACAAATAGAAGAGTGATACCAAGATCTTTTACTAAAAATAATTCAAACAGAGAGGTTGACCTCTAAGCTCCCAATCATAGAGATTTCACTCAATATTTTATATAGAAATATTAAAATCTCTTTTTCTAATTCATTCAAAAAATATATAAGCTATAACAATATATTCTACAATTCAAAATTCAGAAAAAAAACCTAAGTAAGAGATAAAAAACTAGTGAAACAAATAAAAAAATATAGTGAAATCAACCTAATTTTTTAGGCAGACCCCACTCATTCCAAACTAAGCCTATGATAATTAAAAAATATATGAAATAATATTTAAATGCCTCCCATATAGATGAATAGATTTAAAATTAAAAAAAATTAAAAAAATTGTAAATTTTTAAACATTAACCATTAATATACTTTATTATTATTATTATATCAAGACCTTTTTAATCATGCATAATTAATGATGTTCTCTTCTGATGAGGCCATTATAGCCCTTACCCAAATCTTGAATATTTCATTTTGATTTATTAATGGGTTTATGATAATTTATTTGATACTTTGCATTATAAATCTTCAACCTTTCTAGCTAAGAAAAAAACTTCAACTACTTTCCCTAGAGTTAAAAGAGCATAATTTTGAGCCTTCCGACTTTTGTTTTTGTTTTTGTTAGGCTTGAAACTTCTTCTCATCATTAGCAGTGACTGCAACATAATGTATTAGTAAGGGTGCATTTGGAATGCCATTTTGCCCGTAGCTCACTGCAAAATATGCCACTGTCATTTGAGAATATGTTCGACCTCTATTTTCATAAAGTTTGTGGCATCGAACTCCATTTCATGAACTCGAAATTAGACAGACAATTTTTTTAAACTAAGTATCATTAGAAGCTTAATTAGATAATTAAGTATTATTAAAAAATTTAAGAATTATAGTCAATTAGTGGGCGGCCCACTATCGTCACCATGGCGTGGTTGTTTGTTAAGTCGAAGCCACTAATTGGGCGACTAGCATCAGGTTAATTTTTTTTAGGTGTGATTTGTGTGAGATGAGTAACAACGTCACAGTTTAGGGCTATGAAGAGAACCAGAATTTTCACATATACATAGAGTTCCGTACTCACCAAACAAATCTTAATTCTTCAATTTTGTTCTTAAAAGTAGAGAGTAATAAACTTACTTTAAAAAAAAAGAAAAAAGTGCTTAAACTTGAAATGGTTCATGACCGCATCAAGTTGGTAATAGTTTAATAGATGACAATCATATGAAGTTAACAAATTCATTTCAGAAATGGATAAATAATGAGAAGTTCATTATGACATAACCAAATTTAACGTGTACATGACTCTCAAGTTTTTAATGAAATAAATAAATAAAACGTAGTACATACACAAAAGTATACTGTCCTAAACATTTAATGCCTCCCGCGTCTGCGTGGAATCGCACCACTCCCAGGTGTGTACTGGTTAGGTGCAGGATGGACGATCATCACGGTGATGGTCTCTATTACAAGATCCTCGGCAAAGCGTCATCATCATCATGTGATCATGTAATGATATGTAGAAGGACTGATCGGATACGTAGAAGGACCGATCGGAAGTAGATGGAACTCAGGTCATGGTGTGTGACACCCTCAGTAACGATCCGTAATATGTGTCACCAATATGTACACACTCATCCAAGTCTCTGCATATCAGCTCGTACTTATCAACACATCCCTGTAAGGGGTGATCATCCACGGTATGGAAGATGTCCCGAAGTCGCTGATATGCTCCTACGAAAAATAGTATGTAAAATTAGCACTTACATAAATATTGAATTCAGATGAATACTTATATCAGGACTTACATAAATACACTCCACTGGTGCTCTGGCATAGTAAGTGGTCAGACGATTTGTCAGGCTGTACAAAGAAGCACGATATGAACCAAAGATATGTATTGGTAATAGGCGTCTTCTATCCACATCCTCATCTAGGCCCTCGACGAGGAAATCCCTCCGCCTCTCCTAAGCAGCAATGTGTGACTAGTGGTAATCAACCCAGTCGACATCCACTTTATCCCGACCATCGACCCTTTTGAAACTAGGGTCAACTAGGACTACATCTACTAGGAATAAGCGGCCCAGCAACACTCTATCTAGTAAATATCACTCAACCCTATTCCAGCTGATAAGAGGGACTCGTCATAATGTTAGCTTCACGTGATATCGATAGATGTCGTGACACTTCATTTATCGCTCCTAGATCACCTGCACATATAGTAAAAATTATGTTAAAACATAATCTGCATTACAAATATTTGAACTAAAGTGTTATCTGCAGATCCAACCTGTGTTTGCCGCAAGCCATCTAGCTCATTTCTGTGCACTACAACATTCACCATTGGCTGTTGACAAATATACTTCTCATTCCATCTGCACACAGAAAATAGTTTAAACATATATATAAGTTGCATAATTTGAAAGTGTAATTAACAACACATACCTCAATCAATCTAAGACCAAGCTCGAGATATGGAACATGTAGAGTTGGCCTGCCCACATGAATATGCTCCCAAGCCCAAATCTGAAGGAGGTGTAGGCAACCAGCTATGTTGGCTCATGGGCTGGTTGACTCGTAACTCCTATATAGATGAGCTGCTCCACCCATGACATCATGCTAAAGTGGTAAATCGCGGGTAAAACCTCGACAAAGTATCGAGCAATAAAAGTAGAAATAAAATATAAACGCAAGTGACGGAAGAACTCCTCCGTGCTCGGTAATGTATGACTCACGTAAAGTCCACCGAGCCACCTGTGGCATGTATACAGCGTGTGCCTGGCCACGAATTCAACTTGATCTACTTGATCGGATCATGATACATCACGTCTAGTAAGGTGTCATCCCAACAAATCATCGCAGCAATCAGGCCAGGTGTGCCATCTCTTTCTCGCCAATCGTCAGCCTATGATAGGTGGCCCATCAACCCGTAGTCCGGGATCGCCATCGCCCCGGAGCATCACAATCATCTCACTACATCAAAGTGGAAGGTATTGGTGCGAGACCATCTCTCAACCAAGATAACCGGAAATGATGATCTAGCCGGATGAAGTGTAGACTAACACGCAGCGCCCACCTCTAGCCGAATGAATCGTCACGCGTGATGGGCCA
This sequence comes from Cymbidium sinense, assembly GCA_021442155.1. Classification (NCBI taxonomy): domain Eukaryota; kingdom Viridiplantae; phylum Streptophyta; class Magnoliopsida; order Asparagales; family Orchidaceae; genus Cymbidium; species Cymbidium sinense. The sequence continues at coordinate 52,076,861 of CM038229.1, forward strand.
CTCCTTGATAAGCAAGTGTGATGCGGCCTCAAGTCGGTGTTCGCAAAAAAAAATAATGTCACTAACCAAATAAAAGGTAAGTAGTGCACGAAATAAAAATAAAATCACTTACGATGTCGGGGTGAGCTCGATCACGCCGCGAGGAGGCAATGCTAGGATGAACCTCAGCAGGTGTAGGCTCTAATGGTGGGGTGGCCTCCCGAGCATGGCTACGTCATCGACGTCCCCTGAGCGATGCTTCTCTACCATCGTCACCGGGAAAAAAAAAGCATAAATATAATAGTGTTAATATTATAAAATCTAAGCAAGACCGAAAGAGAAAGATAAGCATTATCCATGTGTAAAATCTAACAACCTATAAATAAAGGGAAAATGTCGTTAATATTATGAGGGCACAATGACAGAAGTGACCGTATTTTGCATATGCTACAAGTTCTGCTACTGCTACCTATATTTTCATCCATTGTATTTTTGAATCTATTTGTACAAGGTCACCGACCTTCGAAAGTTAGGTGGGCTGCAGACTAATCCATGCTCTACCTGAGATGACCAATCAATGAGCGATCCGGTAGAGCATAAATTCATGGTATGTACTACAGTAGAGTGTAGTCGTGACACACATGAGATGGTTCAACCATCGAAATCCCAATGCGAATCACATGTGGGCATGGACAATGATATATGATCGTTACGCCAATTATGGCAAGGTTCTAGCAAATCAACTCGAATGATCTTGGACTATCAAAAATCTGCATCTCATGGGTTGATATTTACGTGTTGAAATGCCTAGCCTCCCTTTACGTAGTGTGTGGACATCCTTTGAGTATAAATAGACAAGTGACTTCCTCTTCTAAGTAGCGGTGGATAACTTCATGAACAAGGCTACTAAGTTGTAATAGATAGCGGATTAAAGCTTCATCGTAAACCACGCGTTCAGACACCATTAAAACACTCAGATGCATTCATCGTCATTATCCCATAATGCATACCACCATCGTGCACAAGGGACCATTTAATAGGGTCACGCTTTACAAGCCAATTGTGCGCTTCTTCTTTAATATTTTTAATATCTAACATTAAACGGTTAAACTGATGAATATCATCAGTATTACCTGCCATATACATTTTTTTGCATAGAAACTCAACATCACAATCCCTAACCATCGACCTTTTAAAATTTTCACGCATGAATGGCAAACAATGCCCGTGAGTGCCCAATGAAAAATCTCTTTGCATCCACGTGTACCAGATGTTTATCGATATTATGCACAAATCACGTCTAGCAGAACACACATCATGCAAGTATAGCAACAATAGCAAAAGCTAGAGGAAATAAATCATTATTACCGTCGATTCCTACGGCTATTAATAATGTACCACGATTCTTGCCCAACAAAAAGTGCAGATAAGCTCAACACCGGTGAAGCTACTCCATCCCATTATTGAAGGTTCAAAGGCCCAAAAAAGTCTCGAAATCTTTGCGTAGTGGTAGATTGAATTAAGTACTTGGGTAAAGTACTACAAACTGATTCCATATAAAGATTGAGAGTCCTATAGGACTCTTCCCAGTTGCCAAATATTTCTTTTATTACCTTATGCCTTGCATCCCAAGCTTTTATATATGAAACTTTAACATTAAATTTCGACTCCATTCTACCTATAATCTCTCTAGGCATCAGATCAATTTGGTGCCTGATCATAGGTATGATGAAGTATGCTATAAATTTTGAACTACCGAATGGGATGCACTTACGCATTGATTTATGTGATTTTCACCAACTCTGATATTCTCCAACCACCCCTAAGCGTCTGCTCTTATAATGCAAACGCCACTTACAGTCTTGTAGGACTATCGTGTTGTACATACAACCGTGTAGTTCTTCGGGTAGAAATGGAATTGAATATTATTTACTATATACCACCCAACAACAGCAAATTACAGACTCCGTTTATTTGCGAAATACATACCTTCAATAAGGTCATTTGGAATTTCAATTTCATCTTAGGCGGTTTGGATGGGTCAAAGTAAACATCGTTGTCCCACTCTCGTAGTTTGACACATCCGACATACTTTTGTGGACAACATATGACTTTCATTTGTCCAATATTGCGAAATGAGTGATTTTTCAGATTATGATTGTTTATATTCTCAAGCATAGTAACCTAACCATTAACAAATTAATATCACGCCGGACTCACTACTTGAGTCACTACTCATAGTCGATACTCATCTTATTTGCGACTCGAGGACATCTGATTAATCCAATGATAGACATCATCGTCACTATCACATAACTTATAAGTTGAGCAACAAATTATCATATTAATTATTACAAGTATAATCAGATAAATGTTGACCATATACTACCTCGGAATCAACTCATCAAAGCTGCGTTGTATCCCCGGAGATGCTTGTGTGATGAAATCCTGTATCGTTAGGCGACCTTACTACCGATCGGTGATGTGGATGCAATATTAACATCTTCCACTTCGACATACAACACCAACATCTGACAGGAAGCTTCGTCAAGTGTAACTTCGCAAACGTCATCGTCAGATATTACAGATGCTATAAATCCGCCACCCATTGCATAATGACCTGTTAGAGTGACTGTGTGGCGCTCTGAATCAATGTGCAAGATTCTCATAATTTGTTGCTTCAATTCCAGTAAAGTGCAGTGACGCAGAACCTTAACTGGACGATTTCGACCTCCAACGTAACTTGGACTGAACTGCTCATCGATACTTAGTTCGCCTCCATAGAAAAGGATCAGCGAAATAAATTCTCTGTTCATTCTTGCCAAACAAACTATATAGCTTAACACGCGTGAATCATGCCTACATACAACTCAAATCCCAAACAAAAGTCTAAAAATACTACTCAAATTCCTACCATACATACTCTATTACTTTATAAATTGATAGAAATAGGGATTTACCGTGAGTTTACAAATAACGACGGGGATGTGCACAAAAATAAGTCGAATCCGCCACAGGAAACTTCCCCGAACAAAATGGAGCCGCCAGAATCGTCGCCGGAAGCTAATGTTGGCTTCCAAACTCTCCTATATGAGAGAGGAAAGTGTCAAACGCCGTAAATGCGGTTGTTGGCAAGAAAAATAAGTTTATTTCGAATACCCGAAGGAGACAGCACAATGCAAGGATTGGAGATACACCGACGGGTGCTGGGAAGCTCCGATGTTGCTAGAACGGCGGTCGGACGGGGATGTTGTGCGCTCGAGCTCGAGATTACGGAGGAATAGCGAAATCGAACAAACCAAGGACCTCGACCGATATAATAGTGTTGGGGCCGCATTAGTAGGCGGTCCTTCGGACTTAAATTAAGCACACGCGTGAGTCGACGTAAGCGTGGGTCACTAATTACTATACCTATTAATTTTTTTAATAATACTTAATTATTTAATTAAGTTTCTAATGATACTTAGTTTAAAAAATTGCTAAATTAGATATATGTTTCTTGTTATTCTATAATTATCAGGGATTGAATCGGTCTTTAGTTTTAAGAGGCTCAAATTTACATATTAGAGTAAACGTGGATGATAAAAATTATTTTATTTTTTATTTGAGGAGAGAGTTCAAATAACAAATTTGACTTTCTACCCTCACCCCTCTCAGCTGTATATGGTTCCGCCCTGATCATTTCCTTCCTGCAAAACATAGTCAGTCTCTCGCACATTCTCACCTCCTCTTCTCTCGCCTCCATCTTCGCTCTCCATTGAATGTTCGTCGGAGCAGCGAGGTTAGGGGTTACTGCAGATCAACTCTTGGCGATGGACGCCGTCATTTCCCCGAGTTCAGTCGGCAGCTTCACCCAAGTTCAGTCAGCAGCATCACCGCATCTCCACGTCTCTAGTGAAGGACGAGAACAAAATTTTCTTCACCGAACCAGATGAGGCTCTTGTAGATGCCCTTATCGGGATCCAAAGCCACTGTCGTTCTACCATTGCTCAGTAGCTGAAGGCAATGGCGCCTTCTCTTTATAATCTTCTCATGATTTCTTCTTTCATCGTTGTGGTATTTGGTTGTTTATAATTGTTTTGGGATCGGTTTTTTTTATTTAATTTTCACTTAAAGATTTTAACAGAAAAATGCTTGCGATAGAAATTAAGAAGTGTATCCGTGTTCTTATATTGGATCATTAACTTTTATTGCTAATGATAACACATTGCTAATTTTATTATAGGATCTAATGTTGTCACAAATATTTTCTTGTTGGAAGTGTTATAATATTATTAAATGTTAAAATGTGTTTCTTTGCTTTTAACGGAATTTTCAGAATTGAATTGGTGAGTATATATATGTATTTTATATTTGGATTGCATCTGTTAACTTTGACTTGTGAATGATCTTGTCATATTTTTATTTCGGCTGCATATTTCTTTGTAATTTATGTGTGCTTTATGATTATGGTTGATGTCTTTGTAAATGCCTTGTTTATGCATAAACTCTTCGTGTAAAACAATGGACTTGTGGCTTTTATAAATTTCAAAATGTTTATTGTTATCATTGCATTTGATGTTATTCTAATAAAATTCAATGAACAAAATAAATAATAATTTAATTCATACTTTGAAGTAAATTATCACTCTTTGTAAGGACAGAAAAATAAAAGTTTTTTTTGGAAAGTAAATCATTTCTGTAATTAACACTATCATACATTCACATTATAATGATATTTTTGTCATTTATTTAACAAACATCTATGGCACCATTGTTTCATAAATATCTTCATACCAGCATCATAGTTTCAGCAACAATTGCTTTCAGATAGTAGTTTTCTCTGCAACAGTTTCATACCTGTATTTTTATATAGCCATGCAGTTTTCTTATGTTTTTTATTCTCCTTTTCTACTTGGATTTCTTCAAATAGATGAGAGAATCAATGAACTAATATATATCTAATGTCATTTGAGATGATTTAAATTAAATCTCCTTGCTACTTTAAACTAGATTCAACCAAGCATCAATCAATTGAGTCAACTCACCAAATAATTAAAGTCGCTTATAGAAAGGATGAACTCTAATAACTCATCAATTTAAGTAATCAAAATTATCTGATAAATCTATTTAGTACCAAGCCTACTCATCACTTAAACTTCGTTAGGATTTAACTCTAACGAGTAATATAGTTATCAAAGTCAACAACTATACATAGCCCTAGGATTAGCTAAACTCTCGCATCTAAAGGCCCTCATCAACTTAAAGGGAAATTGTCGTAGACTTTATAAAATAGGCATCATTCTTAATGATTTCATCCTTAACCTATTGCTCATCAAGAGTAATTCAATTATTTAGTTAGCTACATGTAAATTATACTTATTTATTTTTATAATAAATATTGTTAAGTCTTGTTATAAAAGTTTATTAGTATTATCCAATTGTTACCTTTCATATTGCAATGAACCTTGACCCTTGTTGCGTGCTAGAAAACCAGTTGCGGTAGAGTAAAAGTGTTCGCCTTAGTTTCATTGTGAAATCCAGCACCCACACAAGTATTTAAAGAGTGAATAAGAAAACTCAGAATTTTTACGTGGAAAACCTCAAAAAGAGGGAAAAATCACGAGTCCCAGAAAAAGCTTCCACTATGTATACGTTTGAGTACAAGATCCGTCTGGGATTACAGTGTATATGAGAAAGGAACAAGCGGTATGTGATGCGATGAGTTATAACAATTCTAGTAGTAGCGAGATGATGGTGGTATGCGGAGCAATCACCGTAGAAATGCGAGGAACAATTCTTGCATCTGCGGCAAAAATCACGAGGAACAATCACGGTAAAAGTCATCATGATGAGCAGAGCGGTGTGACAGCAAGGATCAGGTGGCGTGGCGTGGTGTGACCGTCAGTGGCGGCCGATTGTGCTTGGAGGATCTTTGGAGCTCTCTCCTCTCTCTTACTTGGCCTCCTCATGAGGAATGAGAATTTATTATAGATTGGATGGCTCTTTGTAAATACATGCAAAATCCCAAACTCCATCGGACGACTCATGATGATTCCTTGATCATATGATGTATTTTGTGTATTTGAATGCTCAAATGAAGTCGAATTGTAAGATCTTTGACTTGTTGGAAGCCGTCGAGCTCGATTTATTATAAACACTCCATATTTGAAAGATTTTAGAAATTTAAGCGATGTCTCAAAGTTTAGATGATATTTTAAGTCTTGATCTACGAGTTTGATTTATGATTAGCTTGCTTT